>JALGBA010000938.1:0-367168 GCA_023970755.1 Azemiops feae
AAGAAGGAAGAAGAAGAAGAAGAAGAAGAAGAAGAAAGAAGAAGAAGAAAAAGAAAAAGAAAAAGAAAAAGAAAAAGAAAAAGAAAAAGAAAAAGAAAAAGAAAAAGCAAAAGAAAAAGAAAAAGAAGAAGAAGAAGAAGAAGAAGAAGAAAAAGAAAAAGAAAAAGAAAAAGAAAAAGAAAAAGAAAAAGAAAAAGAAAAAGAAAAAGAAAAAGAAAAAGAAAAAGAAAAAGAAAAGAAAAAGAAAAAGAAAAAGAAAAAGAAAAAGAAAAAGAAAAAGAAAAAGAAAAAGAAGAAGAAGAAGAAGAAGAAGAAGAAGAAGAAGAAGAAGAAGAAGAAGAAGAAGAAGAAGAAGAAGAAGAAGAAGAAGAAGAAGAAGAAGAAGAAGAAGAAGAAGAAGAAGAAGAAAAAACTGGTGTCTTTAAAAGAATTTTGCAAGTTAGACCTAAAAAGTGTGCAGAGAAGAGCAACAAAGATAATAAAGGGACTGCAGGCTAAACCATACCATGAATGGTTGAGGGAACTAGCTATGTCTAGTGTAACAAAGAGAAGGACCAGGGTTGACATGGTGACCGTCTTCCAGTACTTGAGGGGTTGTCACAGAGAAGAAGGGATTGACTTATTCTCCAAAGCACCAAAGGGCAAGACAAGAAGTAACGGGTGGAAGATTAGGTCCAACCTAGAACTAAGGTCCCTTCCAGCCCTATGATTCTATGTTCTATTCAGGAAGCATGTGTAATGTATGCGAGGAAGACTTTGAGAGACTGGGGAAGGAAATGCTGCTTAGGGAACAGATAAGAGACCGCATAGCCCTCAGCTCCATTATGGGTGGAGAAAGAGATTCAAAAAGACCCCTCCCTAATTTCTCAGGCTGTGAAGGAAAGAGCGAGAGATATGCACTTTCAGACATGTAAAATTCTATTAATGTAGCTTTACAATAAAATAGAATTAGCATATCTGTCATGTTTCCTGTCTACCTGGAAAGGCTGACATCAGGAACAAGGTTATTCTGCTAGAGTTCCTTATCACGCCTCGACGTTTTGCATATATTAATTGTTTTTTGTTGTAATCCCTTCCCGAGTGTTGTCTGGCCCCATTTAACCTGGTTTGCTCTAACACCCTTTTTCCGTGGCTCTGCATGATACCTGAATCATCCACAAACCGAATGGCCGAATTGATTTTCTGCAACCCTACTCATTGGCCAATTTGCAGGGAAATGTCAAGCAAAGGGTGTAAACGATTTAATTTGACAATCTGCTGCAAACCAGAGGCTTCGGTGGCTGCACCACGTAGCTAACGTGTTGATTGAAAAAAAAATAACCACGGCTGCAGGGGAAATGAAATGAACAAGGTTCCATACTTCCCCGTCTGCTTTTGACTAACAAGCTAAGATTCGGTCTTCGGACAAATTGTCCTGGTGGGGTTTGTGTTCTTGACCAATATTTGTAATCAAGAGCTGAGGAAGGGGCTGGAACAGAGCTGGGGGGGGGGAAAGGTCCTTTTCATGTAAAAGTTCCCCACCAAGAAAGGAAAGAATAATAAAGTCACAGGGAGTCTCCCTTGGCGATTGATGAGGGGTATGTCTAATCTAATGAAGAGAAGAACTAGGGGTGACACAGCAACAGTCTTCCAATATTTGAGGGACTGCCACAAATAAGGGGGTCGACCTATTCTCCAAAGCACCTGAGGACAGTGTAGGAGATGACCAGGCTGAGCCCGAAGGAGGGATCAAACACGTCATAAGTCACCGGTCCCGGCACGCCCACTTCGAATGCCTTCTTATCTCCTGCTCATTTCCCTTGACCACCAGTTGGTCAGATTCTTCTAGAGAGCTTAAGCTTGCAATAAGTCCTTATACTCATTTGAACTCTCCTGATTTCCACGGCGCTTGACAGGCAGGTCAAGAAGTACAGCTGGAAGATGGATGGATGAATGGATGGAGAGATGGTAGAAGTAACAGATGGAAGCTTATCAACAAGAGACCCCAGGGAGAAATTTCCCGGCGCAACAATTAATCAGTGGAATGGCTTGCCTCCAGAAGCTGTGGATGCTCCATCGATGGAGGTTCTCAAGAAGAGATTGGGCAGACATTTGTCTGGAATCCTCAAACAGAAGGTTGGTCTAGAAGACCTCCAAGGTCCCTTCCAACTCTATTGTTCTATTTTCCGTGTACCAATAAGGAAGAATATTTGTAGCTCAGGGTTGAAATGAGGGGGTCCTTGGTGCTCTCTGAGCTTGGTGGTTTTCTTGCAGATGTTTCATTACCCAAACTAGCATTGATGAAGTTACCTAGTTGGGGTAACGAAATGTCTGCAAGAAAACAAACAAGCTCAGAGATCACCAAGGACCCCCTGCTAAGTTCTGTGTTTCTGATTATTCCCCAATTCAGACAACACCAATGTCTAAAGAACTTCAAAAACTAGAACAATTTTAAACGAAGTTCTCTCCCTCCTTGAAAGAAACTTTCCAAGGCAAGTCGAAATGAGAGCCAGTAGGAAAAAACTGCAAGATTTGTTCAGTTGCACGCATAAGTTATTGACACATCCATCATTTAATTTATTCCAGCTTTCTTTATAATACTCAGCTGCCCCCAAGGGTGGGCGGGTGGCAGCTCAGAAAACTTTTCCCTTTTCCAAAAGCCGCACGAAGGCCTCGTTCCGTGCCAACCACAAACTTGTCAGAAAAGATTAATTAACAAATTAGGACGGGGCTGGGATATTGCCGAGAAAAAAGGTCATGAGTTTTTAAAATCAATTCCTCCCTTCGCACAGCCCAATTTTCATTTAAGTGTAATTGTGTGAGGGGGGGGAGAAAGGGGGGAATTTTGATGAAGTGACACGGCAAGGTATCTAGAGGCAGGCAGGTGTGTTTTAAACTGCCTTCTCTTGACACTTTTTTGTTAAAAAAAAATGGAGGTGAAAGAACTGGAAAGCCAGTAATTTACACCTATAAACATTTGTGACTTCTTCCTTCCTTTAAGTGGATTTATTTAAAGAAACAGGTGGAAAATTCATGGGGGGACTCCAAAGGATATGTACAGGTAATCCTTGACTTACAACAGTTCGTTTAGTGACCGTTCAAGGTTACAACGGCACTGAAAAAAGTGACTTATGACCGTTTTTCACACTTACGACCGTTGCCCCATCTCCCGGGTCACGTGATTTACCTTCAGATGCTTGGCAAGCGGTTCAGGTTTACGACGGTTCTCAGAGTCATGTGACAAGCAAAGTCCATGGAGAAGCCAGATTGACATCACAACTGGCGACGGGGGCAAGAAAAGTCGTAAAATGGGACAAAGGTCACTGAATAAATTCCTCACTTAGCAACATCAATTCTGGGCTCTATTGTCGAGGACTACCTGTACACCTCTGCCACTATTGATTCCCCCCCTACACACAAAAGAAATAATGAAAAACACAATCAGGTTTCCTTCAAGTCAGTTTTGGCTCGTGACAACTTCACAGAGAGAACCAGGTAGGAGTTTTTTTTTTGCAAGATTGCAGAAATTAGTAGTAGCATCTGTTATTTTCAAAATAAAACTTCTTATTGCAGCCTAAATCTTGAAGCTGCAGCCTCCTTAACTCCCAGAATCAGGCAAGATTAACAAGGAGGAGTCATTTGCCAAAAATAGCCTTAACTGCTCCTGACATTTCAGCTTCCCTTTGAGAAGCACAAGGAGGAAGGGAGGGAGGGAGGGAGGGAGGGAGGGAAGGAAGAAAGGAAGGAAGGAAGGAAGGGAGAGAGGAGGGAAGGAAGGAAGGAAGGAAGGAAGGAAGGAAGGGAGAGAGGAGGGAAGCAAGGAAGGAAGGAAGGAAGGAAGGGAGAGAGGAGGGAAGGAAGGAAGGAAGGAAGGAAGGAAGGAAGGAAGGAAGGAAGGAAGGGAGAGAGGAGGGAAGCAAGGAAGGAAGGAAGGAAGAGAGGGAGGAAGGAAGGAAGGAAGGGAGAGAGGAAGGAAGGAAGGAAGGAAGGAAGGAAGGAAGGAAGGAAGGAAGGAAGGAAGGAAGGAAGGAAGGAAGGAAGGAAGGAAGGAAGGAAGGAAAAAAAAGCTGGTTTCTATGACCCTCAAATTCCCAACAACAACATTAGGGTGAGATTTCCTTCCCGGAAAAAAGTAAAATAGGGACATCAAGCTGGCTCAGAATCCAGCAAGTCAAAAGGTTGATGGATTGGATGCAACCAAAGGGACATCAATTAACTTCCCACCCCTTCATCCAGTCTTAAATCCAGACAGTCCAACAGGGCAAAAGAAACGGATTTCGATTTTGTTTTCTTTTTTTCCTCAGCAGTTCCTGACTGTGCTTTAAGCACCACAAGAGTCTCCGAGGGCAATGGAAGATTTGTCTCCTTCATTGCAATTGTGCTGCTCGGTGAGGGCCCCTTTTTTGCTTTCTGCCACGACCATTTCAAAGAAAGTCCTTTTCAGCAAAGTCCGGTTTTTAATTGAGGCAGATTATCTTCCAGTCCGCAGCCTCTGCCCAGTTATAAATTAAGACCGTTAGACTGCCCAGCTACTTCCCTCTATCAGCCTGCAGATTTATTTATTAATGAAAATGCTTTGGAAGGCTCAGTCTTGCAACTTAAAATAAAATAGATGTTTAAGAATGGATGTTAACTTAATAATGATGGTGGTTGGTTAACAACACAGTTGTTAAGTCAATCTGGCTTCCCCATTGACTTTGCTTGTCAGAAGGTCGCAAAAAGGGACACTGCGACCGTCATAAATATGAGTCAGGTGCTAAGTGTCTGGATTTTGGCCATGTGGCCATGAGGATGTTACAAGTCTGAAAAACTGCCCTATGTCACTTTTTCAGTGCCATTGTAACTTCGAAGGCCGCTAAATGAACTGCTGTAATTCGAGGACTCCCTGTATATACCCAAACACTAGAATTTATTGCTATATGAAGAACTTTGAATTGCTGAATTGGGAGCATCACCCAAAAGATAATTGTGTTTGGCAGAAAGAGACTATTTCTCTAAACTTCAAATCCTTGCATCCCAGTTGATCCCTAGTTTTAAAATTTAGTAACGTGTTATGTAAGCAGGGAGCTGAAGAAAACCACGATTTAGTGCACATATTTGTCCCTTTCAGAGTGAGTTCGACGAGGGAAACAAACTGAGGTTAGCAGCAAACTCTGGGGGTGAGATAGCATTTAAACCAGTGTTTATCAAACTTGGCGACTTTACAACGTGAGGACCAGCTCCCAGAATTCCTCAGCCAGCATGGGAATTCTGGGAGTTGAAGTCCGCAGATCTTAAAGTTGCCAGGTTTGCAAAACAGGGGTTTAAACTGTCCTTTATAAAGCACTTAACATTCTAAGCTAAAACAAACCCAGAATCATTATGTTGATTGTAGTGTATCAATTCAACTGCACCCACAGAGCATCTAACTCTACTGGCATATCAAACAACTACTTTTCTATACTGCAAATGGCCCATGCAGCCACATCTATTAATAATAAAGTTGACATTATTGCAATCTTTCACATTTACACTTGTATAGATTTATTTCCCATCTGCTGTTCTCCGGAAATTAGTTTATTTTACACCCGCATGATGAAGCCAATGGAGTTTCGCTTTATGCTTGTTTTTTTTTTTTTTTTTTTTTTTTTTTAGGAACTCCCTCCCCCCTCCCACAATATAATCAAATGTGGTCATGAAGCATTACCATTCTTTTTTAACATTATGATGGACTTTAGGGAGAGGTAAAAAAGGAGATTTAATTCTCTGAAGTGTGCAAGAAGGTTGGATGTCTGCAGTAGGAAGGGAAACGAAGGAAGGAGGGAGGGGAGGGAGGGAGGGAGGGAGGGAGGAAGGAGGAAGGAAGGAAGGAAGGAAGGAGAGTGGGAAGGAGGGAGGGAGGGAGGGAAGGAAATGAGATGGAAGAAGACAGAAAAAGAAAGAGAAAAAGAAAAAGAGAGAAAAGGAAGGAAGGAAGGAAGGAAGGAAGGGAGGAAGGAAGGAAGGAAGGAAGGAGAAAAAAGAGTGGGAAGGAAGGAAGGAGGGAGGGAGGGAAGGAAATGAGATGGAAGAAGACAGGAAAAGAAAGAGAAAAAGAGAGAAAAGGAAGGAAGGAAGGAAAGCAGAAGAAAAATGAAAGAAAGAAAAAAGAAAAGGAAGGAAAGAAATGAATGAATGGAGGAAAGAAGAGGGAGGGGGGAGAGAGAGACAGAGAGAGAGAGAGAGAGAAAGAGAGAGGGCGGGATGGATGAAGGGAAAAACCAAAAAGAAGGAGAAGAGAAAGAAAAGGGGAAAGGGGGAAGGAAGCTAGAGGAGGGAAAGAAAGAAAGTTCTCATGAACTTGGCATTTGCCCACCCCTGAAGAGCAAGAGATTTGCGAGAATCAAAGAGCAATAGGTTCGTACGGGAAAAAAGCCCATTTTTAAAAATCCTTTACATCTTCAAATTCTGCCTCCCAGCTCATTCCAGCCCACCCCTCCCTTTGCTTGCTGTCTAAGACAACACGAAGACCAAATTTCCTTGCCCCTCCCTCGAAAAAGACCCCCCCACCTGCCTGATTCCCTTCTGAGGTCCCACCCAGCCCCCCGTTTGGTTTCCACCTTGAGGGAAGGCCAAGGGGCTTCAGCTCGGGGGACGAAGAGACCCCCCCCTTACCGTCCATCCTCCACCATCTGTGGTCATGTCACAGTAAACCTGGAACCCCTCGGGGTAGTGAGTGGGGAAGATGGAGAAGACCCCGTCCCCTTGTTGTCCACCGGCATAGACGTCAAAGCAATCCCGAGGCCTTGAGCCTGTAGCGAGATATGGAATAAAAGGATAATTTGGTCAGAAGAATGGGGGAAACGAAGCATGGGCAGGAAGGTTAATTAATAGCCTAATTAGAGCTTCACTGAGTTCTAATTGTTTATTGCTAAATTGCCTTTTCTTCCCCTGGTTTCCAGACCCTGGGTGAACTTTGAAGGCTCCGTTTGTGGGTCAAACAGAGCCCTGGGTTGATAGCTCAGACTTGATGGAGGACGGGGAAAGAGGTTTCTCCCTCAGCTTTGCCAAACCACAGAAACATGTATTTAGGTCCTCCTGGCTAACCGTGGACCTCCTACGGGAAGGTGGAAGGTTTTGGGTTTTGTTTCTGAAAGGGTATCTCTGCCTCAGATTTCAGGAGAGACGGTTCATGGAGGCGTAGAGAAACAGCCAACCCAGATTTGATTTCAAGCGAAATGGATTCTGAAAACAAAAGTAACGGGGCCATTTTAAGATGAGAGACATTTTAAGACGAGGAAATGTTTCTGAGAGGAGAGAATATTTGTAGCTCAGGGATGAACTGTGGGGTCCCTGGGTGCTCCCTGAGATTGGTCGGTTTCTCACAGACGTTTCATGACCCAGCTAGGGAACATCATCAGTGCTAGAAGGGAGTGCGGTGTTTGGAGAGAGGAGGAGGGGAGGAGGAGGAAGATGAGAAGGGGAGAAGGAGAAGGGAAGGAGGAGAAGGAGGAGAAGGGGAGGAGGAGAAGGAGGAGAAGGGGAGGAGGAGGAGGAAGATGGAAAGGGAAGGAGGAGGAGGAGGAGGAGGGGAGGAAGAGAAGGAGGAGAAGTAATTCATTTAACAACCGTGGCGAGAAAGAGCGTAAGACGAGGCAAAACCCACTGAGCAACGGTCTGGTTGCCGATGGAAATGTTGGGCACAGCTGTGGCCCATAACTCGAGGACCCACTGTGCTGCTGGCTCGAGAAGGAGAAGGGGGGGAGATGACTCACCGTTCGGACATCCTTTGGGCCGTGGGCCCCGAGACGGGATCCGCTGGAGGTCTGCCTTCATCCGTGGTCGGGCGAGGCTCCGCTCCTTTTGCAGCGTGTCCAGAATGTCGCTGACGGAGCTCACCAGCCGCGCGATGTGGGTCTGGCTTTCGGAAAGCAGCTGCGTAAAGAAGCGTAAATCAAATAAATGAACACGGAAAGCTTTTCCTGATCCTCCGCGGCTTTTCGTTTCCTTGTTTTGAAAGGCCCTAAACCCCCCTTTGTTTACCGCTAGTCCTCGACTTACAATCAAAACGGAGCCCAAAATTTCTGGGGCTGAGCAAGAACAGTTGCTAAGTGAGTTGCGGCCCCATTTTGTCCCACTCGTTAAACGAATCCCTGCAGCTGCTAAGTGAGTCACACGGTCGTTAAGGGAATCCAGCTTCCCCCATTGACTGTGCTCGTCAGAAGGTCGCAAAAGGGGATCACGTGACCCCGGGACACGGCAAACGTCACAAGTACATGCCAGTTGCCGAGCCTCTGAATTTTGATCACGTGACCACGGGGATGCTGCAACGGTCCTAAGTGTGAAAAAAAGGTCGTAACTCCCTTTTTTCAGTGCTGTTGCAAGTCTGAACGGTCACTAAAAGAATAGTCGTAAGCCGAGGAGTGCCTGTATGGAATTTTTACATTTACAAATTAGAAGGCCGTTCATTTATTTCACCAGGAAGGAAAAAAAAAAAAAGAATTTGTCGAGCCGAGCAGATGCCATGCATGTCTTTTTTTACAATGGGAAGAAAATCCAAATATAATAAATAATGATTCCCCCTCCCAGTTTATTTGAAAGCTCAAACGTGACCCCTTCACTCAGGAAATTGCTATCTGCACCCCACAATTGAAAAACTAGGGGTCGTTTCCATCAATGTCTTAATTCGGTCGATGTATTGATCTGACCTTTGGATTAAAGTTTTGATTTTGAAGGCGGGTGGTTTTTATAGTTCACCAGCCGGTGTAAGCAATATTTCTGATTCCACACCCCTGCCGGCTAGGAAGCAACGATGCTCTCGACTTGTCAAATACAGCAGGCAGATATTTATCACAATTTTGGCGAATCATGCTTGCCAATAGTATATGAGCCCTGCCACTGACTATGGTCTCTTTTTTTTTGCAAAAGATAAATTATTTTGATTTCTGCTCTGAAGAATAAATGGCTTTAAAAGAGCAGCAGTCGGAAAGTTGCTGGGGAACATTTTAGCCTTCTAAGATTGGATTGAAAATCGACATCGGTGCACAAAGCAAAACGCTAAACAAGCATGAAACGTCCAAATTTGCAAATTAGTGGGGGGAAAAAATATTGTTTTCTTTGTCTTTCAGGGCCCAATGAAAATTTTCCCCAAATGTATTTGAGCAACGCAAGTGAAATCTATGGTTGAATATTCGAGATTGCTGTAACATTTAAGTCCAAGCATTGGCTTATGTTTGTGCCAAAAAAAAAGGAGTCTCAGATTTAAGTTCTAGATGTCCCAGAAACAGGCAAAATCTGAAGAATGTTGGCTGTTGTTAAGTACAGGAAGTCCTCAACTTACAACAGTTCATTTAGTGACCAAGAAAAAGCAAAAAAAAGTCCAGTTGCCTCTTGAAAAAGCATCTTTGGGACAGCCCTGACCTAGATGACAGGGAATCTCCACAGACATTTAAAAAATGGGGCGAAAATAAGCATACTGAATCTCCCCAGAGAAGGAGTGGAATAGATAAAGCATAGAGGGCGATTGTTAAATAATAATTAATGTGGACTAAAAATACAAGCCAGCATTTAATTTATCCTGTCTCCTGTTCTTTGAGATCAGGGCTTATAACCCCCTTCCCCCCCCCCTCAGCAGTCAAAAATGTCTTGGGAGGGAAAGAGGAGGTCCATCTATAAAGGAACACGTGGAACCCTGACAAAAATCTATATTAATTTTTGTTTTATGGACAGTTATATTTAATTAAAAACCAATACAGGGCCCACAATGACTTTCCAATCTCACAGTTAATTATTTCCCCTTCTGTCACACTAGGTCTCAGAAAAAAACTTCCCAAATTTTTGCAAATCACAGAGTCCTCAAACTTCATGTTGCACAATTTTTCTGTGGTTTTTATTTTCTTTTGGGTTTTAGTTTAGTTTAGTTTAGTTTAGTTTAGTTTAGTTTAGTTTAGTTTAGTTTAGTTTAGTTTAGTTTAGTTTAGTTTAGTTTAGTTTAGTTGTTTCCCCATGACTTACAACCACAGCTGAGCCCACAATTTCTGTCGCTAAGTGAGGCAATTGTTAAATGAGTTATGCCCCATTTTGCCCCATTTGTTTTGTCATTAAATATGGGGGGGGGAAGTTTTATATCCATCTCCTTCCATTTCAATTCTTGGTGGCTTAGTAGAGCTCTGTCTGCGGAATTTTCTTAGCAACAAAACAAGCCATTCACTTCTTTTTGTGAGGCTCCGAGCTAAGCAGGATCCAGCCTGCTTATCAATTGGAAAGGAGACCACTGGGAAACCCTCATTCGAAGAAACATCAGAGAAGGTAAAGGGCAAGTGATTTCCATGTAGCTATGAAAATTCCATGGATGTGAGCATCCTATCCACAATAACCTAACTCCGTTTTCCATTCTTGAAAAATCAGTTGGAGAATTTATCCCACTTCTGAGAGAAATTGGAAGACGTCCCCCACCCAACTTCCCCAGCCACAATTTTGCATTTTTGAAAAGCTGTTGAGGCTCAATGCTGGTCCTGTTTCTTTTATCTTTCTCTCCTAGACTTCACATCCTGCTTCTAAAGAAAATGTTGCAACACAGTTAAGGAGAAAAGAAATTGTTGTGGTAAAGAAAGCTTGGTTATATATCAAAAAAAGAACAATCTCGGCTGCCCTGTTGGGTCCTGTGCCTGCTGTTTTCAAAAATTACCCAATTTCCAGTGAAAAGAAGACCAAGTGAGGTAAGATTCTGGAATTCTGTAATAACCAGTTGATGTAGCTTTGCAGATTTGCATGCAAGGCCACCTGAGAGTCAGCATCGGCCAGGTTTGCAAACGGCCTCACAAAATTAAAAAAGGAAACACACCCCATTATGTACACACCGCAGTTGTGCTCTCGAAAAGGCGAGCTTACAATTGCAAGAAGCTAAAGTAGGCACTTTGCATTTCATTTCAGGAAAAAAAAATATCTGCAATTCAGAATAGAATATTGCCCTTGAAAAACACACGACTTGGTAAAAGATTAATTAGCACTTTAAATTGCGTCTGGTATTTAATCTTGTCTGGAAAAATTGCCATAAAATGGGAACTTCTTCCAAATATCCAGGGCTCTGACCAAGATTGTTTAAAGATGGTTTGAAGCTGCTGTTCTTGGTTTGAGACCTTTACAGTTTAAGAGTGAGGGGCTGACGGTGGTCTTAGGGCAGAGTTTGTCATCCTCAACAACTTTAAGATGTACTGGAAATCCTCAACTTACGACAGCAATTACAACCAGAACATCCATTGCTAAGTGCTGTGGTCTTTAAGCGAATGGAGCCCGATTTTATGACCTTTATTGCAATGGTTGCTAAGCAGGTAAAAACTTAGCAGTTTTGACTAACAGTCATCAAGTGAACCACACAATTGTTAAGCAAATCCAGCTTCCCCATTGACTTGGCTCATCAGAAGGTCGCAAAAGGTGAAATCACGACCCTGGGGCATTGCAACTGTCATAAAGATGAGTTGGCAGCCTCTGCATTTTGATCACGTGACCAGGGGGACGCTGCAATGGCTGTAAGTGTGGAAAGCGGTTGTTTCAGTGCCGTTGTGCCTGGCTGAGGAATTCTGGGAGTTGAAGTCCACAAGTCATAAAAGGGCCAAGTTTGAAGACCCCTGATCTAGTCCTTCAAGCAAGTCTCACCTCTGAGCATGTCGCGTCTTGGACTCACCTGTATGAGCCGCCCTTGCTCGTTCTGGAGGGCGCTCAGCTCCTGCCCGAGGGCGCCGTGACCCTTCTTCAAATTCTCACAGTCCGTCTGGACCTGGGTGGCGTGAGAGAGCAGCTTGGAGACCTCGTCCGAGAGGCCCACCAGCAAGGCCCGGTCCTGCCCCGCGGAGGACTTGGTCTCGGCCTCGTGGTCCGTCACGACTCGCAGGAGGGACGTTTGCAGGCTCTCCAAGCGGACGAAGCTGTTGGCTTGGCTCGGACAGTTGGGGTCAATGAAGATGTTGATGCGGGAACTGTCGGCTTTCTCAATGGTGACCAAAGCATTGGCGTCGTCTGGATTGGTGGTGATGATGGGCGGGGATTCGGTGACCGGGGTGTGGTAGTGGTTCATGAAGAGGATGGCGGCGGTGACGGTCACGGCTAAGAGGATCACCACGGAGAGGAGGACAGTGCAGAGGATGTAGCCACAGTTCACCCTCTAGGATCAGACAGAAGGTGGAGAGGTCATTTCGGAAGCCCACCATGATGTCCCATGGAGAAACCCAACCCAGTCCTTCCAGCCCTGTGTTTCTAGGTTCTAGGTTCAATCTTGCAGGACCTCAAAAAGCTCAACAGAACTGGACTGAATCCCTGTGTTTATCCATTAAACAAATTTATATGGCTCGTTATAAAACAGTGGATTACAAGTAATAAAAAATCCACACGAGACCCCCTAAAAATTCCATCCCGTACCACGGCAGCAGCAACACATGGTTGACTCCAGCTCCATTCGTGGTACCCAAGACTGAGGGGGAGGGGTGACTGGCCCAAAGTCACCCAGATGGCTTTCGTACCTAAGACATGACTAGAACTCGCCACCTCCTGATGATTGGCCAAAGTCACCAAGCCATCTTGGAAGTACTCTAATATAACCCACTGCTCAAGCAGGAGCCCCTATACCATTTCAGACAAATGGTTGTCCAGTCTCTTCTTGAATGGAGTATCCCCCAACTTCTAGAGGCAAGTCGTTCCACTGGTTAATTGTTCTAACTATCAGGAATTTTTTCCTTAGTTCTCGGTTGCTTCTCTCCTTGATAAGTTTATATCCATTACTACTATCCTCCCTCCCTCCCTATTTCCCTCCCTCCCTCCATGTTTTTTATCCATCCATCCCTTCTATCAATCCATCCATGTCTTCTATCATCTGTCTGTCTGGTCATCCATCTCTCTCTGTATCTCTCTCTATCTTTATCTATCTATTTATCACCTCTTTCTAGGGTTTTTTTTTTTTTTTAATCCTACTCCAGTTTAACGCCGCCGTAACATTTTGTGGAGATCTGCCAGCCAAGTATTAAAAAGGCAGACCCTGCTTAGCTTTCAAATGCAAAGTTATTAAGATGGTTGTGAGCCCAATATATCTGCAAGCCAACACAGAAAAGCAGTGCATTAGGAGATGATGATTAATTAAATGTATGTGCCATCCAACTCCCAATGTCTAAAATGAGTCTGTTTAAAAAAAAAACAATCCAGAAAACAGAAGTGTAGAAGAAAACAATGGATAAAAATAAATAAATAACATCCCCACAAATTAACTAATGTATTATGAAATTGCGGTACCAAAAATAGAAAAAAACTGTCCATCCAACAAACGTAGAGGAAAAAAAAAAACCTTAAAAACCAACCTAATTAACATAAACCACCCAATTATGCCTACATTCATTTCATCATGTAACAACAACGTATCAAACTGTACATCAAAGTTTATTTACTCTTGAAAAATATTATGAAATCTTTGCCCAAGGGGAACGATGGTGTCATTTTATTTTATTTTTTATTAGTAGGAAAAGAAATTGCCTTTTCAAAAAAAATGGGTAAATGACATATTTGGTGGATCTATTCTTTGATATCTGGGATCATAGTACTTTTCCAACCACTGAATATAATTCCCTTGGCTGTTCCCCACAAATGATATTTCCAATACTCAAAAATGGTCAGATTGCACAGTTTGCGGATATACAGGCAGTTCTCGGCTTTCAGCCGCAACTGAACCCCGAATTTATGTTACTAAGTTGTTAAAGTGAGTTTTGCCCCATTTTACGACCTTTCTTGCCATAGTTGTTAAGTGAATCACTGCACTTGTTAAGTTAGTAACACGGTTGTTAAGTGAATCTGGCTTCCCCATTGACTTTGCTTGTCAACAAAACTGGTTTTGTTCCAGCTGCATTCTCCTATTCAGACCTTAATCCTTTCCATTGGAAAATAAGATATATTTTTTTTAAGTTCAGGCATGGTGATTAAAGCCGGAGGGTTAGGAGAATGGAGAGAAGTGACTGATAGAGGCAACAGTGTTTGATTTGTGTTTGAATAAGTCCATTTGTCATTCACGCTGTGCAAATGGGAAAAAAACTAGGTCTATATCTTGGGTGTGCATTTGGAGCTATGTCCTTCGGTAGATTAAAAGATCTCAATTGAGTTATGTCTGGATTATCCCCAATTAATTATGTTCTAATTCTTATTTCAGTTATTTGTTAGCGATTGTTCTCTCTCTCTCTCTCTCTCTCTCTCTCTCTCTCTCTCTCTCTCTCTCTCTCTCTCTCTCTCTCTCTCTCCATTCTGAATGTTTACGGCATTGTATTCCCTTTTATTCTACATTTAATCCCTTGCTTTTATGTTTCCCCAAATTGAAAAACACCTAGAATTGTTCAGCACGTTGGGTGGTGGTATAAATCTAATAAATGAATCAATAAACGGATAAGGAAATGAATAAATTCCTCTAGCTGGCTCCTGTTCTGTTATGCACAGCTGCCTTTCCTAAAGGAGGTGGTTTCTGGGGTCATCCAGGCTTTTTGAGCTTGGTTGTTTTCTTGCAGACGTTTGATTATCCAACTAGATAACACCATCAATACTAGAAGGGAGTGGGGTTTGCAAAGAGGAATTGGGGGATGAGGAGGAGGAGGAGAAGGAGGAGGAGGAGGAAGAGGAGGAGGACTGTGGGGTCCTTAGTGCTCTCTGAGCTTGGTTGTTTTCTTGCAGACATTTCATCACCCAACTAGGAACCATCATCAGTACTAGAAGGGTTTATGGAGAGGAGGAGGAGGAGGAGGAGGAGGAGGAGGAGGAGGAGGACTGTGAGGTCCTTGATGTTCTCTGAGCTTGGTTATTTTCTTGCAGACATTTCATTACCCAACCAGGTAACATCATCAGTGCTAGCGAGTATGGGGTTTGATCCCTATTTATATACAGTTGCTCTGAGCCTGGTTGTTTTCTTGCAGGCAACATCATCAGCACATTTGATCAATGGGCAAATAAGTTAAAGGTGAGATTATTTCTGCCTTCCAGTAGTTGAAGTGCTGCCCCAAAGAAGAGGGGGTCAACCTATTCCCCAAAACGCTTGAAGGCAGCAGGACAAGAAGCAATGGATGGAGACTAATCAAGGAGAGAAGCAACCTAGAACTAAGGAGGGATTTCCTGACTCAGAAACTTGCTTCCTTCCTAAAACATTTTTGAGAACATCCTTTGGGTTGTTCTTGATCTCTGGGCTGAACTCACAACTTTATGTGTCTCCTGCTGAACTTCGACTTTTGTGACCCTCGCAAGATGGAAGAGTGATGGATGGTTCTGCAACCCAGCAGGATAGTAAATGCACTTGATTTACAACTTCTTATGAAGCGGGGAAACTGCTGGTCATAGTTGAAAGCACCACAGCAGACGGACTCGTGGTCCGTCTGGAGAAATAGTGATCAATCAACCTCCACTGTCCCCACAGGTTGAAACTTCGGGCATTGTGCTATCACAACTCCCATAATTTCTTGTGAGGATGAACAATCAAAGTTGCAGCCCAACATATGTCGAGAAGAACAGGTTGAGCTCAAATAGTCTAGCAGGTCAGAAGGTTGCAAAAGGAAATCACATGACCCTTGGACTCTGCAGCCATCATAACTCTGAGTCAGTTGCCAAGTGTCCGAATTTTGATCACGTGACCACGGGTTGATGCTGCAACGGTCGTAAGTCTGAAAAACGCAAGTCGCAAGTCACTTTTTTCAGTGCTGTTGCAAGTGCGAATGGTCACTAAATGAACACAGTCTACCTTGAATGGATCCATGTCAAGGTCATCGGTTAGGTCTTTTAAACAGGGGAGGTCCTTTTGTATAGTAGTTGTGCATTTATATTGTGGCCTGGTTTTCCAGCTTGTGTACAACCCATCTCAAACAATGAGGCTTTTTCTTTGAGGATGAAGTGTTAATTGCGATGCTCTGGAAGTTTCGTGGCAATCAAAGCGTCTGGTATTTCCGTCAGAACAACGGCAGCGTTACTCAGAGGTGGAGGCAAGCTTGCTCTGCTTTTCCAAAAGGGACAGACCCAATTCCACCCCCTCCCCTCCATTCTCAGTTCAGGATGACTTTAAAGAGACTTTATCGAGGCGATAACATTCCTTCTGTTCGGCATTAACGATCAGAGGGAATTGTGGTGGCTGTGCCGAATTCGGCAGAACGAGCTGGCCGTTCTTCTTTCCGATAGATAATGGCTTCTTCCTTTATGATGCACGATGCCAAGAAGTCACGAGTGGGCTTTTGGATTTGACGTGAAAGAAACAAACACGGCCAATGCAAAGGAACAATGGAGGGGGTTTCCTCCCCCCCCTCTCTGAAGACCAAACATCTGAATATAAAATGCTTTGCAGCAGTGTGTGGCAGCAGCCAAAAAAGCCAACACAGTGCTAGGCTGCATTAACAGAGGGACAGAACCAAGATCATGCGGAGTGTTAGTACCTCTTTATAAAGCTTTGGTAAGGCCACACCTAGAATGCTGCATCCAGTTTTGCTCGCCACAATATAAAAAAGACGTCGAGACTCTAGAAAGAGTGCAGAAAAGAGCAAGGAAGATGATTAGGGGTCTGGAGGCTAAAACATACGAAGGACGGTTGCAGGAATTGGGTTTGTCCAGTCTAAGGAAAAGAAGGAAGAGGGGTGACATAATAGAAGTCTTCCAATATCTGAGGGGCTGCCACAAAGATGAGGGGGTCAACTTATTTTCCAAAGCACCAGAAAGCAAGACAAGAACCAATGGATGGAAACGAATCAAGGAGAGAAGCAACCTGGAGCTAAGGAGAAATTTCTGGAGAAATGGTATAGGGTAAACTGCTTGAGCAAGGGGTTGGACTAGAAGACCTCCAAGGTCCCTCCCAACTCGGTTATTCTGTTCTGCTCTCTTTTTAACACCTTCGGCTAGCGCTCTGAACGTAGTCGCTTCTCCTTGAGTTCTCTGCAGTTTGGGGTGTCTCAAATCAGGACCGCCCTGTTCCTCCCCTCTGTTTTCTATCGTTCAGCTTCTTCCTTCCCTGTGGCTGTTCTTTTTTCGTTGTATATGCTCCGGAGAGGCTGGGATGTTTTCTGATTTTCAGTGCAGCTGTCAGAAGGGACCACGGCCTAGAAGAGGAGGCTGTGTCTTGCCAAGTTGCAACTAAAGACTGGTTTCTCTCTGGGAAAAACGGGGCAAATCCTTCCCCACTTGGCTACTTCTGCAAAAAAAGAATAAATTATGGAACCTTTTCTCCTCCTTTCCTTCCGTGGTTTTCCCCTCCTCCTTCCATCGTGGTGCCTCCATGCAAATCTGCTTCGATTGACGTCTTCCTTCCAGCCTTCCCTCTTTTCCACCCCCGCAACCATTTGCATTAAGATGACTTCAGCAATAAGCTCCTTAGGAAAGGAAAGGAGGGGAGGGGAGGGAGGGGAAGCCAAGGGCTCCCCCTGTCTCCCAAGTTATGTCCTTGATATGGGAAGTCTGCCACAGAAAAGGGACAGGCCATGGCCGCCCAGACCCTTAAGCTGAAGGGCCAAAGCTAAATTAATAATAATAATAATAATAATAAAGTTGGAAGGGACCTTGGAGGTCATCGAGTCCAACCCCCTGCTCTCATGAAAGGGCTCTCATGAAAACCCACCGAAGGGAAGGACCTCCGTCTCAATGATAAGAGTCTCTTCTGTTGGCAGGTGCTCCGAAGGCAGCCGATGTGCTGCGCTGTGGGGTTTTTTTGCGATTTGTGCACTCCGCCCGACCAAAGATGCCAAGACTGATAACTGAGACGTCTCTGAAGTTAAACCAATTATCTTCTGATCGTCTCTTCCAGGAGGTAGAAGAACCAGAAGCGGGGAAAACAAGACGTAGGTTGGGTTGCGTGTCTAAGGCTGACATCAGCAATGCATCTGAAATGAGCTAAGTGAGGGAGACCTCGGTGCTCCCTGAACTGGGTGGTTCTCTTGCAGGCGTTTCATGACCCAAATAGGGAACACCATCAGTGCTAGGAAGGAGGGTGGCTTATGGAGTGGAGGAAAAGATAGTAATCAAGGAGAGAAGCTACCTAGAACTGAGGAGAAATTTCCTAACAGTGAGAACAAATCAACCAGTGGAACTCCTTGCCTCCAGAAGTTGTAGGTACTCCAACACTGGAGGCTTTTAAGAAGAGACTAGACAGCCATTTGTCTGAAATGGTATGGGGTCCCCTGCTTGAGCAGGAGGTTGGACTAGAAGACCTCCAAGGTCCCTTCCAACTCTATTATTCTATGTTCTACGATTTGCGATCAATCATGGCTTCTTTCAAACCCGACATGAAGCCTTGGCTTCTGTAATACTAAACCCCAAGTAAAGAGAGCTCTTTGCTTTGTGCCAGCTGCAGGCCTAGTCTATAAACGAAGCTGTGGAATGCAAAAGGAAAAAAAATCCCAATTATTTATTCGTGATCAGGAAGCGTCGCATCACAGGGAAGATTAAAATTAGCCTGGGTGGGGAGCGGGCCTGGGATCTCGAAAGCCGTTTTGCTGTCATTTGGACGTAAACGATCAGCTATTAGGACTGATATGGCAGTCTATTTTCCCCGCCTGCCTGCCAGCTGTCGAGGTGCAAACTGTGTCCAAGTTACTGGCGGCTGATGACTTGCTTATGTTCTTTATCAGAACACAAGCGGGGCTGAGATGTTTATGAGGAGATTATGAGATAGCTTGCCAAGAAGAACAGTTAAGTGCAAATTACATCAAGATTAAGGTAGCGATGGTTGAAAGCTGTCCTCTCTCTTGCAAATAGGGGCTGGGTGAACAGAAATGGAACAACGCAGAAATGTGGACCATTTGAGGTTTATTTTTGGAAACGGTGCTGGTTATATTTGCCTAGGTGAGGAAGAACATAAAAATCAGTTGAGTTTTGAGGTGGGGGAGAGAGACTTGAGGTACGTGTGTGGATAAAAAAGGAGAGTGGGTCAGAATGAGGATCAAGTATAAAAATGAGTCAGAGGTACAAAGCAATGAGAGTTTCGAGTTGGGTTGAGCTGGGTTGGGTTGGGTTGGGTTGGGTGAGTTGGGTTGGGTTGGGTTGGGTTGGGTGGTTGAGTTGAGTTGGGTTGGGTTGGGTTGAGTTGGGTTGGGTTAATGAATGACTGAATGAGGAAGGAATGTAAGGCAAAGCTAGGAAGGAAGAGTGAATGGATCAAGAGGAAAGGGGAGATGGAGAGAGCTGTGTAGTACAGATAGTCCTCGCCTTACAACAGTTCATTTAGTGACCCTTCAAAGTTACATCAGCGCTGAAAAAAGTGACTTATGACCATTTTTCACACTTACAACCATTGCAGCATCCCTATGATCGCATGATCAAAATTCAGACACTTGGCAAGTGACTCCTATTTATGATGGTCGCAGTGTCCCAGGGTCACCTGATCAATTTTTGTGAACCTCTGACATTTGAAGTCAATGGGGAAGGCAGATTCACTTAACAACCCTGTTACTAATTTAAAAATTTCAGGGATTCACTTAACAAAGATGGCAATCATAGCTGCATGTCAGGAACTATCTGTATTGAAGACATCCTGAATAAAAGGGAGAGGTAACAAAAGACATTCATGAAGCAATGTCTGAACAAAGCAGAAATAGTTCCACTACTTAACTGTTCTCACTGTCAGGAAATTTCTCCTTCATTCTAGATTGGGTTAGCCTGAGCCAATTTTGTTTTACTTTTTCAGATCAATCAAGGAGATATTAGTTTCCTTTTTCGATGCAACTATGGTGGATTTTTTTTTTAAATTTTCCAATTTACATTTGAATATCCCTTCATTTGCATTGCAACACTGATATGCCCAAATCCTCGACTTGTAATTCAGTGGTTTACAATTCAGACCGATACAAATGCAATAGCTGTGTGCATTAGGGAAAGGGCATTTTTAAAAAGCACAAGGCCTGGGTTAGGGAGAGAAGGAAATTAGGTCTATTGTGTAAACGCAGCCCTTTCTTTGCTGGTAACTGCCTTCTGGTTTACAGGCAGTTCTCGAGTTACGACTGTAATGGAATCTAGGACAGAAGGAAGAAGATGGAAATGAGAGAAGGAAGGAAGGAAGGAAGGAAGGAAGGAAGGAAGGAAGGAAGGAAGGAAGGAAGGAAGGAAGGAAGGAAGATTGAGGTTGTTTTTTTTTTTTTCATTTGGTGGTGGACTGGCTTTCATTCATTGCAAAATATGTCAACTTCAAGGTTGACATTAAGAAAAATTGCAGCGCTAGGCAGAAACTGGAAGCCAGGAACAACACAAGATATTAAAAGCTGATCTGGGAATGAAAAGTCTACAGTCAGCCGGGGGTTGGAATCAGAAACCAAGACTCAAGAGCCAAAGGTCAAAAGCCGGAAGTAGGAATGTGAAGTCAACCATAGTGCCAAAGATGGGAGGAGGATGAAATCTGGAATCAGAACATGAGTCCAAACCGGGAATAGGAGTCAACCTAGTTCAAAGTCAGAGACAGGAACCAAGAAGCGGGATGAAATTCTAAGCAGACTTAAAGTACCAAGTCATGAAATCATGCATCATGCAAGTTTAAGGAAACCATACAGCTAGTCCTCAACTTACGAATGCAATCAGTGATTCTACGTTCCACAGAGCTGTCCTGCAAACCAGCAACTCGCAAAGCAATTGTCCCAAATAGGGCTTCTGACTCCTTCTTCAGCACCCTCTTTGTTGACATGTTTTTACGAAGAACAACTGATTTGCCTAAGGAAACTTAAAAAAATCACCTCTGGGCAACTGAAGGGGTGGAGCAGAGAACACAGTCTTGGGAGTCAAGGAGTAGCTATAGTGGCAACCACGAACCACAGAATCCCAGACTTCTTAGCCAGCATTTTCAGAAGAGGATCAAACAAACTGAGTTTGTTTTCCCAATGTTTGGGCTGCATCCGTGCTATAAGCTTCTTGGGATGAAGAGAGGTAAATCTCTTAAGCATTTTGACCTTATTAGCAAGTTCTTATCCCATTCAATATTTGAGTAGCTTTCTCCCCGTCTCTAATCTTCTTTGCTAGATGCTAAACACACGTCGCTCACTTTCAGCACTGTCTATCCGGGATTTTGTCTGATTGTCCTTCTGTTCCTCGGCTTTCAGATTTGAATCTATCCCCAAATTTATCAATATACTCACGGGTCACCTTCCTCAATGGCTCAAGAGAGTAGCAGAGCGGCTGCCAACCCCCCTGGCCCCTAAGGCTTTCCGTCCATTATTGGACCCAGATGGTTGTTTGAACAAAAAGCAATTTCCCAAACTCGAGAAATTCTGTTTTATGATGATCTTTGATCAGTAGACGCGAAGCAATTCTGAGGAGGTTTGCCCAAAAGTCAACTCCATCAAAATCAATAGCGCTTTAACTCCAGTGGAAATAAATCTGGAATGGGAGCATCCATGTGGAATATACCAATAACTCTCTCTCTTGGGGACGGAGGGCCCTGGGTCACCTTTGTGCAAGCAGAAATAACCCTTTGAGGAACTTTGGCCTCTTGGGACAAGTGGGTCTTAGGCTGCGCTGTTAAGCAGAGTGATGGGGCAGAGATTGTGAGTGTCTGAATGAGCAGTTAGTGAGCTATTTAATTATAGTATTGTAATTCACTGTCAAGCATAGGAGGAAATTAGAAGTAGCATTGATGGACTGTGTAACAGACTGACAGCACCATTTACATTGCCTTAATGATTTCCAAAACTTGTTCTTCCTTCCTTCCTTCCTTCCTTCCTTCCTTCCTTCCTTCCTTCCTTCCTTCCTTCCTTCCTTCCTTCCTTCCTTCCCTGCTTCAGCATCTTTTAATTCTTCCTTCCTTCCTTCCTTCCTTCCTTCCTCCCTTCCTTCCTTCCTTCCTTCCTTCCTTCCTTCCTTCCTTCCTTCCTTCTTTCTTTCTTTCCTTCCTTCCTTCCTTCCTTCCTTCCTTCTTTCTTTCCTTCCTTCCTTCCTCCCTCCCTCCCTCTCTTCCTCTCTTCCTATCTCCCTCTCTCCCTTCCTTCCTCCCTCCCTCCCTCCCTCTCTTCCTTCCTTCCTTCTCATAATGTTTCTCTTTCAATCGTCCATATGTTATCTCTCTTAATCCTTCCTTCCTTCCTTCCTTCCCATAATGTTTCTCTTTCAGTCTTTCCTATTTTCTCTCTCTTAAACCTCCCTCCCTCCCTTGTGGGTCCCCCCCCTTCGGTATCCTCGGGGGCTACAGGATTGTTGCTTTAAAATCCTTCAGTCACCGTGTAAGACACTTATTTTAATTTCCCCCTGTTATTTATATGCAGTTTTTGGCCTGTGCCCTGTCTCGAAATTTTCATAATTTTGTGTGTCTTGAAGCTGATTTGTTTTTTTGTTCTCTGCTCTTCCCTCTCCTCGTTATCTTCTCTCTCTCTCTCTCGTTGGTATTTACATTTTAATTGTTTTCTTCTTTGAATAAACCAGCCTGGGAATATAATCAAAGGGTGCTATGAAAATATTTGTAAATAATATGGAAGAAACAGATTTTTTTGTTTTTTTTTGAGAGGAAATAATTTCCAAGCCTGAGCATCTCATGTTCTACCTTGTCTTCCAAGGTCACTGTGTGCCTTGAACCCACAGCTTCTGCCTAATTAAAATTTTACAAAGATGAGGCAGCAGCACCGATGGGTAGTCCTTGGCTTGTAACCATTTGTTTATTGACCATTTGCAGTTACAACAGCACTGAAAACGTGACTGATGATGTCTTGCTTAGCAACAGAAATTTGGGGCTCAATTGTGGTTGTAATTTGAGGACGACCTGTAGAGAATTCTCTTGGGAACGTTCGCTGTCCATGGTGCTGTCCATTGTAGACCTAGCATTAGCTTAAATATTTATTTTAACCCACTGAAACTGCCTGGATAACTCCACATTTGGAATGGAATGGAATGGAATGGAATGGAATGGAATGGAATAGAATAGAATAGAATAGAATAGAATAGAATAGAATAGAATAGAAAATAGGATAGGGTAGGGTAGAGTAGAGTAGAGTAGAGTAGAGTAGAGTAGAGTAGAGTAGAGTAGAATAGAATAGAATAGAATAGAATAGAATAGAATAGAATAGAATAGAATAGAATAGAATAGAATAGAATAGAATAGAATAGAATAGAATAGAATAGAATAGAATAGAACAACAGAGTTGGAAAGGACCTTGGAGGTCTTCTAGTCCAACCCCCTGCTCAGGCAGGAAACCCTATCCCATTTCAGACAAATGGTTACCTTGTCTGCTTATGACCACCCAGTCTGGGTGACATCCGAAAGAAAAGGTTACTGGTAGGCTTAGAGTTTACACTGCTCCTATCCCAGTCACATCTGAAAAAGTCCTATGGATGGTGACGTCCTTCTTTAGAACGGAATACAGGCAGTCCTTGACATACGACCACAGATTCAGCCTAAAATTTCTGTTGGTATGCAAGACAGTTGCTAAGTGAATTTTGCCCCATTTTACGACCTTCCCTTGCCACGGTTGTTAAGTGAATCACTGCAGTTGTGAAGCTTGTGAAGTGAATCTGTCTTCCCCGTTGACCTTGCTTGTCGGAGGGTCCCAAAAGTTGATCAGGTGACCCCGGGACACTGCGACCGTCGTAAATAGGAGTCAGTTGCCAAGTGTCTGAATTTTAATCACATGACCCTGGGGACACTGCAACGGATGTAAACGTGAAAAACGGTCATAAGATACTCTCTCGGTGCCATTATAACTTTAAATGGCTGCTAAATGAAGGGTTTTAAGTTGACGTGGAAGGATGAGACGAGCACCTCATAACTAAAATGGCTTCTCCTTTCAGGGGAACCAATAAACGCTTGTTAAAACAGTAGGGGGAAAAATGGATATTTTTTCCGCACAGCAGTGATTTCAAAAATAAGGTGTTAAATCTTCAGGGAGCTATCTTGGACAGTTGAGATCGCCAGACCTTATTCCAGAGACGGAATTTTCCTCCTCCTTCTTCTTCTTCTTCTTCTTTTTCTCCTGTGCTTTGCCACAAGAAAAATAGCATCATTTCCACGGCTGCAGAAAAAAAATAAAAATCCCTCCCCTTTCTCCCCAAGATGATTAAAATTAGCACTTAATTCTAGAAGGTTTTTCTCCTTTCCCCAATATTAGCAATAATTAGATGGAATAACTTAATAAACAACGTTTACTAGGTAACCAGTTTGCAAGCTCTGTTTGCTTGCTTGGCGCTGCCGTTGAGTAATTTTAGACTCCTGTCTTAATAGTCTTCAAGAAATCCATTTTTTTTTTTAAAAGAGAGAAGTAGACTAGCTTAAGTGTTCACTAAGAGATCTATCATTTCCAGATAGGATACAGAAAAATCTGGCTGAATCTCTGGAGAAGCATAATGTTAACCTAATGTTCATCAGGTTATGAGGCTATAACTGTATGCCTGGAGTATGTGGAATGAGGAACCACATCTGTTAGCTCAACTCCTTGGAGGAAAACATACTCTAAATAGTAAAATTTCTGATAGTCTGTGTCCAATCTTTCTGTCTGATCAGACTCCCTAATTCTCATTCTGACAGAGTTCAGATCATTTGATACCCCAGATGAAATATTCAGTTATCGTCTCGGTAATTATAAGAACTTGGCACCAAGAAAAACTTGGAAAATCTCCACCCAATTTGTGGGCAGAGAAAGTGGATGAAGGTTTTCTTCAAGGGAAGAAGTTCTCCATCCTCTAAAGGACAGCTTCTGCCTCTTGCGATGGACAGAAGCACCAGAATAGACGTTCTCATTGGGAATGGTTCCTTCTTGAGATCTTCTACTCAAGAGAAACTTGAGGGACAATAGTGGCATGAAAAATAGGGCCACCATCTCCACCACCTTGTCACGCATGGAACCTCACTCCCCCTCAAAAGGACTTCTCCAAAGTTCTCCTTGGAAAGAAGAGTCAACTTCTCCTCCATTGTCTTGCAGGAGAACTGATGCAGGACTGCCAAGCCCTTGGGATGACCTCAGCTTCTTCAGGAAGTGCTACACATGTCCTGTGGATATGAATAAAGCCTTCCCAGTTCTTGGATTCATCTCTGATGACTTGAGAAGGATTTCTGCAGTAGACTGGTGTTCTTCTGCAGCTTCAACTGGTTATCTAAGGGAACCTCTGGTCAAGCCACGTCCCCCTTATCTGAACTTCTTTTCCCATCTTTCCAGCTTCTTGCCTTGAACGTAGGCTACCCTCAAGCTGTCTACTTTCCCTTGGTGCCCAAGCTTTCTAGGGTTATGGGAAGTATATCCAAGGACATGGTGCCCACTTGCATTGGCAAGAGGTAGACGAAGTCTGAAATGGCTTTTGCCCTCTGCCCTCAAGGCAAGACATCACAACTCCTTGCCACTCAAGAAAAGCAGAAGTTTCATACTCAAAACCCTGCACTCTGAAGACGCTCTCCACATACATTCAAAAAAGCTCTGCAAAATAAGACTTTCCCAATTCAGTGGCCCTATCACATATTTTGCAGACATACAGTAATTAAGTCATTGCACTTTCCATTTTCCCACCCCCTGTACATAAAGAAGCTCTTACAGACAGGCAGCCCTAGACTTACGACCACCATTTCCGTTGCAAAGCGGAAGTGAGTTTTGCCCCATTTGACGGCCTGTCTTGCCACAGTTGTTAAGCAAAACGCTGCACTTTGTTAAGTTAGGAACATGGTTGTTAAGTGAATTGATTCTGCTTGTCAGAAGGTTGCAAAAGGGGATCACATGACCCCAGGGACACTGCAACCGTCATAAATATGAGCCAGTTACCAGTTACGAATTTTGATCCCGTGACCACAGGGAGGCTGCAACGGTCGTAAGTATAAAAAAACGGTCATAAGTCACTTTTTCCAGTGCCGTTGTAACTTCGAACGGTCACTAAATGAACTGTTGTGAGTTGAGGACTATCTGACCTGGAGTGTATCTATGCCTTCCAGAAATTATCCCATTTTCTGGAATTGATTGCACCCTAAACTCAACCCTGAGTTTGCACAACACGCTAAGGCTGCAGAACAAGTTAGCTGGTTTAATTCTAGCCAGGCAGGTAGATTCTCTCATTCACATAAATGTCAAAACATGCCCAAAATGTCCACGCTATTTTTTTTTTTTTAAATTGAATGGCCAAAACCTTTTCTACACCTGTGAAATGGTGTAGATTGGCTTCTCACACCCATCAAGAGGAGGGCGATAGAAACAGCAGTGTGCAAAGGACGTAGACCCATTTTTAAAAGGTGCCTCGCCAACTGAGCCTGGCCTTCTGGATGTCTATATTTTATTTCAGCGCCACCTGTCACGGGTTGGCACATGTTTGCGTTTCTAAGGCTGGATTTATTGTCTTGGTTTTTACAAGAGAATGCAAGCGAGATCTTGACTAAGAACCTGGTGGACGGGTGTGCGTGTGTGCAGCTTTGACTGTGTGACACAAAATCCGTGCAGGTATGCGTTAGGCACGCCGGTGCCCGTCTCTCTTCCTCGTTTCTGTAGCTTGCCTGACCATTACATTATCTGCTAATTAGCAACCGTGCAGAGACACACACCTCGGTGAGAGAGTTAGGGATGCTTTCTTACAAAGAAGCAGAGTCGAAAGCGGGAATATCTTGACAGCTGCTGTTTCGGCAAAGGGGCCACTGCACACCTGTGCCAGGGCATATACCCAGAGGTGAAGCAAAAGGCAAGGAATGACGCTAGCCCTTTAAGGATTCTCCAAGAGACCTGTCTGATTTAAAAGTAGCAGGCAGCTGGGTTCGATGCAGACAGTCTAGAGGGAGACATTATTCTGCCGAAGGTGCCAGTTTGGTCTAGTGGTCAAGGCTCCAGGCTAGAAAGCGGGAGACTGTGAGTTCTAGTCCCGCCCTAGCCATAAAAGCTGGCTGCATGACTTTGTGCCAATCACTAGAAAATAGTGAGTTCTAGACCTGCCAGAGGGACAAATAAACTGGGCATCACCGATTCCCCATTCAGAGTGTGAAAATGCTGCTGGGCTTAGCAGCTTATTTGGATTATAGTCTCCAAGTTCGGTTAGTGAAATGATAGCTAGGAGACGGTGAGTTCTAGTCCTGCCTTAGGCATGAAAGCTGGCTGGGTGATCTTTGGCCAATCACCAGGCGATGAGAAGTTCTAGTCTCGCCTTAGGCACAAAAGCCAGTTGGGTGACTTTGGGCCAATCACCAGGAGATGGTGAGTTCTAGTCCTGCCTAGCCATGAAAGCCAGCTGGTTGGCTTTGGGCCAGTCCCTCTCTCTCTCTCGCTCTCTCTCAGCCCAGCCCACCTCACAGGGTTGTTGTGGAGAAAATAGGAGGAAGGAGTATTAGATACACTTGCCACGCGTTATTTGTAAAAATAATAAAGGAAGGATACAAATTAATAAAGAATAAAAGATAGTTATGCTTTTCCAACAGCTGTGGGGGAAGACCGAGCAAACGAGAGACTTGAGCTAGCTGCCATTTGGGTTCCGGCTTCCCCTTTTTTTTTCTTCCTCTTCCTGAGCCAGAGAGAAAAAAAATCCGAGATGACATTCTGTCTGTAAACAAATAAACTAAATAATTCAAGGCACATTTGCCAACCATCAGCCACACAGGTTCCCAGCTGGTCCCTTGGGGAGTGGGGAGCAAAGGGAGGGCAAAGAAGTCGTCCAGAGACTGGGCGCAAGCCAACACAGACGGGGGAGGAATCGGAGAGGGCAAGGGATGGCTTCTATTTATTTTGTATCCCGCCTTTTATTATTTTTACAAATAGCTCAAACATATCCCACACGCCTTCCTCCTCCTACTTTCCCCACAACAGCCCTGTGAGGTGGGTTGGGAATGAGAGAGAGGGACTGACTCAAAGCCACTCAGCCAGCTTTCAAGTCTAAGGCAGGACTAGGATGCTCTGTCTCCTGATGATTGGCCCAGAGTTACCCAGCGGGCTTTGATGCCAAAGGCAGGACTAGAACTCACTGTCACCTAGTGGTTGGCAGAAAGTCACCCAGCCGGCTTTCAGACCTAAGGAGGGACTAGACCTCACCGTCTCCTGGTGATTGACCCAAAGTCACCCAGCTGCCTTTCATGGCTAAGGCAGTACTAGAACTCACCCTCGCCTGCTTTTTTGCAAACTGGCTCTCTACGCAATTCTCCCCTCTGCTTTCTGCAGCCTTCCTTTTGCAAACGGACACCTGTTTCCACAATGCTGGTGTGTGTGTGGGGGGGGGGGGCTGTGCAACTGTGCCCTCCGCTGCTGCCCTCCCCCCCCCGTCCCCCGCCGCAAATCCCCAGCTCTTCTTCTGCTCCAATGGACTGCAAAAGGCTGAGCTGAGCCTCAAGAGTGCCGAACGCCTGGCTAGTTTTGGGGGTTTTATTTTTAATTGCCCACCGTCACCCCAATGGCAGGAGGCTGAAAAGTTGTGGGGGTGGGGGTTAGGGGTCGAGGAGGGCCCCCTCCTTCCTCGCTCGAAAGGAGCACCTGCGAGGTCCCAGCCTGTCCTTTCAGATCGCCTCTTCGGCTTTCCGTCTCCAGAGCGAGAAGGCTGGTCGTTGCAAACCGGACACCCCCCCCCTTTAACATCTCTCCAGCAGGATGGATTCCCCCCCCCCAAACAGACAGCCCCACACATTCAGATGGCCGGCTGAAGGGCAACTAATCCAGGTGTTGAAAAATGTCTCGGGATCCACCTTTGGAGACGGGGCGCTTTCCTGCACCAGCTCCGTCTCTGCGCCCTTCTCCTTCCTTCCTTCCTTCCTTCCTTCCTTCCTTCCTTCCTTCCTTCCTTCCTTCCTTCCTTCCTTCCTTCCTTCCTTCCTTCCTTCCTTCCTTCCTTTCCTTCCTTCCTTCCTTCCTTCCTCAAATCCTTCTGTCCTCTCCCCGCGAGAAATCCGGACGATGCCTACCTGAGATTTCTCCTGAGGTCCGTCCTCCAGCTGCGCCGATCTCCCCACATTTTTCCAGCGTTCGTTGACCATCTTTGGTTGGGAAAAAAGGGGGCTTTCGGGGTGGCGAGAGAAGGCAACGCTCCAGCAAGGGGGGTCTCCCTCTGCCCGGCTCCGAGGGGTCCCCCAAAAGCAGGCCAAGAGTTTCTCAATGGGGAGAGAAGGGGGGGTATCCTGTGGGGTGCCGTTTCCTCAAACCGGTGGGGAGAGGCTGAATCCGCTAAGCTCTGAAGGCTACGTCCCCTGGCTTAGCAGCTGCCTTGCAAGCCGGCTGCCACCCTCTTCCTCGCCCGCCTGAAGATGGGGAGGGGGCCTCGGGGATGGAGAGGGTCGCGCCGCTTTTAAAAGAAACACGCAGGCTGGCATTCGCCGCCGCGACGTCCACGCAAGCCTGCACCTGGACACGGCTTTCCTCCTCCTGTCTCTGGGTTTGCAAGGCGCACGGAACCAGGGACTCGCCAGGCTGCCTCCGCTGGGTTGGGTTGGGCTAGGCTGACCCCACGTGTGAAATGCTCCCCCCGCCTGCCAAAGGACGACTCGTCGCCTTAGCGCGTGTTAACGCGGACCGAGCTGAAGGAGCCAGCCTGGTGTGTGAAGGCGTCTGCCGGGCTCGCTCTGGGTTGGCTCTGCTGGGTGAAGACAGCCAGGCTGAGAGGCGTCCTTGGGGGAGATCCTTCGCCAAGGCTTGGGGGAGCCGTGGCTGGTGGGAAAGTCAGAGATGGATTTTGGCTGCAAGCAGGGGAGGTGTGTGAAAGGAGCTCCCCCCCCCCCGGAGGGGGGGTTGTGCGTGTCTGTATTAAGTGAACACTTCTCAGCCAACTAGATTACAGAGAGAGAGGGAGGGAGAGAGAGAGAGGAGGGAGAGAGAGAGGGGGGCGAGAGAGGAGAGAGAGAGGGAGGGAGAGAGAGGGGAGGAGAGAGAGAGAGGGGGGGGAGAGAGAGGGGGGGAGAGAGAGAGAGAGGGGGGAGAGAGAGGGGGAGAGAGAGAGGAGAGAGAGAGAGAGAGGAGGGACGAGAGAAGAGGGGGAGAGAGAGAGGGGAGAGAGAGAGAGAGAGGGAGGAGAGAGAGGGAGAGAGAGAGAGAGAGAGAGAGAAGAGAGAGAGAGGGAGAGAGAGAGAGGGGCGAGAGAGAGGGGGGGGGAGAGAGAGGAGAGAGGAGGGAGAGAGAGAGGGAGGGAGAGAGAGAGGAGGGAGGGAGGAGCGGGGGGAGAGAGAGAGGGGAGAGAGAGAGGGAGAGAGAGAGAGAGAGGGAGGGAGAGAGAGGGGGAGAGAGAGAGAGAGAGAGATGAGAGGAGAGGGAGCAGGGGAGAGAGAGAGAGGGGGAGAGAGAGAGGGAGAAGAGAGAGAGAGAGAGAGAGAGAGAGATGTATTTCTGAAAGCAAGTAAAAATATTTTGTTCTTTGGGCATAGCAGATGTTTCTTCTCCCCTCCTTTCCTCCTCCTCCTCCTCCTCCTCCTCCTCCTCCTCCATCTCCATTTCAATCCCAACTCAATAAAGTTCAATTTAATAAAAGTCGGTCCCTTCCTGTACAACCCAGATTTGAAACAAACCCTGGTTCTGTGGCTTGAGCAGAGTCCTCGAACCAAACATGTCGACCCAACCCGGTAAGAGTGGGGTCATCCTGTCCTTTCAGACCTCTAACCTGGGATTTGTCACAACAAGGACTGCTACTTTCAAGTTGCATTCAGACAATGTAGGGAAACCAGCTTAACAAAGCCTGATGGCTGGCTTTGTGTTGCTTGCAAAAAGCCTGATGGAAAGGTAGATGGAAAGACGGACGGATTGATGAATGGGTGAATAGATGGATAGATAGATAGATAGATAGATAGATAGATAGATAGATAGATAGATAGATAGATAGATAGATAGATAGATAGATAGATAGATGGATGGATGGATGGATGGATGGATGGATGGATGGATGGATGGATGGATGGATGGATGGATGGATGGATGGATGGATGGATGAATGGATGAATGGATAGCAATAGCACTTATATACCGCTCCACAGTGCTCTACAGCCCCCTCTAAGCGGTTTACAGAGTCAGCCTCTTGCCCACCAACAATCTGGGTCCTCATTTTACCGACCTCAGAAGGACAGAAGATTGAGTCAACCTTGAGCCGGTCAGGATTGAACTTCCTGGCTGTGGGCAGAGTTAGCCTGCAGTACTGCCTTCTAACCACTGTGCCGCTGTGGCTCTGACGATGATAGACAGGCAGATAGACAATATAGGTGGATAGATAGATGGATAGACGGATGAGTCATAGACGGACGGACAGAGAGATGGACGAATATAGATGCTGGACTGATATACGTGATGTGTAGATGGGCAGAATTTCTGAAACCAGGGGGTGTAAGAAGAGCAAGGAAAATTGGAGTAGGGCCGTGCATTTCTCAGATCCTGGCCCTTAGCTTTCTCCAAGCCTCAGTAGTCTTCTGTGAAATGGGTGGATAAAATACTTTGCTCTGAGCTGGTCTCTGTTTCTCTCCCCCCCAAAAGTTTTTCTGGGTTTCCATCCTGATTGGTGATAACTCATAACTTCTCTTTTTTTTTTTATTTCCTACTTTGATGATGAGGCCTGAGGGCGCCTCTAAAACCGCGCAAAGCGGTTGCTGAATCTGTCAGCTTGCATAAATCATGTGCATATGCAGATCGGCTCTGATTTTGCATAATTGATTCAGGTGGCTGAGGAGCTCCTTTGCATAATTTCTTTTGCTGATGTGGCCGTGGGGAAGATGAAGAGGGAGCCCACCTCCCCTTTCACTGCCGATATGGATTAACGCTCTGGGAATCCGGCAAATCTCTCCTGCATTTTTTACAGCCATAAGGACTAGAAACTTGATGTGCGCCTGAATTGTTAAAGGGGAGATCCAGGGGAAACTGAACGTTGATGCCAGGTGTTTTTTTTTTCCCCACACTCCTGGCAGAAATGCAAAAAAAAAAAAAAAAGTTCCTTATCTTTGGCTCAGTGTGTGTGCGTGCGAGTATTTTGTGTGTGTGTGTGTTTGCGTGAATGATGAAGCGTCTCGTGCTTGTCAGTTAATGTTCTTTCCTAACAATTAATCCAAGGAAGATGCTGTTTCATATGAAACTCTGCAGCAAAATGGCAATTGTGGTGGGTTTTTTTTTAATTGATATGCCCCAAAACCAGCTGCCAGTCTCTCGAAGCGGCATTCTCAACTTTTCCTCTCTCTGACTTAACCCCTTTTTTCAAAACGGTTTCCCTGTTTTGCTTTCTGCCCCAATTTTGTGTGTTTTTTGTTTTGTTTTTTTTGTACCTATGTGCTGGCCAGGCAGCGTTGACTCCTGGAGACGGGATGAGTTTCCTGCAGTTTTCTTGGCAAGATTTTCAGAAGTGTTTTGTCCTTGTCTCCTCCTTCCTCAGATTGAGATGGGGGGGACTGGCCCCAAATCACCCAGCTGGCTTTGTGCCCAAAGCAACTCAGTGGCTCAGTTTCTAGCTTGCTGCTTTAACCACTATCCCGATCCTTTCCCTATACAGGTAGTCCTCGACTTACGACCGCAACGGAGCCCAAAATTTAGGTTGATAAGAGAGACATTCGTGAAGAAAGTTTTGCCCCATTTTACAACCTTTGCTTGTTGGAATTGTTAAGCCAATCACAGCGGTTGTTAAACAAGGTTGTTAAGTGAATCCGGCTTCCCCATTGACTTTGCTGGTCAGGAGGTCGCAAAAGGGGATCGGATGACCCCGGCACATTGCAACCGTCCTAAGTACATGCCAGTTGCCAACCATCTGAATTTTGATCACGTGACCCCCGGGGATGCTGCAATGGTCGTTAAGTGTGAAAAATGGCCATAAGTCCCTTTTTCCCAGTGCAATTGTAACTTCAAACAGTCACTAAATGAATTGTCGTAAGTTGAGGATTACCTGTATATTCATTACAGAATGCAGAATAACAGAGTCCGAAGGGACCTTGGAGGTCTTCTAGTCCAACCCTCATCTGCCACTTTTGGGTGACTTCTCCCTCTTTAAATCAAGTTTCGAATGATCCATGAGCTGCAGGCAAGATGTGATTTAATGGCCGGGTGTGTGTGTGTGTGTGAGACGGGGGACCCTTCTGAAACATACCTGCTTTGGTACAATGAGAAAATTCAGTTCTGCGGATCGTGCTGGATGAAACTTTAACCTTTCAGATTTTTGAGGAATGTTTAATCTTTGGAGTCAAAAAGGCCCTGTGAAAATTGTCCTCCAGCATGTCTTGCTCTCCTTAATTATACGGCTTTGCAGATTTGAGCCCTGGCTTCCAACACTTGTGCCGTTTCCCTTTGCTCCCCAGACACCGCCAGCCAATGAATGTGGCTGGAGGATGTGCGTCCCCCAGCCCTGTGCAATTTGGCTGCTTGTCTCGAATCTTTGCAATTTCTCCCATTCTCTCTGCCACAAGTTGCCGGCTGGGGATTCGACGACGACGTCTCCCGAGACAGAAGAGGGGGCAATTAAAATCTGGGCTCCGTGAAATTCTCTCCTCCGCCCGCCCCCCTCCTCCTACTTCCCATTTACGGGCAGAGAATGGGGTGGGATTCTTTCTCCAGAGTATCTCCAGAGGAAAGAGCAGATTCCCCTCTCCCCCGTTCTCTCCGGGCGAAGATGCTCATTTTAGAGAGCTGGTGTGATGGCTACTGAAAATCTCTCTGGGGGGAAAAAAATAGAATTTTCCTGCTGAGAATGAAAGAAATGGATGGAAAGGCAGGGAAATTTCAGGCTTCTGGGGACTGAAAGGAAGGGCGGGTAGCCAGGGAAGCTGCAGATGGCCAGAGGGAGCAATGTCTCTTCGGCATCTCTGTCCCTCTGCTGCCCACACTTCTCTACCCGAATAAGCCTCTTCCCTTGGGATTAAGGTGAGAATCCAGGGAGGTTGCAAAAGGCTGGAGAAAGAGGATGCTCTGCCCTCCATCTCTCTCTCTCCCTCCGCAGCCTCCATGGCTGCCCACCCTTCCCAATCTGAAAGAGATCCTTCCAGGGGTCTCCCCATAGGTGGGAGGGCTGGTGTCAGAACTGGTGTCTGCCATGAACCCCTGGGGGAAGGGGGAAGCAGGAAAGAAGGGGCGAGGGCCTGGGGGGGAAGTGAAACTGGACCCTCCTCTGTGAGAACCCACGAAGTTTTCAAGGTCATTTTCCCTGGGAGAAGAATGCCACCCCGTAGAGTGACCGTTTCCAAAACATCTCTTTTAAACTTGATGGGACAATGAAGGATAAACAACGGGAAGGGACCAAGGGAGGGAAGTTCTTTCAAAAGTCTTAGTTCTCTAATTTCACTTGACTTCTAGTAGACTATGCCTTTATAGTAAACTATACCTTCCTCAACAAATGGAGTTAAGGACCGTTTTGACTTAGAAGCCCAAGCTGAGGCAGGACTGGCAGCTGGATAGAGGGTCATCTGCTCCCCATCTCCCACACAGCTGCCTCTCTGGCTGTCCAGGCTTCTCCATTAGTAAATCCCCAGCAGGGTCTCCTTGCAAAGACCTCCCTGGATTGAATGGGACAAGGAGAAGCCAGGGAGGCTGATGACAGCCGGAAGGAAATAATGCAGTGCGTAGCAAGGGGCCATCAAATTTACGAGCCTTTCGTTCCTTCGCTCAGTTGCCAGGCCCGTCGGGGGGAAATGCCACAGACTTTTTTTTTGGATCCCCTAAAATTAATTTCATTTTCTCGGAGGGCGAACTGAAGGAATCAAAGGGCATAGATTTCGTTTGCCATAAGGCATTTCTTGAACCTTGACGTTCATCTGTTGCCTGTTCTAGGAAGTAAATGTTCTCCATCCCATCCACAGGAAAATGGCTCCCGAGACAACTGAGCGTAGTGGTTAAAGCAGGCTGGGGAGCCCTGCCAGATGTTGCTAAATGAATTTCCTCCTTTTTTTCCTATCCCGAAGGGGGGAAGGAATTTTAGTGGGGGGGTTTCAGGTACCCTGGCGTTGAATTACGGCGAGGCCTCTGAACTCCTCGCTGGCAGCTCCCAAATTGCGTTGTAGGAATTTAATTTAATTTAAGGGGTTTTTGCGCAGCGCAATATTTTACGGAGGGTTATTTTCCAACCAAAGAACAGATAAAAACCACAGCATTAAGGGCTTGCATTTGGCTTTCGGTTTAACCTTTGCAAACGTTCGGAGAAAACCAGAATTTTATTCCTGTTTCTCTTAGGGACCTTAGAATTAGGGCCGTCTCAGTGGTGACTTTTGAGGGAAGGGAAAAAAAAGATGTGTGAAAGTCTCGACGGTTGTAAGTGTGAGGACCGTGACTTTGTCATTTTGGTCACTAAAGTAGTGATTTTAAGCCAAGGACTATCTGTACAGCCAGGAATTGCAACTGGCACAGTTCATCAAGATGCCAGATTGGAGACGGCTGACGAGCATTAGGTGGGTTGAATTAGAGTTTTGTTTTTTTTTTAATTTACATTGCTCTGGAATTTCCTCCACGTTCCTTCTTATTAATCGCTTAAAATCATTTGCTTTTGCCAGCTGGTTTTACAAGTGTCATTTTAAAAAAAAAAAAAATATTCAGTGTAAATGGGTTTTTGTCATTCTTCCCTTCTGATCCATTTTCCCGAGCTGCAATTAATCAGTCCGGGAGATTCTTGTAGGAAATTGAAAAGATGGCTCTGTAATTTTTTTTTTTTTTTTAAGTAAACCGAAAAGGCAAAACTTGAAGTAATTGCAAACTTCTATTATTTGACAGGATCTGATGGGCTGCAACTAAAGCTGTTTTTAGAAGATAAGAACAGCTACAGAACCGAGTGGCTGGTAAGCTCCCTGTTCAACTAAAAAGGACATTATGCTTCCTGGTAAGCCACAGCTGGTTTAAATACGGTTTGGCCTACCCAGCCGCCTTTGATGCCTAAGGCAGGACTAGAACTCACCGCCTCCTGGTGATTGGCCCAAAGTCACCCAACTGGCTTTTGTGCCTAAGGCGAGACTAGAACTTCCCATCACCTGGTGATTCTCCCAAAGTCACCCAGCCCTTTCATGCCTAAGGCAGGACTAGAACTCACCGTCTCCTAGCTATCATTTCACTAACCGAACTTGGAGACTATAATCCAATTAAGCAGCTAAGCCCAGCAGCATTTTCACACTGTGAATGGGGAATCGGTGATGCCCATTTTATTTGTCCCCCCCCCGGGCAGGTTTTTCAACTGCAGGGGGTCCCATGGTGCTACCTCAGAAAGCCGTAATAGGGGTGGATGGGAGATCCCTGTTCTGCCTTAACTCTGACAATAACATTCACCATTAAAAACCCATTTATCTTGGCTTCACACACCGCTCTGGAAATCCACAGAGGGAGAGATTCAGGAGAGATGTCACACACTCCAGCGTTCGGCGCGGTGAGTTAAGCAACTGGATCTTTTCCAAGCTCAGCAACTCATTTTCCGCAGCCAAAGCGGCGAACACGTAGAGTGGCTTGACGATTAATTTAACATCTAACATACCTTGACATAAACCCATAATACAACTGCGAGAGTGTTGGGGGAGAGCTGAGGGAGGCCCACGAGAAGGGTGACTCTGTCGGCTGGCCAAGGGTTTTCTTTCTTTGATAGATTGTGTGCATTTTATTTGGGTCTTCCTCATTTGCACTCCATGGTCACTCTGAAAGAGATGACACGGGGCTGGAGAGGCAACAGAGGCACACTGGGAAAAGCCCCCCCCCCGCCTCCCCCAGGAGTTTCTTCTCTGCCTTTGCACACTCAGCATTCATGCCCACACACTCCTGCAGGCTCAGGAGCGAAACAGGGTGCAGATTTTGGATCCTGACTCTGAGCATCCTTTAAGTGGGAGCTTTGCTGCCCCCTTCCCTGGGCTAAATAGAAAAAGGAGGGTCAAAGATCCACAGGGCAGTAGCCAGATCTGAAATGTGCCAAGTCAAATAATGGCCAAGCCATTGCTATTTGGGCTGAATTGTTTTTAATGGTGGTCTCCATTGTTTAATGCCCACCCCCTACAGCCAAGCTTGTGAAACGGGTCACTAAATTAATTGAATGGTGGATAGATGATAGATGGACAGAGAGATAGATAGGTGGGATAGGCAGATGGACGGATGGGTGGATGGATGGACTGATGGATAGATGGATGGATGGATGGATGGATGGATGGATGGATGGATGGATGGATGGATGGATGGATGGATGGATGGATGGATGGATGGATGGATGGATGGATGGATGGATGGATGGATGGATGGATGGATGGACTACTAGATGCTCATTGATAGAGAGAAAGAAAGATATAGATATAGAAAGATGATAGCGATAGAGGTAGAGGTAGACAGACAGATAAATGTGACATGAATGAGAGATGATGGAGGGATGGGTGGAGGGATGGACAAATGGACAGACAGACAGACAGACACCCTATACCTATAGGAGCCTTATACCATTACAGACAATGGCTTCTAATCTCTTTAAAAACTCCACTAATGGAGCACAACGTCTTGTGGCAAGCTGTTCCACTGATTAATTGTTCTCACTGTCAGGAAATGTAGTTCTAGGTTGCTTCTCTCTTTTATAGGTTTCCATCCGTTGCTTCTTGTCTTGCCTTCAGTTGCTTTGGAGAACAGGTTGACCCCCCTCTTCTTTGTGGCAGCCCCCCCAAATATTGGAACGCTGCTATCATGTCCCCACTAAGCCTTCTCTTCATTAGACTAGACATACCTTGTTCCCTTAATTATTCATTGTACAGTTTAGCCTCCAAGCCCCTAATCATCTTTGTTGCTCTTCTCTGCACTCTTTTTTTAAGGTCTCGATATCTTTTTTATATCGTAACGACCAAACCTGGATGCAATATTCCAAGGGTGGCCTTAGCAAGGCATTATAAAGCGGTACTAAAACGTCTATTTATTTTTTACACCTTTGGACACAGAATTCTGAATTCTCTTGAATCGTGTCAATCTCCTGAAGCTGCCAGCTGGATGAATCTCAACCCAACGGCCTCCAAATTACACCATCCAGACAGCTTTGCACAGCCCGCCGAACTGCAAACCAACCAAGGCTGTTTTAACCTAGCTGTGTGAACTCGCTCTCTGTGGCTCGCGGTTCAGCATGCATCCGGAAAATTAGGCTAATTGAGTAAACCACGGTTCATTTAACCGTGGATTAATTGCTGTGCAATCCGCCAAAGAGAGGAGCACCTCTTCGGCACCACGATTCCTGTTTGCAAAGTTTAAAAAAAAAAAAATCTATGAAGATGTAGCTGCTGAAATAAATCTGGACATGTTAAATAACCACTTTCCTGAATGGACGGAGGGGGGAAAAAATCCTGAACTGAGAGGGTTGGGATAATAAAACAAGTGAGATTTATACAATGGTGGGGTTTTAAAAAAAAAAAACTCTTTAGGGATGCCTATTCTCAAAACTGGGAATCATCCAGTTTTCTTATTTGTTCTTCCTTCCTTAATTTTCTGCATCTTTCAGATCCTTCCTTCCTTCCTTTCCTTCCTTCCTTCCTTCCTTCCTTCCTTCCTTCCTTCCTTCCTTCTCCCTCCTCTTTTTAATGCCAAAAAGCATCCCAATAAACCCTAAAACACTAGGAATGTATTTCCTTTGCCTTGAATCCTTCCTTATTTCTGGAAAAGCATGCACCGAAGCTCTGGATTTGTAACAATATTTTCTCGGTTTTGCAGTCTGATATTTGATTTTCCTCATTTCAGCGATTTTAAGAGAGTTTCTCTTGGTTTTTAACAACCTTGTCCCCCAATTCATGAGTAGGTCCTTTGTATACACTTCTTCCCACAGAGACAAATTTTCACTACTTGGGATTTTTCTCCTATGTGCGATAGCCAGCAAAAATTTCCTATGCAGAAGGCATCCCCCTGCTAACCCCGGTCTATTTCTCCAAAATGCACTTTCTGGGAAACATGAAATGCACAGGTTTTTTTTGCAAGCTTTTTCTTGCAACGGGCAGATATTCCGAGTGGTATGAATTATACATAACTGCCCGTCAGGTTGCATGTCAGTCAGAAACTGTGCAATGTGAATAAACCTGTTTCTTCCCACCGCTAAATATTTGCCAGAGTAGACCAGCTGAGGGCACCAACCAAGTGTAGCATGCTCTAGTCTAGAATATCACATAACAAGATGGAGCAGTTGGAGCAAAACCTCCAGGGACAGGGGCAGTCTATCTTAAATTTGAAACTTTGTGAGAAGGAACTTTAGATTACTGGTGCCTTTCAGGGCAGCTTGCGAGCAGAATCCCCAGCAGGAAATTGAGGTGGTATACCTTGACTTTGGGGTCTTTTTTATGCTCCACACAACCCATATTTTGCCCAAGTTCGGATCCAATTTCGGCACAGCCAATAACACAGTCCACATATCTACAAACAGAAAATAAAAAACACTGGGTTTTAAAGTCTCCGGGGCCGTCTTCAACAGACCCAGAAAGTGCTGATTTAACAATCCTGGAGATTAATTTTTATTTTCCTATGTAGTTTTTGAGCCCAAAAGGACCCCTGGAAACTTTTAAAGGATATTTACCAATAAAGGAGAATATTTGTAGCTCAAGTGTTGAATGGAGGGGTCCTCATTTAGCACTGATGTTGGGTAATGAAACCTCTGCAAGAAAACAACCAAGCTCAGAGAGCACCAAGTCTCCCACAATCATCTCCTCCTCCTCCTCCTCCTCCTCCTCCTCCTCCTCCTCCTCCTCCTCTTGTTTCAAAGTCTTTGGCAGGTGCCTGGAATCAATTCTTTTGCGAGCACAATTTCACAGAGTTTTCTTTAACAAGATTTGTTGAAACGAACGGGACGGAACTGCAACCATTCCAGCAACTGATCTAGTTTGAAACCTTCTGAAACCGATACATCCCCTTGGAGTTTTAAAGCATAGCAAAGCCCTTTAGATGTTCTTCCTCTGATCCGGCAAGCAAGCCCGTCTTTTCTGCTAGCCGAGAAGCTCGCCATCGGCTCTTTACTCAGCCATCTCTTAGATCTTCCTCAGTCTGGGAAGAAACTGTTAGAAGAGGAGAGGAGAGGAGAGGAAAAAAGAGAGGGGGAGGGAAGAGGAAAAGAAAAATAGGAAGCAAGGTCAAGTGCAAAGTCAAAAACCAGAGGCCTCTTTCTGATTTGGCTTCAGGTTATCTGATGAAGTCAATTCTCAGCAACCGAGTAGCGTTTTTAGAGTCCAAGGGGGATTAAATGGCCCCACGTAGCCATATAACTCATGACAGTTTATGAGTTTATGAATATATATACACGTCCCTTAATTCAGGGTAGAGTTTTTATATATATAAAAGTCGAGCCCAAGGGGGATGAGAAACGGTCATCGTGGCCTCAGCTTGAAGGAAGCTGTTTCTACCCTGGCATTACTTGTTCAGCTGGGAGGGAGCAAGGAAGGGGGGGGGAAGGCAGCAATCTTTATCTCAGCTTTAGAGGCATAAAAGCTCCTCGTTTATGGCCTGTGTTCATTCACTCAGACACGGCTGGCTCATTGCATACGAATTCTCCCAGGAAAAGCCCGTCTCTCACACTTACCCCTTGGTGAGGGTTCAATCCCCCTTCTCTAGTTACGCTTGCAAGGACCACTTGCCTCTAAAAGCACATTTAGCTGCTCGTTGGTAGCAACAGGGCAATGGAGAAATATCTTTCTTTCTTTTTCTTCCTTCCTTCCTTCCTTCCTTCCTTCCTTCCTTCCTTCCTTCCTTCCTTCCTTCCTTCCTTGAGTTCACCATCTTTCAACCTTCCTTCCTTCCTTCCTTCCTTCAGTTTAGCATCTTTCAACCTTCCTTCCTTCCTTCCTTCCTTCCTTCCTTCCTTCCTTCCTTCCTTGAGTTTAGCATCTTTCAATCTTTCTTCCTTCCTTCCTTCCTTCCTTCCTTCCTTGAGTTCACCATCTTTTAACCTTCCTTCCTTCCTTCCTTCCTTCCCTTCCTTCCATCTTTCACCTCCTTCCTTCCTTCCTTCTCCAGTTACATCTTTCAACCTTCCTTCCTTCGTCCTCTTCTTTCCTTCCTTACTTCCTTCTTCCTTCCTTCCTTCCTTCCTTGAGTTTTAGCATCTTTCAATCTTCCTTCCTTCCTTCTTACCTTCCATCCATCAATCCATCTTCCTTCAATCTTCCTTCTGTCCTTCCTTCTTACCTTCCATCCATCAATCCATCTTCCTTCCTTCCTTCCTTCCTTCCTTCCTTCCTTCCTTCCTTCCTTCCTTCCTTCCTTCCTTCTATCCTTCCTTCCTTCCTTCCTTCCGCATCTTACAGACCCTTCCTTCCTCCCTCCCTCCCTGGCTTTTATGCCTAAGGTGCGACTAGAACTCACCATCTCTAGGCGATTGGCGCAAAGTCACCCAGCTGGCTTTCATGCCTAAGGCAAAACTAGAACACACCATCTCCCAGTTTTTAGCCTGGCGCCTTAACCCCTCGCTCAAACTGGCTCTCCAACATTACAGAAGTGGCTTCTATTGCGATGGTGTGCATTGCTGTTATTGGAGTACGACTGACAAAATAAGAGTTTTCTTCCCCCTTAAATAATATATTAAAAAAAAGAGCTATGATTTAGCTGCCTTTTGAGCATTGCCATCTGAAACGGTGTCTGGGAAAATCTGGAAATTCTTTTTCAAGCAGCCGGTCACCCTTCAGGATTCTGCTTTTCCAGACTGGGTGACAAAACAAACCAGCCCTTGCTAACTAAAACCAATCCCCGCTTTGAGAAGACTAGTGTGTCAGGATCACAGCCAAAATAAACCTCCGTGTCATCATTCCTATTCACCGTGCAGGATTTTTTTCCCCCTCCATCTTTTACTGACACGCACAGTCAATTAACACCCCCTCCCACCCCCAGCTATTTCTGACAACTCAATATTGAGGTTTATCTGAAAATTATAGATTTCTCTCTCTCTTTTTTTTTTAAAAAAAAATTTGCTGACAGGAAGGATTAAGTGTAGGGAGGGCAGTGCACAACAGCGCACAAATCTGAACTCATTTAAAGACGTTAATAAGCAGCTTTTTTCTTGCTTGCTTCCGTCTTGCAAACCCACAGATCTAATTTTCATATCCTGCTCTTAAACGCTGACTTCTCAAATCTACGGCCCGCGCCGACGAAGATGTTAATAATCATAAAATGTGTAAAAAGTACTCATTTGCTGTTTTTCCTCTGAGAGTAAATTGCCTCCGATGAAGCTAAGCACAACTGATTTATTAAACGTTGTCTTAATAACTGCCAGGCTCTACGAATGGAGTCTGGCTGCTGGCATCCGGCGTTTGGGGCAAACAGTCTATTTTGTTTTATTTTGTAATTGAAGAGTAAGGAAAGGGAGGACCATCCATCCTGAAGTGGACCACAGACCTTCGAAAGGGAAGTTTAATTGCTGGCTTGTTCCATAACTTTTTCTCTCTTTTTTTTCAAAATGAAAAACTGTAATTGGTTCGTGTTATTGCTTGTTTTAAAATTAGATGCGTTCGCTGTTAAATATTTCTGGGTGTTTTTTTCCCCCCATGTTTTTTGCCTAATGCAGAAGGCAGATCCCAACAGAGGGTTTGCTTTAACTGTGAAAACGGGGTTTTAAAGTCATCGGCTGGACCCTGTTATGGGTATTACCAGGGCAGTTTTGCAAAACAAGTTTGTGCAGATGGCTAATTCTGTTTAGCTTTAAGCCGGGTTGAGAGACTTTGTTTATGGTCATGAACTGGCACATTTAACCCAGGTTAGTTCCAAGCCAGTTGGTTTGCTGAGAGGGTAGTTAGCGTGTGGTTTAATACTTCACGAATATATTTAATACATCCAGCCTAATATTATGACACCAAAACTCCATTTTCCAAATCCTACCATTAATAATGGAGATTTCTTTTGCCTTCTGTAGTGTTCTCCCCAAATAATAGAGTCTCACATGCTTGCTTGTTCAGTAATTATCCCCTTGCTAATTTGTTTGGGTAGATTTTAATACTGTTTGCTCATTTGCATGTGTGCCTTTGAAGACACACTGCAGGGAAATGTGCTGGGGAAGCCTGTTATATTTTGATCTAATCACTGACTAGAGCAGAGGCAGGTCTTGATGCGTTTAAGAGGAAACTGTGGATCGGTTTGATGCAAAGTATGAGGTCCAGGTTGAAGTTCAGGAGAGTATATCAAAAGAATGTTAGAAGTGCTGCAAGAATATTGGGGGGGAAAATGTTAAGAGTACAGATATGCTTGTTGTGTTGGCCTGGCAGAATCCTGATGGAAACAGCACAAGGGTGACAATGAAGCACCAAATATGGACAACGTGACTTGCCTCGATGCCCTGGAGGTGTGTAAACCAAGCCTTTTCTGTAGCTGAGCGTGAGCAAGAAAGCTTTTTAAAAGTTTCGTTGGTTGGAAAGAGCAGACGGACAACTGAGTAGCTTTGAATTGTGCAGGTTTGGCACCAACGCAGAGTTGAAGGTTGATTGCTGCATATGATAAGAGCAGAACGTAGCGAAGCCTGAACCACAGAGCAGGGAGCCACAGGTAGATGTGTGCTGTTGCCTTGGTCGTTTAATCGGTTTGCAGAGAAGTGTATAAAGGGTGCTTCTGGCGACATCGCCCGAGCTCTTCTCTGTATGCAGACAATGACAACTCGTCGGCGTGTAAGCTTGAATGATTTGCAGCGAATGTTAGATAGATTTTATGATGCAACCAGGACTCTGGGTTTGCAGATTAATGTCTCAAGGGCCAAGGTAGCTGGGTTTGATAGGGGAAACGAAATGAACGATTACCAGGTGTTTCCAAAGGCAGAAAATCTTAGAGCGAGTAGATGAATTTATGTACCTGGGGATGATGCCTGCTAAGAGAGGGAGATATTTCAAGGTGGGCAAAGGCTAAAGGAAAATGGTAGTTGATAGGTGGTCTGTGGTGGGGGTCTTTGTTGCAAGAAGCTAAAATAGCTGCAAGCCAGAGGGCACCTGATCTTCAATCTGTATGGTTGCTAAGAGTTGACTCTATGAAATCAGTCAATTAATCAATGGGAAGAAAGAGAAGAAGAGGATGAGTGAGGTGGATGGACTTAGTTACAGCAGAGATGGGTGCACCATTGGAAGAGTGAGGGACCAAGTTGGAGACACTTCATCCTGGAGAAGTTTTATTTGTGTGGTTGCTAAGAGTCAACACTGACTTGCATGCCCATAATGAGACAAATCAATCTTGGGTTTCAGTCTTGGTGAAGGAACGGATTTCCACAGATGAAAATGTCTTTCTGGCTCATTTAGAGAAACTCGCAAACGTAATAAGCTGCATTAGTTGGCATTTGATTTAAGTTGAGCATATTAGTGAACCAGATTAATGCTGTTTTTCCCCCTCTTCTGCAATGCGTCTCCAGACTTGAGAGCATCGCGAAACCAAGCACAAATAATAATATTTGGGGGAGGGGGGGACATAAAAAAACAACTCATGCTTTCCCCCCCCTTTTTGTTCTTATTCTCCCAAGACAAAAAAGGGCCCAGCATTTTACGGTTATTATTCATCATTTCTATAGCGCTTTTAGTATGCAAGGCACTTTTTACGTCCTGCTGACGTTCATTCTGATAATGGCGGAGGGTGAAGAATTTCCTTCTTTGGGGGCAATTTACATGAACAAAAACTTGGGGGGGGGGTTCATAGGTTAGATAGCAAGCAGACTCCGAGCAGGCCACGAAAGTCAAAACCACCCTCCATGTATGGCTTTGCTGCATGCTCGGTGAACGTTAAACACGTGGTGGAGAGAGCCAAAATGGAAATTCTCCAACAAATCTTATTTTCTCAGGATTTTTGCTCCTTTTCAGCTCCGTAAATTGAGCATCGTGGGAAAAGCAAAGACTTACCACAGTTCGTTTAGTGACCTTTCGGAGTTACAACAGCACTGAAAAAAGTGACTTATGACTGTTTTTCACACGACCATTGCAGCATCCCCAGGGTCACGTGATCAAAATTCGGACGCTTGGCCACTGACTTGTATTTGTGACGGTTGCAGTATCCCGAGGTCACGTGATCCCCATTGAGGGAAAAAAGAATTTTAGAAATAAACCACTGGCTAAAGGGTTGGTGTGGCCAAAAAACTTTGGTTTCCTGGATCATGGAAATTTTTAAGAAGAAACTAGACAATCACCTGTCTGAGATGGTATAGGTTCTCCAGCTTGAGCAGGGGGCTGGACTAGAAGACCTCCAAGATCCCTTCTATTCTATTCTATTCTATTCTATTCTATTCTATTCTATTCTATTCTATTCTATTCTATTCTATTCTATTCTATTCTACTCTATTCTACTCTACTCTACTCTACTCTACTCTACTCTACTCTACTCTACTCTACTCTACCCTACTCTATTCTATTTTCTATTCTATTTTCTATTCTATTTTCTATTCTACTCTACTCTACTCTACTCTACTCTACTCTACTCTACTCTACTCTACTCTATTCTATTTTCTATTCTATTTTCTATTCTATTTTCTATTCTATTTTCTATTCTATTTTCTATTCTATTTTCTATTCTATTCTTGACCTACCAACAAGCAAAGCCAATGGGGAAGCCAGATTCACTTAACAGCCATGTTGCTAACTTAACAACTGCAGTGATTCACTTAACAACTGTGGCAAGAAAGGTGATAAAATGAATCAGTTGAGGTGGCTGCCTGCTGACGAAGAAGCAGAAAAGTGATTATTTCAGAGCAAATGAAAAAAATCAGAGGTGGGTTGAATGTTAAGTTCCTTTTTTCCAACTCTTTGTCCATCCCTTCCCAAAAGGCAAACCTCTCCGTTATATATTTTTTATATCCTTTGTATGCCTTTGAACCCAGAATTTTCTAGCTTTCTTACACAACCACCAAGTGTGATAAAATGTCCCTTCTTGTTGTTCATGTTTCCAACGTGTATTTGAAGTGCCTTTGAAGTTTCTCAGGGGACACAGAACCAACGGTACATCCTTTTATAAAAAATTCTCCTTAAGATGATAACACCGTCTGCCTTTCAGTCGCTTCAGTCATGTATTTTCCCATTGTCCCATCTGTATATTATAACCAACGTTTTTAGCCTACTTTATCATGCATTGTTCCCCTTGTTTTCTTCTTTTTCAGATTTCATAGAAAATGGAACCTAGAATCATAAGGCTGGAAAGGATACTGGAGGTTTTCTAATCTAGACCACCAAGGCAGGAGTCCTTATACCATTCTAGACAATCTCTTCTTAAAAACCTCCAGAGTTGGATCATCCACAACTTCTGGAGGCAAGTTGTTCCACTGGTTTAATTATTCTCCCTATCAAGAAATTTCTCCCTAGTTCTAGGTTGATCTCTCTTTGATAAGCATCCATCCATTGCATCTTGTCCTGCCTTCAGGGACTTTGGAGAATAGGTTGACCCCTCTCCCTCAAATATTGGGAGACTGCTATCATGTCCCCCATAATCCTTCTCTTTGTTAGACTAGACGTACCCAATTCCTGCAACTGTTCTTCATATGTTTTAGCCCCCTAATCATCTTTCTTGCTCTTCTCTGCACTCTTTCTAGAATCTCAACATCTTTTTTATATCGTGGTGACCAGAACTGGATGCATATATCAATCCTTGCATAAACTTTCCATAGAAGTTTATGCATTCGGGCCATTACCTGTCAATCTAGAAATTCCTCACAATAAAGACCCAAGCCATACCTTCTGCATCTTCCTCTCCCCTCTCCCATTTGGATGCATTTTGGAGCCCCCCCCCAAGCCACCCCCACTTCTCCACTGCCATCACCATCATATTAATAATGAAAGGGCAATTCTTCCCAAGATTTCAGCTCCTGCTTTGCATGCAAAGTAGAGGCGTGATGTTTGTGCCAAGTAAAAGATGGGGGAAAAAAATAATAAAGAGGGGTGATTGAGTTACAACACACGCAGCACAAACACACACATTGCTCTTTTAGCAAACAGTGGGGGAAATTAGCTGAAGACTGTCATCCTATAACCCCCAGCCTCTATTCCTTTAAAAATGAAAAAAAAAATTACTGGGGTGCTCTAGGTCTCTATTTTGCAAACATAGCTAAACAAGCTAAAACAAATAAGATTTAAAAACGACTATGGTTGGTTCTTTATTAATGCCACATTCTTCTGCTGATCTAGTTCATCAATTGATCCCCTTTCTTTTTGGGGTGACCAAAGACAGAAAGGCTGATCCTGAGCCCCTCAGATTATTTCTCCCACTGAGGGTACCCTAAGGTTGAGGTGGGTCAACATCACCCCTAAGCACACCCAGCTCCGGGTGGCTTTGATCCTGGGGTGTCTGAGTTTCACGTTGAGCAGTTCTGCCATCTGTTCTCTTCCTATCTTGGACAAGCTGGTCTGGCAATTATTTATTATTTATCAAGGTCTGCGGTAATTGATGTATTTTTAGGATGGGTTTTGGACGGTAAACAAACTGAAAACTGAATTTCTCTTGGAAGGAAGAAGCGAGATTCTCTGATGTGTTGGTTTACTCGATTCCTGTCCCTGTAAGAGAAATCTCTTGTTGCAGGGTCCCTGACAGATCATCAGCCAAGCCGAATCCAGCTTCCTTTTGAAGCAGCTTGGTCCAAAGTTCAAGAACTCATACCACCAGGCTTCCTTTTATTATTATTATTATTAATTTTTTTTTAAAAAAATGTTCATTTATATTTCTTCCATTCAATCATGTTAAATGCTCGGAGACCGCCTGGACAAATCCCTGCAGTTTTCTTGGCTTCTTTTTCAGAAGACGCTTGGATAATAAAAACAAAGACAAATAGGCTGAAAAACAGTTTTTATCCCAGAGCTGTAACCATATTAAATACTACTGTGTAGTGCAACATTGAAGTGCAATATTGGGGGTGGAATGTGAAGGATGGGTGTGTATATAGTGTATGTTTTTATTTGTGGTTTTTACTTGTGTGTGGTGTCTGAGGTAAATACCCCCCTCCCTCACCTTTCAGGATTCCAGCCAACTCTCTCCCCCCCCCGAAAAAGTTTTCCCGCCAAAACCTGACAGAACACCCTTCTCCCCTTTTTCTGCCCCTTCCTCAGCCAAAGCTCCAAGCCCCCCCCCCACTACAAAGAAAAGATTGGACAGCCATTTGTCTGAAATGGTATAGGGTCTCCTGCTCAAGCAGGGGGTTGGACTAGAAGATCTCCAAGGTCCCTTCCAACTCTGTTTTTCTGTGATTCTGCCATAGCGGGACATCTTTGACACAAAGGCTGCTTTTTGAGATTAGCCCCTGCTGGGAGGGGTTGCCCTCCCCCAATAATCCCAGTGAATGCCCTTTGACTTTGGCCCCTGACCCTTTTTAATGGACATATGGTGTCTATTCTTAATTATAAGAACAATTAATCAGCGGAAAGACTTGCCTCCAGAAGTTGTGGGTGCCCCATCACTGGAGGTTTTTAAGAGGAGACTGGACAGCCATTTGTCCAAAATGGTGTAGGGTTTCCTGCCTGAGCAGGGGGTTGGACTAGAAGACCTCCAAAGCCCCTTGCAACTCTGTTATTCTGTGAAACGTTTGCAGCTATATGAATGGGGAAATGGGGCAGACTGCGATTCGTCAGCAGAAAAATGAGAAATTTGGGGAAAACAAAATTGACAGGACCACCCATTCCTAATCATCACCTGAAGATGGTATGCGTTTTTCATTGTAGTTTTATGACCGTGTGTATAGCACAGTGGGGAAAAACCCACCACAACCCATTAGCAACATTATGTTAAAAATATTTTTTTTTCTGCCGTTTTTTTCCCCCCCCCGTTAAAAGCTAAATACATCAGGTAGATCTTGCTGTATGCATCCAAGCGAAATAAAAGAAAATATAACTTATTTCCACATGCACTTTAAATGTGCTTCTAACAGCTCTGGATGTTTCTCGGAAAGAGATGTAAAATTTAATCCCTGGAGCTGATTTATAAAGAGGGTCAATTTGCTTCAGTCTGCAGCAGCAGATCTTTATTACTTGAAATAAGCAGTTAAAGCACCCTGGTCTTCTTCAGCCCCTGAAAACTCCTCCTAGGTGCTGCTTCAAATTGTGGAGTGTGTTCTTGTTATTTGTGAAGCGAAGCTCTGGCAATTAAGGGGAAACTTGGCTAGGGAAGGCAGCATACTTGTTTTAAAATTAAGAAAGGAAGCACTTACGAGAGAACTAATAACCGACTTCTAGTTGCTGTTTAGCGGTTCGTGCCTTAGCACGGCAGAGTAAGAAACAATTCCTGGTGTGGTTGTGGTTTGTGATGGCTCCTCTGCTTCAGTGGCCTGAACGTTCAGATGAGGCACAAGGCAGAACCAGTTTTTTTTTTAATTATTATTATTATCTTGTCTTTCGTGGTTGAAACTCTTAGTATTTCATAGATGGAGTGTGGGCCTGCCCCATAGACCTGTGTGTGATGAAAAGTAAAAAGTCTGAGGCTTTATGTCAAGGGTAAAAAATTTCTCCTGTCCAGTTGTATCCGACTCTACGGGGTGGTGCTCATCTCCCATTCCCAGCATTGTCCAAACACGCTTTTGTGGTCATGTGGTCAGCACGACCATATGTGAAAGGTGCACCTTCCCACCAAGTGGTACCTATTTATCTACTTGCATTTGCATGCTTTCAAACTGCTAGGCTGGCTGAGGCAGGAACAGGAGCTCAACCCATCACATGCTGCTGGGGTCTCAAACTGCCACCTCCCAGTCTACAAGCCCAGTGTCTTAACTGCTAGGCCACCCCCTCCCCCCAATATGGTATAGGATGAGGTTATCTGCAGGATCCCTTTTCCCTAAGGACGCCTACTGATCCAACCAAGGTGGACACGCTCCTAGGCCCTTCCCTTAAATTTGGCCACCTTACGTGAGCTAGGAAGCATTTCTTCTGCTTCCTGCCCTATGGAACACCTCTCGCCTACTCATCCCAAAAGCCCTGAAGATCTGACTTTCTCCCCCCCCCCAAAAAAAAGCTGGGGTAGGATGAGGTGATTGCATGTGGGGAGTTTAACTTGGCCCAGTTGATTTTTTATTTTTGGTTGTTGTTTTAATGTTTATGGTTTTAGTAGTTTTTGCATGTTTTTTTTTTAAAAAAATCTTGTTTTAACTCATGATTGGAGCCTCCCAGAGTCTGGTATAGGATGGGGAGCTATATAAATCTTTTAAATAAATCATAAATAAGTAATTAACCCCTAAGAATTTGGACAGCTCCACTTGGCTAAGTGAGAACTATTAACCAGTGGAACGGCTTGCCTCCAGAGGTTGTGAGTGCTTTTCAAGAAGAGACTGGAAAGACATTTGACTGGGATGGTATAGGGTCTCCTGTTCATGCAGGGGGCTGGACTAGAAGACCTCCAAGGTCCCTTCCAACCCTGTTTTTCTATGTCCTAAGTCAACATCCTTCTGTTCTACTGTGGAAGACCAAGATATAGCAGGGTATGTTTGGAGCTGTCTGGGGTCCTGAACTTTGCTGTCTGTTAATCAGGGAGTTGCTATTTTATCTCACGGAAGTTGACATCTATAGGGCCCCAAATTTCCCCATCCAGATTGACCTCTAAAATCCTTTCCTCCAAAAGCTTCCGAAGTGGTCCTAAAATGAAACAGGGATAACTTTCGTCTCCCACCTGGTGCCTTCTTTAGCGAGCAGTTATTTAGTGCTTACCATTCTTTTTCCTAAAAGAGCTTTTTTTCAGGGTGTTTGTGGATGGTTCTTTGCTCATTTTGTTGATAAATAGGACTTCTGTTTTTCCAAGTCAGTTTTATTGTCTTTAACCTCATTTATCCCCCAGATCATTTGATTTCCTTAGAGTGTCATCCCCCATTCTGTGAAGGTGGGATTATCAATATTTGAGGAGGGGAGAATCTTCTATAAAACTCTAAGCCAAGGTGAGCCTATGGGATAGAAGGAGCTTATAAAACCGCCATTCAATCAGTCAATAAAACAAAAATCTCTGCTTGAAGAAACATCTAGGGGTGCCTGAAAAATCCTGTTAAATGTGATTTCTCTCTCTCTCTCTCTCTCTCTCTCAAATGGGGCGCATTTCTGCATTGAACTTTGGTGTGGAATTCCAGCTGGAAAGCATAGAACTGCAGAAGTTTACCTTTGAAAACTACCTAGAGTAAATCCTACTTAACGTAAGAAAAATGTGAGCAGGGGATTGGACTGGAAGACCTTCAAAAAGTCCCTTCCAACTCTGTTATTCTATCCTGTTATCCTTCCTTCCTTCCTTCCTTCCTTCCTTCCTTCCTTCCTTCCTTCCTTCCTTCCTTTCTTTCTTTCTTTCTTTCTTTCTTTCTTTCTGTTATTCTTTTTCTTCTTTCTTTCTGCAGTTTCTGCTCCCCCCTCCTCTTTCATCTTCCTTCCTTTCCTAACTACTTTCGCCATTTATTAGTTTGGCTTCAATTATGTTCTTTGTAAAACTCGTAATAAAAAAATTACCGGGGGGGGAGGGGAAAGCATAGGCTTAAGGAAGGGAGAGGGGATTGTGTGCTTCATCTCAGGTGTGGAGGAGAGGGGGGCAGCCCTCTTGAGTTTCTTTCTTTCGCAAAAGGGAGAGAAGAAGAGGGAGGGAAGGAACATCTACTAGCTGAAAGCCAGAAGAAGGAAAAAAATGATTGTCTACCCAATCTGGGAGCTTTCAGGAGGCTATTTAGAAAGCCCGCAAAAGAGAGCCCTTGATAATGTTTTTTTTTTCCAGCCAAAGAGAAAGGGCTGGTTGACCATCCACTGAAAAGAACTCATTATCCGGTGATCTAAAAAAAAACAATTGCCGACAATAGTTAATTATTTTTTTTAAAAAAAAAAGGAATTGTGGGGTCTGTGCAAGGAAGACCACCACCCCCCATTAGAACCACTAAGGATTTATTCTCTTGTTCTCTTTCCAAACACAATTGTTAAGCACAGCTAACAATTTAATTTAACTATGCTTTCTTTTTCTATTTAAGGAGAGCAAGTGGGCCGCGGTTCAGAAATAATCATGGGGGGGAAAAAAAGGGAGATCTCTGCAGGGACAGATTTAAAAGAGGGAGAAGACCACCCTCTCTCATTTGTACGTGCCGCGAGACTGGCTAATGGGAAACTGAGGCAGGGAAGGTTTTGGCTTATTCCATTGCCCGGCTTCCTCACTTCTGGGCTGCTTTCCACCAGCCTGCTGCGCGCAAGACCAAAAACTAAGAAAATGGCTACTAAACTGAGACTCTGTTCCTTTCTCTTGGGGGAAAAAAAATATATCCTCTTTTGACTGGCTGTCCCCTGTAAATGATTTTTTTTTTTTTTTTAAAGAAAAGGAGCAGTCAAGATGAACGAATTGTGATCTAAGCCAGAAGCATTGTGGTTCCTGTGAAGGGGGGTCATCAGGAGGTTGAAGGGGGGTGAGATGGTTCACAACCTGGAGGCAAATTATTGGAGCCCCCCAGCCAGATCCTGAGTTCTCCTCTTTTCAGGGGAAAGAATCACTAGCTAGAAGGACATAATGTTTCAAAGGTTCTTCCCCCAAATGTGGGGATTGGCAGGTCCCACTGATATTGTCCATCCTGAGGAAGGAAGGAGGGAAGGAGGGAAGGAAGGAAGGTAGGTTGAAAGATGCTAAACTCAAAGAAGGAAGGAAGGAAGGAAGGAAGGAAGGAAGGAGGAAGGAAGGAAGGAGGGAAGGAGGGAAGGAGGGAAGGAGGGAAGGTAGGTTGAAAGATGCTAAACTCAAAGAAGGAAGGAAGGAAGGAAGGAAGGAAGGAAGGAGGAAGGAAGGAAGGAGGAGGGGAAGGGGAAGGAGGGAAGGAAGGAAGGAAGGGAAGGAAGGAAGGGAAGGAGGGAGGGAGGAAGGAAGGAAGGAGGAAGGAAGGAAGGAAGGGAGGAGGAAGGAAGGAGGGAAGGAGGGAAGGAGGGAAGGGGGAAGGGGAAGGAAGGAAGGTAGGTTGAAAGATGCTAAACTCAAGGAAGGAAAGGAAGGAAGAAAGGAAGGAAGGAAGGAAGGAAGGAAGGAGGGAAGGAAGGAGGTAGGTTGAAAGATGCTAAACTCAAGGAAGGAAGGAAGAAGGAAAAGGAAGGAAGGAAGGAAGGAGGAAGGAAGGAGGGAAGGAGGGAGGAGGGAAGGAAGGAAGGAAGGAAGGAGGGAAGGAGGGAAGGAAGGAAGGTAGGTTGAAAGATGCTAAACTCAAGGAAGGAAGGAAGGAGGAAGGAAGGAAGGAAGGAAGGAAGGAAGGAAGGAAGGAAGGAAGGAAAAAAATTCTCTCCTTGACACCTCTGCAAAGCTGCTGAGCCCTTCCAGTTTTCCTTCCCACTTTTTCACAAGCCATTCCCCTTCCTTCCTTCCCTCCCTCCCTCCCTCCCTTCGTTGAGCGTCTGCAGAAAAAGTAATTAGGAGTTCCATCGCAAATGATTATTTCCCCCCAAAAAAGGCAACAATCATGACACCGAGTCTGTTGTGAGAGATTAATTCCACGGCTTAATTGAAAGTGCAGGAGCAGAACTGAGAGGCTGGGCAAGGATTTTGGAGAGGAAGGAACTTCTGGCGATAAAGCCCATCCATCTTTTTTTTTTGAGTCCGAAATGGCCTTCCGTGTTCACAACCGTTCACCCCCGGCTATTCCCCATGGCTAAAGTTGAGGGGGGAGAATCATTTATTGTACATGTTACCTCTGGTTGTTCTTCTGAGCTTGTTCGCAAGGTCTGTGGTGTTTTGTTTCTTATATTACATCCTTCCATCCTTCCATCCATCAATTTCAATTTCTATGTCTGAAATGGTATAGGGTTTCCTGCCTGAGCAGGGGGTTGGACTCGATGACCTCCAAGGTCCCTTCCAACATTATTATTATTATTATTATTATTATTATTATTATTATTATTATTATTATTATTATTATTATTATTATTATTATTATTATTATTATTATTATTATTATTATTATTATTATTATTATTATTATTATTATTATTATTATTATTATTCAGGGAATCTACACAATCCGCAGAGAACATAATTTGGGAAAAGTGGAAGGAAAGGTGGGTGGACTCAGGTGCAACAGCAAGGAGAACATCACTGGAAGACTTGGTTGATTCTCGACTATTCCCTTCTCCCCCTGTTTGGGATGCTCAAATGCACCCCACACTCAACAAAGGTTTGCTTAGATGACCTCTAAGTTCCCTGAGTCTTAAAAAAAAAAAATCCCCAGATTTCTGTGACAACAAAAGATCAGTGTGGCTCAAAATAGATTTTGGTGGCGGTATTAACGAAATGACAAGAAATAGAGCTTGACACGGCTATCATTCTTGGGTCCAAAATTTGCTCAGCTTTTTTCTGTTATACATTTAGCAAAATGAGTCTATGAAGCAGCATTTATCTAGGGCCAGCGGCACGGGGACATCAATTAGTAAAATATTTTAGAAAGCACTGCGAACAAAACTGTGTGCTATAGTGAAGGTTGAAGAATTTTTGTAAGAAATCCGGAATGAAAATAGTTAAGGAAAATAATTAAAACGCACAACTCCCGAGAAATTAGCGATTAGCTAGCCTATGGTTTATTCAGTTTCTCGCCTTTTTTTTTTTCTTAGCCTCAGATTGAGAGCGTTAATTTTTGCATTGGTTTGCTTTTTTTTCCTTTTTTTTTTTAAAGCTTTCTTGAACTCTTGGGCAAATATAGTTCCAATCTGTGTAATTTTCCATACTGGTTTTTTTTTTTTCTGAGCATTTTGGATGTGCTCCTAATATATACATTGTTGACAAGGAGAATTAATACCTGTCATTTTCTTGATATAGATGTCTGTGAGTGTGTGTGTGTGTGTGTGCGCGTGTGTGTACGTGTGTGTGTAGGTTTGGGCTGTATTTCAGAATTTTGACAAATGCATGCTTGTTTCAGGATATAAATACATTCTGCCTGAATCCATAGGAAGGAAGAATTGGAAGGGATCTTTGAGGCCATCTAAACCAACCCTCTTGGCCCAGGCGATAAATTGGGTAAGTTTATATGAATAAACTAAATAAATTATTATTATTATTTGTTAAATTGTTGTTAAATTCACAACCATTCGTTTAGTGGCTGTTTGAAGTTACAACGGCAGTGAAAAGAGAGGCTTATGACTATTTTTCACACTTACGACCATTGCAGCATCCCCATGGTTTAGATGTTTGGCAACTGACTCATACTTATGATGCTCGCAGTGTCCCGGGGTCACGTAATCCCCTTTTGTGACCTTCTGACAAGGTCAATGGGGAAGCCGGATTCACTTAACAACCATTAACAACTGCAGTGATTCACTTAACAACTATCTGGATTAGCAACAGAAATTATCGGCTCAATTGTGGTCGTTAAGTCGAGGACTGCCTGTATTTGCTCCCTATCTCGCCGTTGGGCTGTCCCAAAGGTGCTTTTTTCACGAGGCAACTGGACTTTCTCGTTTTTCTTTGAAGACGTTTCGCTTCTCATCCAGGAAGCTTCTTCAGCTTCCTCTCTGTTCCTTGCATAAACTCACAATTCTTTTAAACAGTTTCTATTTGAGTGACAGCTAAATGGAACACAGTGGTAAGTTTCATGTTTCCACATAAAAGGATGCAGATACCAAAGGAAGAAAGTAAATAACCATTAAGACATTTACATAAATGCTAGCCGTTAAAATGTTTACTCTTCCTGATTTTGAATAAAGTTTTTTTCTTCTTCTTCTTCTTCTGGTCCTTTTGCAAAATGAGGTTGTTTTCTTCCTGAATCTCCTAGTGTGGGGGCGAGGTTGTCTTTGCAATGCAAGGATTAAACACTCAGAAGAAGGATATTATTTGTGTACCTTTTTGTGTTAACCGTAAGTGATAAAACAAAGCCAGCCCACACAGTGTTTTTTTAAAGGAAGATCTAATCACAGAAAGCTGATTTGAATCAATACATCAAAACATTTAAAAAAAGGGGGGGGGGGGCTTTGACAAAAGAAAGGAAAATGCTCAAGTTTGTCCAATGAAGATTGCTTAGAACTGAATTTCCACTGTCTCACGACTAAAGACAGGGAATTATTTAGGAATAAACAGGACTTGGATTAGACATCCGAAAATTTGAATTTTAGGATGCTGCAGCTGAAGGAATGAACACCGAACACTTGAATACTAGGCCGGACCAGAAGACCTACAAAGGTCCCTTCCAACTCTGTTATTTTGTTATTATTCTGTACTCAGTCTTTGCTTTTCCAGCAATGCTCAATTTAGAGCACTGAAAAGGAGCAAAAAAAAACCCAAGGAAACAAAATACATTGGTTGTAAATTGAGGAGTATCTGTAATTGTCTGGCTAGATCCTGTCAGCAGACGGTGACTTTGGGGGTTGTGTCTTTCCAATATCTGCAACGCATATTCCATTAGCAGAAAGTTGGGTTCCTAAAAGATCTTTGCAGGTTTCTTTTTAAAGCTCAGTGGTGACTGTTCTCAGAACTGGAGAACAGGCCAAATGTCCTTTTTTCTTTGTGGCAGTAAACAATGCTGCTTGTTGATCGGTCCCGCAGGAGCTTCTCAGATCATATAAATCAAAGATGACTGCCGGGGAACTTATAATAGGAATACAATCCGCTGCGTTGTCCCATTTTCTTTTCAGAAAAGTTGAATATTTCCCCATATCCGCCTCCTGAAAGTCTGTTGTTCTTTGCGTCTCCTTGGATCTTAACAAAATGATGTTAAAAATCTCTTCCAGGGTTGATTAAGTGTTCCTCTCTTTTAGCAACTCCATTTCTTTGTTTAAAAAAAAAAAAAAAAGCTGTGCGTGTAAACAAAAACACCTACAAATTAGGGTCAAACTTTTCAGCAAATTGCCATGTGGTGTTTTAGAAAACAGGATACCTTGCATGATGCAGAATATAATATAGTGTGATTCTTGGTTGACAGCAGGCTTGTGTCTTCAGGATTTCACTGCAGGGCAGATGTGTGCACTTTGCAATTCACAAGCTCATACACGGAGCACTCAGATTTGCTAGCAAATCATCTAAAATCAGTCTTCTTCCCTTCACTTCCTTTCCCTTCTCTTTTTTTCCTTCCTTCCTTCCTTCCTTCCTTCCTTCCTTCCTTCCTTCCTTCCTTCCTTCCTTCCTTCCTTCCTTCCTTCCTTCCTTGAAGCGGGACTAGAACTCATTATCTCCAGGTGATTGGTCAAATCACTCAGCCAGCTTTCATGTTTAAGTTGGAACTAGAATTCACTGTCTCCTGATGATTGGCCCAAGTCACCCAGCTGACTTTCATGCCTTAGATGGGACTAGAACTCACCGTCTCCTAGTATCTAGCCTGGTGCCCTTACCACTAGACCAAATATATACTATGCTTCCCACTGTGCACCTTATTCCTGTTTTCTAGAGCCTTATTATTCTTTGAGGCCCCCCAATCTTTCTTCACTTGTTCCACGTTGCAGAAGGCCCTGCTTGATGCTCCTTGGGGTTCCTTCCAGTTCTGATTCTTCTGAACAGCTCAGGGCCTGCTTTTCCCAGCAAACATCCTCTTCCGATGTGGTCTGCGGTATTTGGTCAAGCCTTGCTTGAAATAGCTCAAATTACAGCCTTTTCTCTCAGCTTCCCATGGGAAGCTGTCCTGAGGACTAAAAGCTGCCAAGCCTGTCTTTTTATAAACCATTCCTCTCACGCCTAACTGTTCCTTTGCTTAATTTCATTTCATCGCTTGGCCGTTTGGCCTTTCAGTCCCACTCTTGGGAAAGGCATCCGTTTTCTGCACCATCTCTGGACTGGTTTTCTTAATTTCCATTCGGCTGCTTCATCTGAGCTGTTGAACATTGCATCGTTTTAGCTTGCCCTCTCTTGAAAAATAAAAACCTCTTCTCTGTGATGGTTTCATTTTGCTGTTCACTGCAGCCTCCCCTCAGCCCAAAAGCAAATCTAATAAAAGTGTGAGGTGCAAATAACCAGCAACATTTCTTAAGTTCAAAGCACAGAAGAGTTTATTATCGCTACCTCAAATAGAAGAATCTAGTCAACTAACAGTCAAAGTTAAATTGGCTCTAGGTAAGGATCAACAGAATTCGGGGAGGGGGGAGCTGGATGTGGGTCTCTTGTCGCTGCGCAGCGACTCCAAACTGGTGACGTGTTTAACCCCACCTTCCAGCTCAGTCTCTTCTCCTGCTACATCAAGACTGGTAATTTGTGTATTATAAGATTATTCTCATGTGTGTCATGCATCACAGAATTAGTTAAAAGATGCAATCAGGACTCTAACGCTTGCTTCAGGAGACAATCCAAATTGAATCGATGTGGGCAGGCAGCTGTCAAATCTTTGTGAAAAACACATTCAGTGTTGGTAAGAATGTCTGGGTCATCTTTCCGAAGCTTCGATTTCACCAGTAAAGGAGGATATTTGTACCTCAGAGTTGAAATGAGGGGTCCTTGGTGCTCTCTGAGCTTGGTTGTTTTCTTGCAGACGTTTCATTACCCAAACTAGGTAACATCATCAGCGCTGGTGAGTGTGACTTGTTCCCTGTTTATATACTGTAGCTCTGAGCTTGGTTGTTTTCTTGCAGACGTTTCATTACCAAACTAGGTAACATCATCAGTGCACTGTTGAAATCACCTAATTGAGTAATGAAACGTCTGCAAGAAAACAACCCAGCTCAAAGAACACCAAGGACCCCTCACTTTGATTTCAGCATTAAAACGTTCCACCCATTAGGTCCTTTTATTCTAGAGTCCCATTGCTATCTTGTTTTTAACCATTTCCATCTTGACGAATACTCCAAAATACAGACTTTTAAGAATTGGTCCCAAAACATTTTGGGCTTGTGGGATGCTTTGATCAGTTGGTTCTCTTTGGAGAAGAATCAATTGCCTCCCTCTTCCAAATTAAATCTTTAAACAGCTCTGAGGGGGGGTTTTTTTGCATCAAATTGAGTGCCAATCACAACCCACTTTGCTGGTTGTTTTTTAACCGAGGCAAGAAGGCATTTTATCAGTCTGAATCACCTTATCTAGCTCAATGCAATTCATCAAATCAAATAAATCAGAAGTTGGGTGTTGAGCGTAGATGGAAAGCGCTGTCCAGGGTCCTGATCGGCTTTTCTAATTTCCGTCAAATCCAGCGGACCTAAAATTTTTGTCTATTGAGGGGTCCTTGGTGGTCTCTGAGCTTGGTTGTCTTCTTGCAGGCGTTTCATTCTCCGAACCAAGTAACATCATCCTGTAAATTTAATAAATAAATAGTGAAGGAAAGAAGTTATATGAAAGGAAAGAAAATAGAAGCACAGCGAGGTGCAACGCATTGAGGTTTACCTGTCAATCTGTCTACCTTATCTCACAGCAAGCCTTCAGAAAGGCGTTAGGAATTTTCTGCACCCATTCTTGCAAATTGCTGATGGTTAGATGTCAAACTATATTAGCATGAAAATCTTAAGAGTTAACAGCTGCTTGGGTTGGTGTAAAATGATTGAAAATAACAGAATAATGGAATTGGAAGGCACCTTGGAGGTCTTCTAGTCCAACCCCCCTCCCCCCGCTCAAGCAGACACCCTACTCCATTCCAGACAAGTGGCTGTCCAGTCTCTTCTTGAGAAGCTCCAGTGATGGAGCACCCACAACGTCTGGAGGCAAGTCGTTCCACTGATTCACTGTCAAGAATTTTTTCCTTAGTTCTAAGTTCGACCTCTCTTTAATGATCTTCCATCCATTCTTGTCCTGCCCTCTGGAGCTTTGGAGAATAGGTTGACTCCCTCTTCTCTGTGTCACCTCCTCAAATATTGGAAGGTTGCTATCATGTCTCCCCTAGTCCTTCTTTCTACTAGACCAGACATACCCAATTTCTGCAAACTTTCTTCAGTTGTTTTACCCTCATCGTCTTTGTTGCTCTTCAGCTCAGCCCTTGTAGTAATTTTCTGGAACTCAGATTGGAAATCTGAAAAGCAGAACCATCTCAACAGAAGAGGAAGGTGGTTTAACCACATTTAGACTAGCATTCTGGATGTGCCTTCCAGAATCCTTCTTTCAATGCTAGTCTGAAGGCAGTTAAACCACCTTCCCCTTCTGTTGAGATGGTTCTGCTTTTCTTTATATTTCCACCGAGCAAGATTTATATTTCTACCAAATGTTTATCACAACTGCTTCGGGGTGATGTACAGCACAGCTGCAATGTATTTTTTTTGTGTGGAAGAAAAACAGACAACCTCTCTCAATCAAAACTGGAAGGTGTATGCCCAGCTACTATGTGTTTTTCGTATTTATTTATGTTTTATATTGTGTATTTTTATGTTTTGGGGTTTGTTTGTTTTTTTGCAAGAGTCAGGTAAAACTGAGGTGGGCGGCTATATAAATGAAATAATTGATAAAAGTACCTTTGCTTGCATTGTACTGTTAAGCCCTGTAAGGTAGGCCAGCGTTAGCCATGATCAGAGTTTACAGGGATGGCCGTGGAAAATATTGTTTAGTTCTTTTGGTTTGGTTGTGTTGATATTCAATATCATAGATTCAGTGCTTACATTTGTACATTTTCTGAGCTCTCACAGGGTACCTGATCATAAATTAACTAAATGAGCTGCATTCACACAACCCACAAGGCTACCAGTGTAGACACAGATTTTGAGCCCCCTGAATGGTGAAAAGGAACCTGGTTTATTGCAGCACAAAGTCAACCTGTCGCCCATTCACTCTCCCGATTAAATGTATTGTGTAGGTAAATAAGTGTATTGTTGTACGACATAGGAACGCCATAAAAAAGTGGGCTGTGTGAACACGCCACTTAGCAAGACTATTGTTTTGTCAATGCCCGAATGCTTTATTGGCCTCGCGCTTTCCCCACAATCAATATTCTTTGTAGCCTGGATGCTTCCGATGAGTCATATTATCACCCATTATCGTTGCTGTGATTACTCACAGCCCTTAATCTTTTGCTTTGGGATCTGAGAATCAACATAACTGGCAAGGATCCAAGCAATGCTTTGGTGGATAAGGGTAACCACTCCTTTAAATTTCCCCACAGGTCCTCCTCTCTTTGATTGCAGATCGGTCCTTCCCTCACCCAACCCATCAAAGGATTCGTCTGGAAGAGAGAGGGAGAGAAAGAGAGATAATACATAGGAGACAATGAAGAGAGAGAGAGAGACAGGCAGATGATAGATAGATAGATAGATAGATAGATAGATAGATAGATAGATAGATAGATAGATAGATAGATAGATAGATAGATAGATAGATAGATAGATAGATAGATAGATAGATAGATAGATAGATAATAGAGATATTAATTTTCCACATTTTTAATTCCTTGTCCCTAAATCCTAGTAAGGAATAACTGTGGTTTCATCATAATGTTAGTCCACAATATTTTTGGATCATTGTATGGATATGCACCCTTTTAAAAAAAAAATCTGCTTTTCCCCTATTCTACCACGTTGAGAGCAGCTGGAATTCTGAACAACAATGGCTGAATTCTGTCCCTTTTTGTATTAAATTCTGCTTACTGGTAGGGGTGGGGGAGAGAGAGAGGAATAAAGCGAGAGTTTTTAGCAAGGCCATTCATTTCTTCTGAATTCCTTTGGTTTTCCTGGTGCTTGCACAGCCAAAGCGATGGCAGTTAGATAATTATTCTCATTACAGTCTCAAATTTGGCATGCCAGTTGTGCTGGCTTCCAAATGAATTTCTTTTGAGAATCGAGGGATAGAAAGAAAGTACAGGAAAAGCAGCCAATTCTGATGGCAAATCAGATCAATACATGAACTATTTCTCCCTCCGTTTTCTTTTTCCGTCGACGCTCGACTGTTTGAAAAGATATCGTTACAATCAATGGCAGCTTTCTATTTTTATTTGGGCCTGAAAGTTTTAATTCCCACAAAGACCCATTGGTGTCCTAGGAACAACCCCAAAAGCCATTATTTTAATGTGTGTGTTTTTTTTAAAGTGAATTAGCCCGCCTATCTCTTCGGGCGTGGGTGAAGTGGGCAACATTTTTCCAAAGGACAAAATAATAGAAGGGGGAATTGCATTTTTGTGTTCCGTTCAGGGTTGCCTGAACTGTATCATAAAAACCTCAGATGAAATTTTAAATGACCTTGGAAGGAAAACATGTGCTTTTTTTTTTCTTCAATTGGTCTTTATGCCTCAATTTTCTTTGTTTTTCTTTTTTCTTTTTTTTACTGCTGGTGCATAAATACCCACAAAGTTAAGTTTTTGCCTGCCATATTAAATAAATGGAAAACCTGGACAGCATTTTGTGTTTTGGTTCCCAAAAGGTGTTTTGAAGGCCTAAACAATGGCATTTGTTCCTGACTCTTGAAAATAGCTGCCTCTTTTTCCTGAGTTTGCACTTCAGGGAAATGAGGTGGCTGCTTTCAAGAGTCTTCCATTTAAGCATGTTGTGAATACTTTAAAAAAAAGTTGAATAAACACTGTTCTTCACACAATCCTGGAAAACAAGGAATGCAGCAAAAAAACCAATTTCAAAAATTAGGTTCCTGAAGTGGGCTTTTTTTTTTAAGCCAAATTCTGCTTTCCCACAATGCTGGAAAACAAGGCATGCATAAAAAAAAATCCACCGATTGCAGAAAATTACTTCCTCAAGCCTTGTTCATCCAGCTAGTGTACCCATCTCCAAATAAATGCAGATTAAAACAGAGATCAAAAGAAAACAACAAAGAAATCGGTACCCATGCAGCCATTTAGCAATGAATCTTGCACCCCTTGAGGTGTGTTGGATATGTTCACCACCTTGAGTTATTTGTAAAAAGAATAAAGGCGAGATGCATATAAAATAAAATAATTAAAAAAATAAATACAAATAAATAAATACATGCAAATAAAAATATAAAAAAATAAGACAAAAATACAAATAAGAAAAAGTAAAAATTGAAGGCTTATCAAGCAGTTGTATGCCTTGGACAGCTCCCGGATTTACTGTCTGCCACCTTCCTAGCAACCGTCATAAGTACATGCCAGTTGCCAAGCATCTGAATTTTGGTCATGTGACCACGGGGATGCTCCCACATTCGTTATGTGTGAAAACTGGTCCATAAGTCACTTTTTCAGGGCTGTCGTGACCTCAGAAAGTCACTAAATGAAGGTTTGTAAGTGGAGGACTAACGGTATTTCAGTGGGGGGGAGAAGAAAGGACAACGAACCCCTTCTATTCCCAGATGACCAGTTTCCAGTGGGCTTGTTGTTTTCCCCCTCCTCATTTCTCTCCTTCTTCAAATTTACTTCCTTGAAAGTAAATTCTGCCAGTCGGAGAGGCAGAGGGGGTGGAAACATTAAAGGGACACTTCAGAGAAGCGCCTACAGAGACGAGCGAGTGGGGAGGATGCGGATGTAAAACACTTTGCACATTAAAAGCTTGGGGATGAACCATGAATCGAAATTGCATGAAAAAAAAACACCAAACCACTGTGATCTCCAGGCAGAGGGATGCGCGGGAAACCAAGATATAAGATCTTACATTTGCAGCGTGAGCTTTCTCGCCTTCTTCTCTCTTCTTCCTAAATTAGTTTTATAACCGAATCATAATTAAAACTAATACCTCCAGAATCGACTAGGTCATACTTGAAAAGAGCTTTGAAAAAGCTCTCTTTCGGCCAGAGAAACCTTAGGTTAGAGATACACGTCCGACATTCAACCTTTGCTGGCACCTGGAGCCCAGGAACGAAAAATATTTTTACAATAATATGACACACACAAAAAAAATCAAAATCTTTATTAAAGGCGCCGGGTCATGTGAGATTCAGTTCTACATGGCTGGATTGGTACCGATTCCTTCATGTTTTTCTTTTGATCTCTGTTTTAATCGGCATTTATTTGTGAGATGGGTACTTTAGCTGGATGAACAAGGCTTGAGGAAGCAATTTTCTGCAATCGGTGGATTTTTTTTTATGCATGCCTTGTTTGCCAGCATTGTGGCAAAGCTGAATTTGGCCTTTAAAAAAAGCCCACTTCAGAATGTGCTTAAATACTCTTGGAAGCAACTGCCTTATTTCCCTATAATTTCAAGAGCTGGCAGCAGATGCCATGTTTAGGCCCTACAAAACTTCAAAATACCTCTTGGGACACAAAAAGCAAAATGATTGCTGGCTGCACAAGTTTTTATGCACCAGCAGTAAAAAAAGAAAAAGAAAAATGCACTTCAGAAGATGCTTAAATAAAGACTCTTGAAAGCAGCTGCCTCTTTGCAATCCCGGGAAAAACAGCGACTATTTTAAAAACTTTGCCACACGATATGTGATGGAACCGCCTAACAAAACAGAGGCATGCATCTGATTTAGATTAATCTATTCAGCCCCCCTTGACAACCTCTGGAGTTTCACAACAGCCACACGGGGTATTCTCTGAATGTATAAAGAGAGAGCAGCGTAGTCAGGAGAAAGTAGAAACGTCAAAGTCATCAACGTAACAGGTTGTTGAAATGTGTCCCGTTAATCTCCATCACAAGAAGACTTTTATCAGATATCCCTCGCTTACAGTAAAGGCTGCTGTAATATTAGCTACTGTCATCGGATCAGGGTCCCGAGGACAAAAAACCTGCTGCCTTCAAAAGGGCTTGAGGAAAAGCAGGATCAATACATCCATCAGTTGTCAAACAGCCGCCATCCAACAGAGTTAAAAATAGGTTCCATGAGCTCATCCTTTGGACCAAAGCAATGAATTAAGTTCATCAGAATTTATTTCCCTGTCATGGGAGATGCGGCTTGGTTGTCTAATCACTGCTTCTAGAGCGGGTGCATTGCATTGGAAATTAAGCAAATCTTGGGGATGAGCCAATGGATTACCGCTATCCAGTTTGGGGAGGAGGGAACCTGGTCTTTCTTACCAACGGAGATTCTGCTCCCCCCCCAGCTTAGTCATAAGTCTGGGACTACCTCTATAGCTTTGCAAAAAAAAAAAAAAGAGAGAGAGAGAGAGAGAGGCATAGACCTACCAGCTTTTGCAACATGCACCTCCAATCCTATTAAAACACTCTGCAGAATTTCCCCTCCCTAAGGAAGGCGGTTGTGAAGTGAATCACACCTGATTTTAATAATTATTTATTTTTTTTGCCATGGTGGTTAAGCCGATCCCAGCGGTCGCTAAGCGAATCGTGTGCTCATTAAGCGAATACAGCTTTTCCTATTAACGTTGCTTGTCGGATGCCGGTGGCAAGGTTGCAAATGGCGATCACACGACCCTGGGATCCTGCAACCGGGCGCCTGAATTGTGACCATGGTCATAAGCGTGAGGATCGGATGTAAGTCGTTTCTGTCAGTGCCTTTGAATTAAGTGAACGGCTGCAAGCCGAGGATTACCTGTGGGTTTTGGAAGGCAGGTCCTGCACACGTCGACTTTTACTTCTCTGTGTGTATTCGCATGCATGTTTCTTTTAAGCAGAGGCACAAGGAAAAAAAGCTTTAATTCTACTCTCATCAAAGCCCAGCCAGGATTCCTTTAATATTTATGACAAGGCTTGTTTTTTTGCTTGAAACGTAGCCCTGTTAACCTGGTTTTCCCCTCTGAGCAGCCTTCCGTCCCCATCTGCTCCCACCCCTTTGTAATTTATACACTCTTCCCACATAGCCCTTGCCCCGGTTGAAGCTGGATCAGGTTGAAGGGCACGAAGGCCGTCTGTTGGAGACCATGCTGCAGAAAACCTTTCCATCCTCTCTTCTTCATGTTAGATAAATTGAATTGTTGGCGTGCAGGTTTGCTTAACCAAAGCTGAAAGAGACTCGCACAAGGGGCAATGAATGCAACCTTGTCTTCTCAAGGAGGAAAACATCTGCCCGGTATCCTGGGAGAACGTCCTTCGCGCTACAGGTAGTCCTCAACTTACGACCACAATGGAGTCCCAAATTTCTGTTGCTAAGAGAGAGAGATGTTCAGTGAATTTTGCCCTATGTTAATTCCTCTTCATTCGAAGATTTGGCAATGTTGCCTTCCCCCCCCCCCATCCCTTCTCTCACGGATGGTCATCTCCATGGAGCATGGAAGCAAACCTTCACAGATATTCTCCAGCTTCTATGGAACAGTGTTTCCTCAGTTATCCAACTCCCACTCTCTTGCTTTGAAGAAAGACCATTAAAACTTGGCTCTTCCAACGCATCCTGGTTGCAAAGTGTTACCGTATTGTTCCCCCGACACTGGAAAGCTTTGACTTGTGCAATTGATATCCCCAGTGTTTAGCTCTATTGATTTGCTGTCCTTCGGCTTCTTTCCAGCTTGATTGATGGATTGTCATTTTGGTTTTAGCTTGATTTATGAAAAGCAGTATGTCTGATGCTCAGAGCTGGCAATGGCAGAGTGGCACAGAAGCCCAGGAGATGAGTAATAACAAGAAAGAAATTAGGGGTGGGGGGCTCTTTTGCATGTCCTTCTTAACCACCTTCCCATGAGCCAGTGATGTGTCTTTTTTCAATGATAATGGAGACATTTGCAGCTGGCTGTCTACATAATATGTAATAATGCTGAGGAACTGTCTCACGCCAATGGGATTGGCCCACTGACTCACCTTGGCAGAAGGGTTATGTTGTGGATCCCATCTGCCAAGGAATTCTGGCTGGTGGGATCCAAGGGAAGACCCTTTCCTGCCGTAGGTCCTGTCCTCCATAACATCATCCCCCCCCCCCCAACACTGATCATTTCACCATGGGGATATTGCAATGATTGCAAAACAGTCATACGAACCATCTTTCTGTCTGGCTCTGCTCTTCAATAAACTGCCACCTTCTTTCTAAAGCAGTCTCAATTTTGTTTATTCCCGGCTTGGACTGGACCCTGATGAAGATTTTTCTTTCAACAGGGGTATTGCAATGATTGCAAAATGGTCATACGTCACCTTTTTCATGCCGTTGTAACGTAAACGGTCACTAATTGAATGGTTGTAAGTCAAGCACTACCTGTCTGTACGTCCCTCATCCCTGGGAACTCTGACTTTGCATTGTAGACTTGCTCACTTGGACAGGTCCGAAGTATTCTTTTATTTAATCATATCCAACGACCGTCCGGTTTTTCTTCTTAAAGACTCTTTATCTTGATGAGTAACTGCTAGCGATGAAATTATAACAGCCGTGGGTCCAAACTAGCCAGATCCAGCTTGGCTACTAAAAATGCATGCATGAAAGAAGCCCAGATTCATTCAAACTCAATACGTCTTGCAGATTTAAGCCAATCCCTTGTGAATCGGATCTCTGAATTCCGTTCCTGTACCACTGAGGCTTTAACTTCTCTGGACTCTGGGCTGTGTTGCCTTCCGTTCGCTCTCATTTCCTCTGCGCCCACAACAACACTTTTTCCCTGGCCTCACTTTATCCACCGCTGTGTTTAAGAAGAATAAACCTGGAAAAGCTCAGAGCCTCTCACTTGCTCGGAAGACGGGCCGCAGGGAGTGAAGATTGAGCACTTGGCTGATGCTACTTCATTGTCGATTCTGCCCGGATCCCATCAGGATGAGCTTCTCTTTGGAGACCAAACGTAATTCAGAAGCTGCCTTAGTGCATTCTTGTTCTCATGTCAAGCCTTTCTCCGATTCCCTCAATCTTGTCTTGCTGACAGTGGCAAAACCTCTCTGGTAAATGCATCTGAGTAATTCTTTTTTTTTTTTTTTACACACACAGCGTTAGCCTGGAGCAAAGTGGTTCATTTGCACTATGAAACCCCGGCAATCTGCTCATCGCCAAGGTGTATTTATTCATGCACATTAGCTTTTTATTAAGTGTGTGTGTGTGTGTGTGTCTGTGTCTGTGAGTTATGGGCAAGGGAATCGGAAAAAAAACCTCCAAGTAGCCTTGCAAGAAATAAACTAAAGAGAACCAACCTAGAACTAAGGAGAAATTTCTTGACGGTTAGAACAATTATAATCAGTGGAACGACTTGCCTCCAGAAGTTGTGGGTGCTCCATCACTGGAGGTTTTTTAAGAAGAGGTTGGACAGCCATTTGTCTGAAATGGTATAGGGTCTCCTGCTAGAGAAGGGGGATGGACTAGAAGACCTCCAAGGTCCCTTCCTACTCTGTTATTCTGCTAATGCCATCGACTCCATGGTTAGTAGGATCAAGGACCAGAGATTCTGGACTGAGGCGGGGGGGGGGAAGGATGCTCTTGGACTGTACCACTTGAAGTGCAGAGGGGAAGACAACTTTGGCCAAGTCTCACTTTGGGAATTTCACGGAGGTCCATTTCAACCCTGCTAAGAATTAATGTGTATTTGACAAAAGAACAGAGAAACTTGGCAAAATTTGCCAATTTCTTTATCAACAGAATACATTTAAAAAAAAAAAACACAAGGGAGAACATTGAACTAACACCGCTGGCCATGGAGAGACACTCTATCTATAAGCTCCTTAGTGATTAAAATCAAGATTTGGATACCTGCACGTTCAAATAACTTTCTGTTATCAAAGGAATGCAGTCTTCCAATATTTGAGGGGCTGCCACAAAGAAGAGGGGGGGGGGTCAAGCTATTCTGCAAAGCATCTGAGGGCAGGACAAGAAGCAACGGATGGAAACTGCCTGCTCCCATCCTTTAAGGCATGACCATGGGGATGCTGTGCCAGTCATAAGTGCAAGGACTTGTAAGTCACTTTTTTCAATGCCGTCATATGAATGGTTATAAGGCAAGGACAACCTGTATTCTTTGAAAGCATCTGGGAAGCTAATAAAAGTCTCCAACATGAACATGTCCATCTGTAGGATGTCCATCGCTTTGGAAGCTTGTTCTATCTCTCTACCATTTTTATTTTTTTATTTTATTTTTTGCAAAGGTTGTTCTGATATGGGGAGTGTATTTGTCCAAGACAACATCAAAGCAATGCAAAATAATTGCCTACTTAGACCATTATTTCTCATTGCGTCGCCAATGTTTTCTTTTCCTACCTTGTTCTCCAGGTCTTTGAAACTTTCTAATTTCTCTTGGGGGTCTTTCTTAGCCGACTTGAGCGCGGCAGGAGACGGAGAGGGCTTGGTGCTTCTGTTGAGTTGACGTTTCATCTCTGAGCATCCTGTCTGCTCCTCCAAGACTTCTCCGTCGGAAAACAGATCCAGAGTATTGTCTGAGTCCCACGAGAGATGATGTAGTTTAGGCATTAAGGTGTTGACAATGGATGAGGAGCAGGAAAATTCAGATTCAAGCCTATCCTTGGAGATTTGGGACAAGGCACAGATACGCTCAGCCAGACCTATGTTGCAGTATGGTTCTTATTGCAAAAATGGGAGGGAGGGAAGGAAGGAAAGGAAGGAAGGAAGGAAGGAAGGAAGGAAGGAAGGAAGGAAGGAAGGAAGGAAGGAAGGAAGGAAGGAAGGAAGGAACTGTAGCAAGAAAGGTTGTAAAATGGGACAAAACTCATTTAGGACTATCTGCATCCGCAAATTTTGTTCCCACTTGGATTAAATTGTATTCCCCAGCTCTCAGGGTTAGTGGCATCTCCCCTTGCCCTGTCTACAAAATTTAAATAAAAGCAGCAGTTTCCCATGCATGAAATTTGCTTTGTAATTTCAGTTTAAGCCCTCTCTTCAACAGCATCTCTTCCCTTCAGTTAAAATTCCGCTTCCAAATCTTTCTTAAAACAGCTTCCAACTTTGATCCCACAGCAGGATCCCTTGAAAAGTGGGCAGGAACATTATCCAAGCAGAAAATGGCAAACAGAGTGTAAATAATATCTCGAGTTTCTCCTGTTGTTTTTATTTTTTCCTTTCTTTTTTTTTTTCTTTTCCAAATCTGGGTTTATTGTGTAAACCTGAACTTTACAAATGTCAAGGAATAAGCAAAATGGGAAGCCAGGGAATAAGTAAATCTCTATTAAAACTCCTGATGGTAACATCCCTTTTCAGGCTAATTTGATATTAGTCTTTATGGATCATCTCTGCTTATGCCGAAAAGATGTAGCTCTGGAGCCGGAATGGTGCTTTAATTAGCACGGTCATAAATAAAGCTAGGCACAAAACCCAACACAGGCACGTAAAATGGGTAACTTGGGAACTGATTACCCGGAAAGCAGGAAGTGATCCTTGATGTTAGTTTGTTTTAACTCTTTGGTTGCTGATCCAGGGTTGATCAGTGGCTCAGGACTGCACTTAAGATGGAAAGTGACAGGATGAGGACCGAAAACAGGGCTGAAGCTGTGTCAACAACCCTGGTTCAAAGAAGTTGAAATTCCTCCTTAGTTCCAGGTTGCTTCTCTCCTTGATGAGTTTCCATCCGTTGCTTCTTGTCCCGCTCTCAGGTGCTTCGGCGAATAGGTTGTCAAATGGGGATCACATGACCCCAGAACATTGCGACCGTCATACATATGAGTCAGTTGCCAAGCGTCTGAATTTTGATCACGTGACCATGGGGACGTTGCAACAGTGTGAAAACAGTCACAAGTCACCTTTTTCAGTGCCATTGTAACTTCAAATGGTCACTAAATGAACTGTTGTGAGTTGTGGACTAGCTGTAACTTGTGCAAGAAACATCTTCAAACAAAACCAAAAGTGTCCACGGAATGAGGCAATCAAGACTTGTATTCTATCATAGTTAGAGAGAACGGTTCTTTTGTTTTAAGAAGTCATTTCAAAGCATCCGTTTGGTTAGGCCCATATAATCTTTGAAAAATGTATCCCAATTTGCTCTTAACTGCTGAGAAATAGTTTCCAATATGTAGTTAAATAAGATCATTTACTCTTTCCTGTGAATTCATTCTGAATACATCCATTTCCTGAGCACTGAAACGTCTGAATGGTAGTGTCACCATTCCCATGTATTCAGTTTTGTTCCTAGATATTTTGTTTTATTATTTCAACCTTTTGCTGATAAAAATGTGGTACAGTTACAATAACTAATTATAATCATTTCAATCTTGCATAAAGTCTAGCAGGTAAGGCACCAGGTTAGAAAGTAGGAGATGGTGAGTTCCAGTCCTTTCTTATGCATGAAAGCTGGTTGTGTGACTTTGGGCCAATCACCAGGAGACGGTGAGTTCTAGTCCTGCCTTAGGCACAGAAGCTGGCTGGGTGACTCTGGGCCAATCACCAGGAGACGGTGAGTTCTAGTCCCCCATTTGGCATGAAAACCACCTGGGTGACTTTGAGCCATTCCCCCTCTCTCAGCCCAACCTACTTCACAGAATTGTTGTGGGGGAAAATAGGAGGGAGGAAGAGTTTTATGCACGATTGCCGCCTTGAGTTACTTATAAAGTGAGATTTTAAAAAGTCTAATAATAAAATAAATAATAAATAAACCAGAGCCCTGTGGATTTGGAGATTCTGTTTAGAGGCTTTTCCAGCAAACCCCTTCCCAGTGATGAACCAACTCACGGGATCCAATAAAACCTCCAACTCACGTGCCAGATCCAGATGCAGAAAAACCGCTCTCCTCCCTGATGTGCAGTGTGAAACTGGATTGATCCAGATGGTGAAATTGGATCAGTTTAGAGCCCATGTTTGCAACCGCTTGGATGCAGGTGTCGACACGCCGGCAATGTGGTTATCGGTAAATAAAGCCTCTGACTTTTTGCCATGGCAGTGCTGCAATCTCTTGAGTGGCAATTTGTCTGAAATATTGAGAACTGCCATCTGTGCACCGTAGGAAACGGGAGCCGCGAGAATTGTGCTCTAGAAAAGAAAGCCAATTCTGGAGCGTTTCAAGATCCTGAGCTCGGTTGCCTTCTTTCTATCTAAAGCAAAGGTTGAGGGACCTCATTTAAGATAGCTTTTTTTTTTTTGTGGTCTTCGTTTTCCTAGGCATTTTTTTTCTCTCCCTCTGTTCCAAGAGGACTTCGTGAATGCTAATGCCTTTAGCAACTGCTCGTTTAAACGGCACCAAAAACCTTTGATCTCATTCCAGGCGAGGCCCAGTTGCCTCGAAATCCAGAGTGGTTGCATTGATCAAACACTTTGTTTTATCTCCATCTTGCCTCTAAGCTCCGGAGTCCAGGGGTGCTCAGCTGACTTGTGAAGTTTGGGGTGGAGGAAAGAATTGGCTGGTGTAAAAAAAAACCCAGTGATTTTCAGTGCCTAGCTAGGATGCCAGAGCCGCTGGGGATCGTCAGAACAGGAATTGGAGAGGACTTCAGAAGGGCAAACCAAGCAAATGCAGGCATCGCAAAGTAGTCCAGATAAGAAGCCCAACTTTCTCTTTATCGTCACGTTACATTAACAGAATCTTGCAAAGCTGAGTGTATCTCTCCCCTTCTTTTCTTACATCTCTGGAAAACTTAAGGAGAGTACCTTCTGAGATGTTTCCCACACACCCCTTTTCCTTCCAAGGGCTGAGAAGCCTCTTTCATAGGAGATGGTGGCTTTGGAGAACCTGGAGACCATCTTTTTGTTAAATCCTGTCTTCAGGGCTCGAAGCTTCTTGCTAAAACAAATCTTCCAATTTTCATCTCCTGCAGATAATTCAGAAGACTGTCTTGGTCAATCCAAAACCCTGTCAATCTTTCTTCTTTAAGTAGGACTGCAGCTCACGAATTTTCTGAAAATATGTCTATCTATCCCAAACTTTCTGTGGGTTCCCAATGTCAAGATTCTGAGCTGATTAATTCACCATTCTGTCATCTTGTTAGCCCCGTCCTTGAAATGAATCTCGTTGATTGTCTTGTCAGGTAGCCAAATTAAACGTACTTAGCATCCTTCATTGGTCTAATTAATCCAACATCTAGTTGTAAAACTGATCTGATTTAACACAAGTCAATTAATTTGACAACCTGGGCCTCGTTTTGACTCCCTGACAGTCACTAGCCCGAGGGCTTTAGCCTGGTTATCGCTTCAAGGAAGGACCTGGCTCAAAATAACCAAGTTTGATGCAAAAGTCCTAGGGCCGAATGCAAATCACAAATTACAGCATGGCTATTTAATACGTCTTATTGAAACTTGAAGTTACAATGGCACAAAAAAAAGTGACTTATGACATATTGAAAAACTGGATTCACTGGACAACTGCAGCATTTCCTTAACAACCATCGTAAAAAAAAAATGGTCATAACTTTGAATCTGGTTACAAGATGCCTCAATGTACAGCTGCAACAAATTACCACTATCCTGGCTGAATTATGGTCGTAAGCCGAGGATTACCTATAGCGCTGTTTACTATCAGTCTAAATCTGCCGTTTTTCTAAGGAGGCATTGCTTCCTTAAAATCTCCAAGGCTAATTGTTCAAACGTCTTTCTGAGATTGGCTGATTCTTTAAAATGTGGACAGCGTGCCTCAATTCTTCCACGTCTTTCTCATCTCTTCAGTTGATTAGATTTAGCCCGTTTATACAGCCCACACTTTGGGGACAAAGCAAGGAAAATGGAAATGTGGCTGGATTTTAATTTACTTATCCCACACGTATATATTATTTATATATGCTTGCATATGCAATTCCCCCCTCCGTTTTTGAAAACTTCAGCGGTTTTCATGCACACCAAGCTCACTCATAAGCTGCATTCCATCCCAAGATTTGTAAAAATGCAGTTTTTCCCCCCAAAAAATAGTTATGTGTTGGAAGCCATTGTGATGATTGGGAATTGTCTACAAATCTACTGGCAGATTCTCGGCGAGCTGTCTTCAAACCGGGCGCCAGACTTGATTTTTAGTCTTTAACGTGGCAGAGCAAGTGTCATTATAATTTCTTAGCCTTAAAGTTCAGAAATTCCCCAGGATGCTTTGCAGTGCTGAACAATAACTCAACTCAATGGGGATAGGAAAGGGAGTTTTCTTTTGAGAACAAAGCCAAGGTTTTCTGATTTGAAGGCCAATATTTGTGGGGTTGTGAAGATCAACTTCCAGTTTGATTTGGAAGGTATGATTACAAGTGATTCGAATGGATTTGGGAAACCGAGGCAGGTTAGGTTTTCAGGGCCTTCTGAATATTTTGCTCAATTCTAGAGGCATTAAGTTTACCTGGGTTAAGGAATAAAGCTAAATTCAACTTCCAGACTGATGTTTCCCACTAACATGTGATCTGAGAAATCTTTGGGAAACTAGGATCTCTCTCTCTCTCTCTCTCTTTTTTTTTTTTTTTTTCCTTCTCACTTGCGCTAGATTGTCAAGATTGATCAGAAAACAGCTCAGTTGCCCCTTTTTGCCCAGTTTTAATTAGCGTCCCTTTCATCTCTAGCCTGAAGGAATCTGCTCACTCCTGTCTCCTTAATTAGCGTTCATTAAGTAAATCCAAAGAACATCTTCGCCTTACTAACTGGAAGATTCTTAACCCTTGCAAGAGGCAGCAGTGGTGTACAGGAAGAGTAGGGCTGATCTACCACTCCTAGCATTTTCGGGATTACATTGAGTTAGTTGAAGCTCTTGTATCAGGTGTGAACAACTAGGGTTCAAACGCCAGTTGTAGCTAGTAGAGTTCAAACTAGCTACTTTATTGTTTGTTGCCCATAATACAAGAATCTCCCCAGACTGACACCCGGTCATAAGTTAAGGCCTACCTGTGTCTCCAGGGCTCAAAACTTACGGCTCTTTCTGTGAGCAGAAATGCCTGGCAGATTTTTTTCCTCCCTGGTGAGATTCAATGCCTCCCCCCCCCCATCGGAGGTGGCTTTGATAGCAACTTCATTTTGCTGTGCTGTTTTCCCGCGCCTGTCAGAGCTGTGACAAGCCGGGTGTTTTTGAACACCGAAGACAAATGCACCGAGCTGTCTGTCAACCCAGAAAGATGTAACCCAACTCATTTGGAGAACATGCAAAGAGCTTTATGGGAAATGTCATCTGCAGCAGCCTGACAAAGCCATCAGATGCCAGTCCAAGACAACAGCACAGCCTTCTACTAATGGGCTAATCGTGGTTAGCGGATCAACAGCACTGTGTGTGTGTGTGTGTGTGTGTGTGTGTGTGTGCACGTGCAAATACAGATAGCCCTCAACCCTACAGCCATTCATTTAGCAACTGTTCACAGTTGCAACAGCACTGGAAAAAGTGACTTAGTCCTCGCACTTACGACAGGTCCTCCCTTACGACTAAGGTAGCATTCCCACGGTCACGTGTTCAAAATTCAGGGTCTTGGCCACAGGCAAATATTTAGGACGGTTGCAGCCTCCTGGAGTCACGTGACCTTCCCAGCCAGCTTCTGAGAAACTCAATAGAGGAAGCTAGATTCGTTTAACGACTGCGTGATTCACTGCTGCGATTCGCTTAACGACCGTGACAAAACAAAACAAAAAAGTCATAAAATCAGGCACGACTCACTTAACCGCCTTGCTTAGCAACGGAAAATCTAGCCCGAATTCTGGTCGTAAGTCAAGGACTATCTATAATACAGCTTATGCAGATCTTTACCCAGAAGGCTTTGCAAAAGGGGAATACTGTAAATTAAATTAAGGAAATCAAGGTTTGGTAGAACTGACCAATCAGATCTTAAGACGAAGCCAAGCTGTACGTTTCTGCCACTTGGGGGCAATCAGTTTCTAAACAGGATTTCTCCCTTTTAGCCTCTTATTTGGAAATTGCATCGGTCTTCCTTCCTTCTCTTCCCCCAGGGAAATATTGTGCTGGATCCAGAACTAAATCCATTGCAGGGTGATAAGGATCCGTGGATGAATATTATTTGAGTTTGGCAGACCGGCTCAAGCGCACCAATTAAAGATACCCTCCAGTGTTAATTTAACCAGCCTGCTGCTCTGGATCCCACAGGGGAGCTTGGCTGAAGTTAAAATAGCTCCACGATAAGTAAGAGGTATAAAATCAGGTGTCAGGATCATTTTTGGACAAGCCCTGTGCCGAACGTCTAATCATCCCAAACATTGTTTTCAAGCTATTGGCGGATCAATAGCTTTATCACCTGTAGCCCAGTCTCTCTTCCTGAGCTGCGTTTCTGCTGGGGGGAAAAAAATCTATTGGAAATGTGAAGTGAATCTTATTAATACATCTGTTCCCAAGTGGGCTGCAGGACAAGTCAACTTTGGGGATGTAATTGTGGTTTGCTTTCCGAGGAGAAGGCCTCAGGACTGCAATGAATATGTTGGATTTAGTTCTGGATCCTCAAGGGAACCGATTTGTGCATGGGGGGGGGGGGAAGAGAGAAATTTCTGCTTGTTTTTTTCAGATGGGTGGTTAAGCCATGTCTTTCTTAATGTCCAACTCAGCTAACATCCCAGAAGGACATCTAGCACTTGGACTGAAAATGTCACATCATAATTAACTAGACTTGGTGTAGAGCAGGTGTTTTACTGTAGTACAGGCAGTCCTTGACTTAAAGCCATTTGTTTAGTGACTGTTTGAACTTACGACAGCACTGAATTTTTTTCCCCCTTAGGCCATTTTCCTAAGGGAAATACAGAATGTCCTCAACTTACAATTACAGTTGGGACCAGAATTTCTGCTGCTAAGCAAGGCAGTTATTAAGTGACTCGCGCCTGATTTTATGACCTTTTTGTCAGAGCAAAAACTACGCATGGTCTAGTTTTAGTTACCTTTAAATTAATTTAATCCAAGAGACTTAATACGCCCATTTCCCATTGATCTAATCTTCGTTTTCTCCTTCTGAATCTGGTGCCAACCTCGGGACCGGTTCTCGCGACTCTATCCAAGATAATATTTTACTTCTCTGCTCTCTAAAAAGTTTATATTCTTTGGTTTCAGAAGCGCAAGTGGCAATTTCGAAACAACTTAAATTCCCATCTTGAACCAAACAGCTTTCTTTAGATATACACCTATTATTGATCAGTGTTTTATTTTGCCATTATGTAAAGTTTATGGGCTGGTTTGCCAGGTCCCGGGCTCAGAAATCGATAGCAGACAATCTCCTTGCTTGGGAAATGTCTGGTTGGTTGTAGATTACAAGGGCTGTAGCGTGCAACAGGCAAAGATGAAACTCAAACCGGGGAAAAAAGAAGAAAATCAGCAAATGTGAAAATCAGCAAAGTGAAAAGAAGGACTGGGGGGGGGAGAGAGATGATAGCAGTGTTCCAAAATTTGAGGGGCTGCCACAAAGAAGAGGGGGTCAACCTCTTCTCCAAAACATCAGAGGGCAGGACAAGAAACAATGGATGGACGCTTATCAAGCAGAGAAGCAACCTGGAATTAAGGAGGGATTTCCTGGCAGTGAGAACAATTAATCAGTGGAACGACTTGCCTCCGGAAGTTGTGGGTGCTCCATCACTGGAGGCTTTCAAAAAGAGACTGGACAGCCATTTATCCAGAATGGTACAGGGTCTCCTGCCTGAGCAGGGGGCTAGACTAGAAGACCTCCAAGGTCCCTTCCATCTCTGTTATTCTGTTATTCAAATGCTTTGGAGACCATCTCCCATCTTCCCCAGCCAGCATAGAAGTTGCTGCTTTAATTAACTCTCTATAAATGTAACAGAGACGGGGTGGGGTGGGGGGGAAATAATCAAGCTAAGGAGTTTGACCTCTTTATAAAAATAAATGCCACTTCAAAGAAAGAGGATGAACCGAAGGGAAGCGTCTTTCCCTGTTTCTGATTAAAGGTAATTGCTTCATTAAACAGTTTTGGAACAGAAAGAAGTGAAACTTAATTTAAACTGGTGGAGACTGAAATCCCTTCAAATTGCTTTTGGATTATTTGAAAGAGGAAACTGAATATTTTCTGTAGCATTTTGAGTACAGGCCGTCCAATTCCTGATGCTTTTGCTTTCCAAACTCTGGTGTTTATTTTTCCAACTGTAAGAACATGTGCAGCAGTGAAAGACGAAATAAAGTTTGGGAGTAAAACCACTTCAGGGAAGATGCAGCGCATTGCAATCTGATGTTCACAAATGGCCAAGAAAGTGGAGAGGAAAGGAAAGGAGATTTTTTCTTTTTTCTTTTCTTTCTTTCTTTCTTTCTTTCTTTCTTTCTTTCTTTCTTTCTTTCTTTCTTTCTTTCTTTCTTTCTTTCTTTCTTTCTTTTCTTTCTTTTCTTTCTGTCTCTCTCATTCTTTATTCCTTCCCTTCTTTTTCTATTTTTCTCTTTTTTCTCTTCCTTTCTTTCTATCTCCTTCTCTCTGTTTTTCTGTTTTTCTCTCTTTTTTATCTTTCTTTCTCTCTCTCTTTCTTCCTCTTTTTTCTCTCTCTCTCTTTTCTCTTTATCTCTTTTTCCCTTCCTTCCTCCCTCCATTTATTTCTTTCTTTCTCTTTTTTCTTCCCTTCTTTCTGTTTCTCCTTTTTTCCTCTCTTTTTTCTTTTTCTGTCTTTTTCTCTCCCCCTTCCTTTCTTATTTTCTCTCTTTTTTCCTCTTTCTTTCTCTCTTTTTAATTTGCAAAGGCCATCTGGAGTCCTATTTGGCACAGTGAGAATCAGTGAGCATATCAGAAATGTCCCAAGTTAAAATCATCCAAAACTTCCATTTCCGACCCACCCATGAATGGGTCCCACATAATTTCTTTCTATCATTTTTTTTAAAAAGGGGAGAATACAGGATCAGCCCATAACCTGGAGGATCTGGGCAGGAAACACCCACAAGTTTATAAACTCCACTTGAAATCAGAAGAGGGAGGGAGAAAGGGATGGTAGGAGATCAAACACATTATTAGTTCTCTGCAATTAAGTCCCAGAGCAACCCATGCAAATTTTCCCCAGTCTGGGAAATCCCCCGATTCTATTCCAGCTGTCAAAGTACAGATCAATAGATGTTAACAAGGCTTTGAAACATGACAAGTGCTAGGAGTGGTGGGTTTTTTTTTTTGCAGGCGTTCAAAGACCCTTCATAATTCATGGTGATTCCGCCATGCCTTCTCTCTCCCTCTGGTCTTTTTGGAAGGGGAGGGGGCTGCGTGTGACGAACATATCCATAAAGAGAGAGAGGGGGAAGCTTAAATTATAGATGAGGGTGAAGTTTCGGGAACCCTTGGCAGAGTGTTTGAACAGGCAAATGAGCAGAATCAAATGTGTGAGGAGCAGAAAATGCATTTTGAATCGTGGAAAAGGGTAGGTAAAATGCAAGCTTCTAGGATCTCAGAGTACAGAATAACCGAATTGCAAGGGACCTTGGAGGTCTTCTAGTCCAACCCCCTGCTCAAGCATCCTGGCCAAATGGCTGTCCAGTTTCTTCTTAAAAACCTCCAGTGATGGAGCACCCATAACTTCTGGAAGGAAGCCGTTCCACTGATTAACTGTTCTCACTATCAGGAAATTTCTCCTTAGTTCTAGGTGGGTTCTCTCCTTGATTAGTTTCCATCCGTTGCTTCTTGTCCTGCTGTCTGGTGCTGTCTGGAAAATAAGTTGACCTCCTTTTCTCTGTGACAGCCCTTAAATATTGGTAGAAGTTACCATGTCACCCCTAATTCCTCTCTTCATTAGAGTAGACCAGGGGTAGGCAACCGTGGCTCTTTTATGACTCGTGGACTTCAACTCCCAGAATTCCTGAGTCAGCCACGCTGAGGGGAAAGGGAGAGGTTTCCAAGCTGAGCCATGCTGGCTCAGGAATTCTGGGAGTTGAAGTCCACGAGTCATAAAAGAGCCAAGGTTGCCTACCCCTGGAGTAGACCAAGCTCTCTCAACTGTTCATCATATGGTAGACCCTTAATCATCTTTGTCGTTACCCCTAATGCTTCTGTTCGTTAGACTAGACATACCCAGTTCTCCCAACTATTGATTCCATAATCCCCATCTTAGTTGTGAGTAAATCTCACAAAGACAGGCCAGCTGAGCAAAGCATCAAGCTGTCTTTCTTTCTCTCCTTGATAAGCTTCCACCCGTTACTTCTTGTCCTGTCCTCGGGTGCTTTGCAGGACAGGTTGAGCCCCTCTTTTCTGTGACAGCCCCTCAAATATTGGAAGTATTGGAAACTCTTTCAGGCATCTCCAACTGTTTCTATCATGTTGCCCAGGTAGAGCTACCTCTACCACCTGTTTGAAAAAGACCTGGCATCTTAGTCGAAGCAAGTTGTAGCATTTTGCCGCAACCACTGTTAGCTTTCCTTAATCCAGTAATAAATGGCCAAGCGCAGAAGGCAATCTGTTTCCATCAAAAGAGTTATCACAGCCACAAGCCATAGCAACAGAACACGATCAAAGCACGCTGACATACACGGGACAATATTTCTCTAAGAAGTCAAAGCACGACAATAATTAACAAAGATGTACATGTCATGTTCCTTTTCCCTCTGCCCCCAAATTCAAGCTAGATTTTTTCTGAATTACAGTATTAGATCTGAAAGTGGTTTTTTTATTAATGAAATTAGAGAACTTTTGCCAGTAGAAAATGTACTGTTATCAGTTTGAGAGACAGCGGGATGAAGGTTGGCCTGCTTCTGTGGAGAGCCTCTCCTGAGTAATGAACTACTCATAAGTAAGTTCCCTGAAGGAGTAGGAAGGAGACATCAAACCTTGCGTCTGGTGAGGTTCTTCAAATTGTCTTCAAGTTGCCAAGAAGGACCAACAAGGAGACACCAAAGCTTAGATCTGGGTGAAGGCCTTCTATTTTGACCTAGAACATGGAATCCTAGGGCTGGAAGGGACCTTGGAGGTCATCTAGTCCAACCCCCTGCTCAAGCAGGAGACTCTATCCCATTGCGGACAAGTGGTTGTCCAATCTCTTCTTGAAAACCTCCAGTGATGGAGCACCCACAACTTCCTTCTCCATCATAATTTGCCTCCCAGTGTGATGGGCAAGCAACTGGTCCAAAGGAATGGAAGGAGGGGCTGAACGCCATCTCCTACTTCAAAGCTCGCTCAAAGGCAACCGAGAAAAACATTCCAGCCTGCAAATATGTTGGCATCCTTTGAAAGAGAAGGGGGGCAAAATTAAGAAAACTTTTGGCATCAATTTTTGACTGGGGTTGAGTAAGGCAACTCTGCTCCTTCGTGGTATGCCGTGGTTCATCCTTTCAAGGTGTCTTCCAGCGCATCAACCATGCACAGTCTAGATTAGTTCCTTCCGGCTGCTGGAACAGCTGGGAGACGCCTTGAGGCGATGACCAGCAAAACCAGGTGACCGCTTTGTTTTCAGAAGCAACAAAAATCACACGTCTTTCCACGCAACACCTTTTTGCCTCGCGTGAAACCTCATCAAAGATTCAACACTCTGAATCTTTTCAAATCTTTTCGAAAGTGCGTTTTCTTGCACTTAGAGAATGTTTGTATGTTATAAGACGCTGGTCTTGCAAAAAAAAAAAAGGAACGAAGTCATTTTTTTCTGAACATTTGAGCACCCTCTCGCCTGCTCTGGCAAGACTTTAGAATCATAAAGGGACCTTGGAAGGGACCTCAGAGATCGTCTAGTCCAACCCTCTTCTCAAGGGTGTCCATGAATTAGAAAGACTCCGACATTTGCATTAATGCCTAAAGAGGGACAAGATTTGATTTTTTTAGGGAGAAACAATAGACAATATTTACTGAATGAAGACTACAACTTGTTCACAAAGATTCCAGCTGATCGACTGAAAATGATTTTGCAGGAATTTGTTCATGAGGATCGATGTAATTTTTTCTCTAAAAGATAGCTAAAGGGTAATGTTAGACATATGTTAGACATTCTAGATTATTTGAACCGACGTCATGAAAAACAAGCCGCATTGATTTTCTTAGAGGTGGAGAAGACCGTTGACAATTTGAATTGGGATTTCACGTCCACGGCTTTGGAAGATATGAATTTTGGAGAGAGAGAGACCTTTATAAAATGGGTAAGATCGATTTAGACTTGACAGAAAACACACACAAAAAAGCCCACATCATTAATGGAGATTTAACCACCAAACCTTGTAAGATTCAGAAAGGCACAAGACAGGGATGTTCTCATTTCTTGTTTATTTTGCTTCTTGAAATACTAAATAGACATATAAGACAAGATGAGAAGATTGTGGGAGTAAAGATTTTTTTTAAAAAAAAATCATATGCTTTGCAAATGACTTGTTGATTCTGGAAGATCCTTTAAAGGGAATTGAAACAATGGGAAAATTCAAATAACTTGGTCTGTTAGCAGGTTTTAAAATTAACAAACAGAAGATGAAGATGTTAACAGAAAAACCTGAAACTAGATGCTCGAACAGAACTGATGGATAAAATGGGTCTTGAAGTTCAGAAGAAAATAAAATATTTAGGTATCACTAGGAATTGGGATTAGTGTGTTAATATTTCAGTCTTTCGGATCAATTCATCCAACACCTTGAAGCAGGGTGCAAAACGCTGTTAATTATATTTGTTAGCTTGCTTATTAGCCTTCTATCCTGCCTTTCTTTTGGGAGATGAAGGTGCGATGGATAATATTCAATCCTCTTGTTGTTTTTTTCCATAACAACAATCCGGTAGAGTAGACTGAATGGTGGACATGCCAAAGCTAATTATTCCTGTTAGATCTGCTGTTTGGCAAAAGTAGCTTGTTTCTGATTCAACGACACCTCCACCCCCTCAAAAAAACAAGACTTGTGAGAGATAAGTTGAAGACTACCTGTAAATTCAGATGGCCAATTTTAATTTGGCTGCCAAAATACAGGTGGCCATTTGGTGGCAGTAGTGAGACAAAGAATACTACAAAGCTTTGCTGCCACCTAAAGGTTCCCTAGATTTTCACCACCTGGTTCTTCTGGCACAGTGCAAAAGAAAGACAGGAACAGCAACAAAAAAAGAGTTCAACAAATAAACTCACAAATGTTATTTTTCCACTATGTGTAAACTCTCCTGGGAATTTATTCTAGTCCCTCAGCTTTTCCTTGTAGGAAACAAACTCAATTTACAAAGGGGGAAAAAAAAGACTTTGCTAGGAGCTACAGACATATTCTCTTTCTGCCATCTACAACAGGATGTGATTCTTGCAAGTTTTTCAAGACAGCCCTTGCACCACCCAAACAAGAGTTGGAAATGTCAAGGATTATTTTGATTCTGACATCAGAAAAGTGCCTCCCTGGGACTAACTACTGTGCATTACTCTGGAGTATTTTGTTGTTGTTGTTGTTGTTGTTATAAAAGTATGTGTGTGCCTCTGCAGATTTGCCCAATATTAATGGGTAAGAAACCAGTTTAGTCTAATGGTTAAGGCACTGGGCTAGAAAGCATGAGACGGTGAGTTCAAGTCCTACCTTAGGCAGCATAAAAGCTGGCTGGGTGACTTTGGGAGACTCACCAGAAGATGGTGAGTTCTAATCCCACTTTAGGCATGAAAGGTGTCTGGACTTTGAGCTGGTCTGTCTCAGCCCACCTTACAGGATTGTTATTGTGAGAAATTAGGAGGAGGGTTGGATATGTTTGCCACCTTGAGTTATTTGTAAAAAGAAAGGCAGGAATAGGAATAGGAATAGGGATAGGAATAGGAATAGGGATAGGAATAGAAATAGGGTTAGGAATAGAAATAGGAATAGGAATAGAGTAGAGTAGAGTAGAGTAGAGTAGAGTAGAGTAGAGTAGAGTAGAGTAGAGTAGAGTAGAGTAGAGTAGAGTAGAGTAGAGTAGAGTAGAATAGAATAGAATAGAATAGAATAGAATAGAATAGAATAGAATAGAATAGAATAGAATAGAATAGAATAGAATAGAATAGGTTAGATGCAAGATTAGACCACATGGAAAAATTATGGAGCATTTCTTCCCCTTCACAAGAATCCTGTGGAGAAGTTTGGGCTGGGAGAACCCCCTCAACCTGACAATTTGCAGCTGTGCAATTCCAGGAAGCACCAAACTTGATATTTGCACCCAGAATCAATCCTCAGCCACCCCAGTCCCACAAATGCACTTTTGGTCTTTTTCTTTTGCTGTTGCATATAAAAATATCCCTCGGGCGCCAACTTTCCCAAGTCTTCTGGCGGGCTTAATTTGTGCATCCCTCATGTCTATGTTCCCCCCCTTCCCCCCTCCCCCCATCTGTGCAAAGAAGGGGGGGAAATTGTGTGTCTCTCTGCTTTTCCACCCAGCTAGAACAAATCCTTCTTTTTGAAGGAGCTTATTTGTTCCCAAGGAAGAGAGATTCTGATCAAACAAGGCCATTCCTGATTCCGTCCACAAGATGGAAGTGAATGGGAGAGAGAGAGAGAAAGATCCCGCCACTGGGAAATTGTTTTTCCCCATCCTCTGTGAAGGAGGAGGAGGAGAGAGCTTCAGAGGCTGGGACTGTGCAAACAAGACATCGCAAAGATTCTTCCCAGACCCATCATGGCACAGCGGCTGCTTTGTTCTCTGGCTTTTGTCCTCTTCTGTCGCCCGACCACAGGAGCCATGGATGCCTGCTACAACTCCCAAGGCCGTGCCCAGCGTTGCATGCCCATTTTTGAGAATGCAGCTTTTGGGCGGCAGGCGCCGGCGTCCAACACGTGTGGCTGGCCCCCCGAAACCTACTGCCTGCAGATGGGCACGCGTGAATCCAGCACCCTGTGCCACCGCTGCGACGCGGTGGACCCTTTGCTGTACCACAATGCCTCCTACCTGACCGACTTCCACAGCCAGGAAGAGCCCACTTGGTGGCAAAGCCAGTCCATGGCATTTGGGGTTCAGCACCCCACCTCTGTCAACATCACTCTGCACTTGGGTGAGTCGGGGAAGGGGGGGATTCATCGTCTCGAGCGCACAGCTGCAAACTTGTTTGTTTCTTTTTGATCGGTGACTTCCTTTGCAGGGAAGATCAGAAGGAATCAGATGGCAGGTTTGAAATGATTGTGTTTTATTAAAAGCATTGGGTTTCCCCCGATTGGCAGGGGATGAAGGGAGCCGAGGCTTTTTAATGAAATGGTGAAAAGGTGCTTTCAGATTCCTCCTGGTTTGTGGCTCCTCTCTAGAGCACTGTTTTTCAAACGTAGCAACTTTAAGACGGGTGGGCTTTAAGCCCCAGGATTCCCCAGCCAGCATCTTTAAGATGGGTGGACTTCAACTCCCAGGATTCCCCAGCCAGCATGCTTTCGATGAATGAACAGTGATGATGTTTCTTAACTGGGTAAAAAACAGCCTGAAAGATGAATGAATGATAATGAATGAGTGATGAGCACTGATGATGTTATCTAGTTGGGTCGTGAAACGTCTACAAGCCAACAACCAAGCTCGGAGCTGCAAATAACAAGCCACACGCAGCAGCCCTCTGGGGCTTTGGAAAATAGGTGGACCCCCTTTTTTCTGGGACAGTTTCTCAAATATTAGAAGTCTGCTATCATGTCAGCCCTAGTCCTTCCTTTTGTTAGACTAGACATACCTAGTTCCCTCAAACGTTCACCATACCGTTTATCCTCCAGACTCCTCCTAATTATCTTTGTTACTCTTCTCTGCACTCTTTCTAGGAGATCAGCATCTCTCTCTCTCTCTCTCTCTCTCTCTCTCTCTCTCTCTCTCTCTCTCTCTCTCTCTCTCTCTCTCTCTCTCTCTCTCAGAGAGACTGTTGTTTTCTCAGCCTCCTGTGATTTTGCCAACATCTGTTCCAAATCGAGAGAACTTCCTGCTTAGGATGAAAAACCAGAGGGAGGTTGCTGAGTTTGAGGTCCAGACTCTTACACATCTACTCTCTTGGCCTTTTCTTGGATCTCCTGGGAGGACGCTAAGTCTCTTGGCGGTGACCTGGTGGGACCTTGAAGGTTTTCTGGAACACCCAAAATGAAAACCATCAGGCTGAAGCAACGTGGGAGTCGCAAACGCTGCTCGTTCTCTGGCAGTTTGATCAAGGCTAGGAGATAGTGGCAGCTTCCTACAAGCTGAGCCAACAGGTCCTTAAAGGGTTCTTCGCGTGTTTTAGTGGCTCATATTGCTGGCTCCGTCGCCGAGTCCCTTCCTGAAGGGGGACTAATTTTTAGAAAGTTGCTTCTGCAGATCTGTGGTTCATTAAGGAGTACAAAATAGCTGGAGATTCCTCAGATCCTCATTTCAAAAGCTGACTGCAGGAGATATCAGTCTGGGGATTCAGACAAGATCCATTTGCTCACTTCGACAACCCACTGCTTAGGTCTGTAGCAGAATAGGTGGAGGGAGGGAGGGAGGGAGGGAGGGAGGGAGGAAGGAAGGAAGGAAGGAAGGAAGGAAGGAAGGAAGGAAGGAAGGAAGGAAGGAAGGAAGGAAGGAAGGAAGGAAGGAGAGTATAAGGGAATTAATGCAACCCCCAGCTACTTTTTTTTCTGGATTTGGTCTCCTCCTCTTCTCCTTCTCCTTCCTTTTCATATTCTTCTCCTCCTCTCCTCTTCCTCCTCCTCCTCCTCCTTTTCTCCTTCTCCTTCCTTCTCTTCTCCTTCTCCTTCCTTTTCATCTCCTCCTCCTCCTCCTCTCCAAAAATATTTGCAAACCACTGTCTTTTTTCTTCATCCCTTCTTCCCTGCATCCCACAATAAGGGTTGGAAAAAAATAGCTGTTGGGTGTCTTCTTGGTGGAAACAAGAAACATCTTCCTCCCTTCTCTTCTCCTGATCCATGGCAGATGTTGACATTTCTCCTTGACGGAGTTGTTGAATAACTCCACACACTTAACCCTGCAGCCCTTTTGCGTCAACCCAGCTCCTCCTCCACAGACAAGGTTCATATGGGTGTAATTAAGGCTTGTTTTAATTTTGCTTGAGTGGCTGTCCCAGAATAACTGCCATTTTTCCATACTAGTTTAGACTCCTTACCGCCTTGCCTACTCGTTAATTGTTCTGCTTTGGACATCATGTGTGATGTTGTGCCTTGAACCATCAGCTCCTCATGGAGAGAGTCTTTCCTAAAAAAAATAATAAGAGACTGGTTTTTAAAAAAAGCAAACCAAACCTAAGATTAAATGCTCTCTTTCCAGATAAAGAACTGATCTGCTTCTGATTAATGTTATTGAAGCAGACAGGGCTGGGCATAACACTGCAGTGAATAATGGTTTCTTTTAACCATGGTTTGTTGAATTAGCCTCCATGGCTTTCATGTAGTCCATTAAGCCATGAACAGTGGCTTGCTAATCACAATAGCTGCGTTTCATAGAACAGGCTAAAATTAACTTAAAAGCGCTAGGAACATGAGATGACCTAAAGTAACTTGTGAACATCATTCTAAAGAAAGCAGATTAGAAAAATCTTGTTGTGTCTTGTGTTCGATGGTCCAATATTGTTAACACTGGTTTAGTTCATATGAACCCAGTTAACCTGTTTATTGGTTTAATTTGTTTTCCTGTTGATAGAATATATGAAGTCCTAAATCAACCAGACAGACTAAATTTACAAAACACACTTAGTCATGACATTGCTTAACACCAGCATTAGATATTTTTCAGTTCAATACCTCTAGTTTTGCAGACATGAAAATACAATTTAGCTGATCTGATTTGTTTATAGAACAAATAATTGAGTTGGAAGGGACCTTGGAGGTCTTTTAGTCCAACCCCCTCTCAATTAGGAGACCCTATGCCATTCTGGACAAATGGCTGTCCACTCTCTTTTTGAAAACCTCCAGTGTTGGAAGACCCACAACTTTTGGAAGCAAGTCATTCCACTGATTAATTGTTCTCATTGTCGGGAAATTCCTCCTTAGTTCTAGGTTGCTTCTCTCCTTGATTAGTTTCCATCCATTGCTTCTTGTTCTGCCTTCGTGTGCTTTGGAGAAGAGGTTGAACCCCCCTCAAATACTGGAAGACAGTTATCATGTCCCCCCAATCCTTCTCTTCACTGGACATACCCAATTCCTGCAGCCATTAGCCTCCAGCCCCCTAATCATCTTTGTTGTTCTGCTCTGCACTCTTTCTAGAGCCTCGACATTCTCAACTTCTTCCTCTCCCCCCCTTTCAAGGCTGCCCAAACACACACATACACACTTTGCCCCTTGAAAGCCAAGTCAGCTCCTGGATCCAGCAAAATCACACTTATATGGGCACGATCCAAATGAGAATCCTAACTCTCTCCAATTGTCTCTCTCTTTCTCTTTTTCATACTCTCTCTCTCTCTCTCTCTCTCTCTCTCTCTCTCTCTCTCTCTCTCTCTCTCTCTCTCTCTCTCACACACACACACACACACACACACACACACACACGCCAATACCAACAGCCACTTTTCAGGCAGAATGGCCTTAGGAAGCTTTAATCTGTTCTGGGTTTCCTTTCAATTCTCCTCTGGCAAGCCATGGCTGCGACTGGTTGCAACAACAGATCCTTTCTTTGGACAGGATTCCTTTGTTTGTTGATCCGGAGAAGGAGCCGGGGCAAAGAAATAAACATTACAGTTCAGATGGAAAAGATAGCGGTGGGAAAACTAGAGTTGCAGGCTTGTTTTTATAGCAAGGTCGTGAGCCCAGCTGGCTGAGAAACGGTCCAAGAAAGGAATGGAGGAGCTGCCTGTAAAAATGGAAGGAAGAAGTTGCAGTAAAATTTGCCGGAGGGTTTGCTGATCACGTTTCCCAGTTCTCTGACATCTGAACTTCTGATTTCCCAGAATTCTTTGGCAAAGCGTTGCTAGGAATTCTGGGACCTGACATTCCAGCCCCTCCTAAAGGTGTCAAATTGAAAACAAAGCTGTTGTTGCTTCTGTTGCTGTTGTAAACATTGCTGAGTGCTGTTTCTCTAGCTGAAAGGAAGTGATGGCTTGCAATAGTTCTCAAATTAAAAATCCATCAGCAAAACATTTATACAGAATTGCCACCACTTTGAGAAAACATCTCAGAGGACAGAATCAAACATTAGCATAACAAATCCCCCGTGCGTCTGCAATGCTATCAATATTTATGAGCCTCTCCTCCTGGGGAAGATCCTTACTTCTGAGTAGACATCTGTAGAGTGCACTCAGCAGAGGAAATCACAGAATAAAGAACGCAAAGGCGGAGCAATTTAATAGGGGTGGAAAACTCAAGAGGAGAGGAACTCTTCCTAATACAGGTATCCTGTGTAACAAAGAGAAGGATTAGGGGTGACACGATAGCCGTCTTCCAATATCTGAGGGGCTGCTACAGAGAAGAGGGGGTCAACCTATTCTCCAAAGCCCCTGAAGGCAGGACAAGAAGCAACGGATGGAAACTTATCAAAGAGAGATCCAACCTAGAATTAAGTAGAAATATCGATCGGTGGAACGGCTTGCCACCTGAAGTTGTGGGCACTCCTCCATCACTGGAGGTTTTTAAGAAGAGATTGGACAGCCATTTGGCATGGGGGTTGGGCTAGAAGACCTCCAAGGTCCCTTCCAACCCCTATTATTCTGTGTTCTGTAATAACCTTGAAGGGAGGAAGTTGAAAAGACCCTCATCCTACCCTGAATAGTTTCCTTCCTGGAATTTATTTTAATTTTTTTTTTCCCCTCTCTTCTTTAGGGAAGTCTTATGAAATCACCTACGTGAGGTTGAAATTCCACACCAGCCGTCCAGAGAGCTTTGTCATTTACAAAAGGAGTCAGGCTGATGGACCCTGGATCCCGTATCAGTTCTACAGTGCCTCTTGCAAGAAGACCTATGGAAAGACAGAACGGCAGTTTTTGAGATCTGGAGAACATGAGCACGTGGCCTTCTGCACGGACGAGTTCAGCGACATCTCCCCTCTGAGTGGTGGAAACGTGGCTTTCTCCACGTTAGAAGGCCGGCCCAGTGCCTACAGTTTTGACCAAAGTCCTCTCCTCCAGGTATTATAAAATCAGACAGGTAGAAGAATCCTAATGCAATTCTCCCTGCCTTTTGCTTAAATAAATAGGTAACCCCCCAAAATTAAAACAGTTGGTTGAAGCAGTCAACCAAATCCTCCGTCGAAAGGTTGAACAGTTTCCAAAGCTAAACAGCAATAAAATTAGCAATTGAATAGTGGCAGGATAAAAGCAGTGTTCAAATGAAAGACGATCCAACACGAATGCATTGACATGTTTTTGTTACTATTAGAAAATCTGGAAAAATTAAAATGCCCGGTCTTGCCCGGTGCCCTAAAGGCAATATAGATAGTGGAACCTGAGTGAAACTTCTGATCCCAAATTCAGAGGGCTACTATTGAAAAGTTCCACTCTCAAGTAAACTACTTACCACATCCGAGAAGTTCTCTGGTGATGTTCTTGGTGTACAGGAAGGAACAGGATGAGGAGTAAGCCTCCTTTTGTAATTTTAGAGCAGATCTTCACAGCTCCCGTGGTTCCCCAACCTCCATTAAACCCCAAAGGAAGAAGTAAGATGTAAGGAGGCTGTCTCTAGAGGCCTCCAAAATGCTTCTCTTCTTTCCAAGTTGGTTTGGGAAAGACCCCAAAGGACACGAAGAATTCATAATTCAAACAAGGCCGTCTCCAGTTTAAAGGATCTTGGATAGTAGACTTGGAAAAGGTTCTTCTTGATGTTCCTCAACTCTTTCGCAAGTGCTCATGCCAGACCAGTGTGTTGCCTCCAATATTTTTATTATTCTGCAGGAATGGGTGACCTGTACTGATTTGTTGATTTCTTTGGATCGCCTTAACACCTTCGGGGATGACATCTTCAAAGACCCTAAAGTGCTTCAATCTTACTACTACGCCATTTCAGACTTCTCGGTCGGGGGGAGGTAAGATGAAACTTTATAAGAGGAAGTCTCTGAGTAATTTTGGGGGTGGCACGAGACGACTTTTATCAATAGAAGAGAATATTTGTAACTCGGGGTCCAACTGTGGAGTCTTTGGTGCTCTCTGAGCTTGGTTGTTTTCTTGCAGGCGTTTCATGACCCAACTAGGCAACATCATCAATGTTAGAAGGGAGTGGGGACTTTCTCTCTGCTTACGTACAGAAGCTCTGAGCTTAGTGGAAAAAAGCCACTGAAAAAAGTCACCTAGGACCGTTTTTCACACTTACGACGGTTCAGCATCCCTACGGTCACGTGATCAAAATTCAGACATTTGGCAACTGATTCGTATTTATGACGGTCGCAGCTTCCCGGGGTCACATGATCCCCTTTTGCGACCATCTGACGAGCAAAATCAATGGGGGAGCCGGATTCACTTAAGAACTGTTTTACTAACTTAATAACTGCAGTGATTCACTTAACAACCGGGGCAAGAAAGGTCGTAAAAGGGGGCAAAACTCATTTAAGGATTGTCTCACTTAGCAACAGAAATGTTGGGCTCAGTTGTGACCGTAAGTCAAGGGCCACCCGTGTGTGCAATCTAGAATTACTATCTTTTTCTTTTAATGTTAGGTGGATCGTCTTTTGATCAATTGGCTTTCTCGGTAAGGCTTCCGTGATGAGGTCACACGGCAGGGAGGGAATGCTCTACCTTATCTTTTTCTCATTTGTGTTGAGGAAGTTTCCTCCTTGTTGTTAACCAACCATCTCCTGTATTGAATCTGCCGTGGCATTTTTGTCTTCCACTTCAAACCTGAAATTCAGTAGATTACGCCGGTTTTAAGAAAAATAAATAACGCCCCTCTGTCCAAAGATTACGTCTCTCTCATTTGAGATATTGAAATTTCACGCGGCACGCCTGTCGAAGTAATCCACCAGGGCCTGGTTAAATCATATTTAAGCAGAAACGTTCAATAAAACATGTCTGCAAAGATGCCCATAAGCTGACAGTGAGGGAGACATTCTATCCCTAGGTTTGATTAGGGAGTAAGGCATTAAAATGTGATTAAAGTGTTATAACGCACAATTAAAGTCTACCTGAAATAATGTTAAAAAAAAAATCAGCCAGACGATGAAAGATTAGTTAGCCATTTAAAATGTCGATATTCCTCAACTTACAACTGTTTGTTTAGTGGCTGAAGTTACAAAAAGCGACTTATGGTCGTTTTTCACATCTAACGACCGGTGCAGCATCCCCATGGGTCAGGTGATCAAAATCCAGATGCAGGGAAACTGGCATGTCTTTGTGACAGTTGCAGCGTCCCGGGTTTGTGTGAACTTTCCCAGCCGGCCTCCGACGAGCCAAGTAAATGGGGAAGCATGATTTCCTTAATGGCTCCAGCGATTCGTTTAACAACTGTGGCAAGAAAAGGTCGTAAAGTGGAGCAAAGCTGGCTTAACAACTGTCTCGCTTAGCAAGGGCTCAAATTCTGGACGTAAGTCGAGGACTCTCTGGAGCAGAAATTGCAATTGCTTCTTTTTTTTCCGCCGAGTTCATTATTTTCCCACTAAACCGCGGCCACAGCCCATCCCTCATCCCCTTCAAGTTGAACGAATTGCGGCGTCTATGAGCCCCATTCATAAAATTGATTAAACGGTGGCCATTTTTCATTAAAAAGGCTCCTTTCCCTTCCCTGCCAGAGCCTCGTTGAATATATTTCGTGTTTGCTCCGCTTGGAAAGAGAGGACATATATTTTCTTTGGATTCTTAGGTGGTCTCGGCACGCTGTGGGGTTTTTAAATGAGGTGTGTTACACCTTGCAAATTAAATATGATGGAGGCTTTCCCTTGGGGCAGAGAGAGGAAAGGGAGATATCCCCCAGCAGTCTGCTCAGAATTCTTTCTGTCTTTCTTTCTTTCTTTCTTTCTTTCTTTCTTTCTTTCTTTCTTTCTTTCTTTCTTTCTTTCTTTCTTTCTTTCTTTCTTTCTTTCTTTCTTTCTTTCTTTCTTTCTTTCTTTCCTTCTTTCTGTCAAAGCAAGAACATCCGATGTTAGCTTTGCGATGTTAGTTTCATCTGCCGGAACCATGACCCTTCCTTCCTTCCTTCCTTCCTTCCTTCCTTCCTTCCTTCCTTCTTTCCTTTCTTTCTTTCTTTCTTTCTTTCTTTTTCTTTCTTTCTTTCTTTCTTTCTTTCTTTCTTTCTTTCTTTCTTTCTTTCTTTCTTTCTTCCTTCCTTCCTTTCTTTCTTTCTTTCTTTTTTTCCTTCTTCCTTCCTTTCTTTCTTCCTTCCTTCCTTCCTTTCTTTCTTTCTTTCTTTCTTTCTTCCTTCCTTCCTTTCTTTCTTTCTTTCTTTCTTTCTTCCTTTCTTTCTTTCTTCCTTCCTTCCTTTCTTTCTGTCAAAGCAGGAACATCCAATGTTAGCTTTGCGATGTTAGTTTCATCTGCCGGAACCATGACACTTTCTTTCTTTCTTTCTTTCTTTCTTTCTTTCTTTCTTTCTTTCTTTCTTTCTTTCTTTCTTTCTTTCTTTCTTTCTTTCTTTCTTTCTTTCTTTCTTTCTTTCTTTCTTTCTTCCTTTCTTCCTTCCTTCCTTCCTTCCTTCCTTCCTTTCTTTTTTTCTTTCTTTCTTTCTTTTCTTCCTTGCTAATTTTCACTGCCCATGGCTTAGCCAGAGTCCAAACTTGTGTCCTGCAGGAAATAGATGTCTCATAAAATCCTAACCAGGACCACCCTGCTTTTATTACTCAATCATCTCAAAGAGCTGGAATTTTTTAATCAGCTAAAAAAGGCTATCGACCCCTCGCCCAAAGTACGGGTCAGAGTGATGCTCTGCAAGGATACCACACAACTTGATTTGTCTCCAGCTTTGCTGATTGTGTGTTCCTCCTGGCTAAGGCAGGACATTCGGAAAGAGGAAGCAAATGGGGGCATTGTAGACACTGGGTGTGTGACCGTTTCACCCACAATTTCTGAAGGTAATTAAACCCAGGGGCGTATTAAATTACACCCAGTGATATAAGAAGGAAATTACAAACCAGCTGGAGGAGAACAATAATTAAAGTATTGGAGTAAATTGGTGAAGTAGGGCGGATTGGATTAGTGCTGGAGCAGAATGCAAGGATAGATCAGAGTAGGTTGGAGTAGGGATAGCTTGGTGTGTGTTGGAACAAGAGTAGGTTGTCATAGAAAGAAATAATTTGGGAGTAGAACTGTTGGAGTAGAACTGTTGGAGTAGGAGCTGAAGTAGGTTGGAGTAGGAATTGGAGTTAGAGTAATGACGGAGTAGCACTGCTAGAGTAGGTTGGAGTAACGTTAGAGAAGAAATGGGATGGAGTAGTGTTTCAGTAAGTAGGTTGAAATAGTCTCAGAGTACAGGTTACAGTCTTGGAGGAGGATGGCGAGACCTAATCCATGGGTGGGGTCCAGCCATTGTGACCGTAGCTTCCTTCTCCACGAAGACGTGGGGCCACCCTTCTCAAACAGCTGCCTCTTGTGCCTTTGCCAGATGCAAGTGTAATGGGCATGCCAGTGAATGCATCCCTAATGAAGAGAACCAGCTGGTTTGTCTCTGCCAACACAATACCACCGGGGTGGACTGTGAGATGTGCCAGCCGTTCTATCAAGACCGCCCCTGGGCAAGGGGTACAGCTGAGTCAGCCAACGAGTGCCTTCGTAAGTTCCCCCTGGCTGGTTTTCTTTTGGGGGGGGTATCCATTCAACTCTTACAAGCAACTCATTCCCACCAGCTTGTATCAGCTGACACACAAAACATGTATCACTATTGAATCACAACGGGGCTTGAGTGACAAGATTCTGCAGTCAGAAAATACATCAAGGCAGCTTAATCTCATTTCTTAACATTTGCATAGTTTTTAAAAACTCTTTAAAGCTTTCCCAGTATCTATATACACTACTGAGGCTCTTCTGTCTGTTTGTAATCTTCAGTTAGCTGAAACGGTACACCAGGCAACAATTTTTGTATCCAGGTACCTCAAATCACCAACTTAAAGAGAGAAAAAAACCTTTAAAAAATCCAAGACGCATTGCTCCTGTGGGAATTGAACTTTCCAGGATGTTCAGACCAGTCTTATTCACAAAGTTGTACCCACTGCAGCATCCTCACAGTTATGTGATTGTGATTTCCAACATTCCCTGAAATGTCAATGGGGAAGCCAGCAGAAAGTCAAAAGTCATTCCCTCATCTATTGCTTTTTTGCTGATCCGTGGTGATTATCTCTTTAGGCAGGGAAATATTGACACAGGATGACCCCAATGCTCATAGATTCTCTAATAATATATGCAAATACAGTGGTACCTTGGTACTCATCATTAATTCATTCCGGGAGGCACAATGAGTACCAAAAATGATGAGCACCAAACAAATTTCTCCCATAGTGTAGTGAGTCACAAGGCAGCCAACACCGACAAGTTCTAGCTTGTGCATTGAGTAACAAACGAACAATGAGTATCAGGACAAAATTTTCATGTCAAAATGCGTTGAGTCTCAAATTCAATGGGTTTCGAAACAGTTGAATACCAAGGGGGATTCAATCTGAAGTTAGGCAACAAGGCTTAGCTTCAGGAGAGTGAAAACTATCCATGATGCTTTTCCCCTGTCTTTATCCAGCATGCAACTGTAGCGGTAGATCAGAGGAATGCTATTACGACTGGGAACTGTACCGGCGCACCGGGCATGGCGGTCATTGCGTGAACTGCCGGGACAACACGGGTGGACCTCACTGTGAATACTGTCGGCCCAATTTTTATCGTTGGGATGATCAGATGGCGTGTCAACCCTGCAACTGCAACCAAGCAGGTAGGGTGATGGGAAGATGGGACAATAATTTGTATTACTGGGAAGGGTGAAGTAGGCAAGGGAAATAGTAGCATCCTTAATCTTCCACAAGAATTCCAATCCATAGGAATGGAAAACGAATTCTTTTTATTTGCATGTCATAGAATTCTAAGCTTGGAAGGGAACACGAGGGCCTTCCAATTGTGAGCAGAACACAGAGTAATGCTATCCAGACATTGCTTGAAACCCTCTAGTGATGGAGCCTCCATACTTCAAGAGGCAGGCAAATCCCTTTGACTTTTTTTCTCCTTGTCCTCCTTTTCTTTATTTAATGGGTTTCCAGATTTAATCAAGACTGGATGAACATTGAAGCCTAAGATTGGGTAATCTTGTTATTGCTACTGTCTTCTGATTATTGCTTCTGTCTCCTTATTCCCTCTGTCTTCTTCTTATTCCTTCTGTCTTCTCATTATTCCTTCTGTCTTCTTCTTATTCCTTCTGTCTTCTCATTATTCCCTCTGTCGTCTTCTTATTCCTTCTGTCTTCTCATTATTGCTTCTGACTTTTTCTTATTCCTTCTGTCTTCTTCTTATTCCTTCCATTGTCTTCTTATTCCTTCTGTCTTCTCATTATTCCCTCTGTCTTCTTCTTATTCCTTCTGTCTTCTCATTATTCCCTCTGTCTTCTTCTTATTCCTTCTGTCTCCTTATTCCCTCTGTCTTCTTCTTATTCCTTCTGTCTCCTTATTCCCTCTGTCTTCTTCTTATTCCTTCTGTCTTCTCATTATTCCTTCTGTCTTCTTCTTATTCCTTCTGTCTCCTTATTCCCTCTGTCTTCTTCTTATTCCTTCTGTCTTCTCATTATTCCTTCTGTCTTCTTCTTATTCCTTCTGTCTTCTCATTATTCCCTGTCTTCTTCTTATTCCTTCTGTCTTCTCATTATTGCTTCTGATTTTTTCTTATTCCTTCTGTCTTCTTCTTATTCCTTCCATTGTCTTCTTATTCCTTCTGTCTTCCTAGGTTCTTTGAATCCTCAGTGCGATGCTGCAGGGAAGTGTGAGTGCAAAGCGACAGTGACAGGCTGGAAGTGTGAGCGATGCCAAGAAGGATTTCACTCCCTGAGTGAAGGAGGGTGCAGGTGAGAACCAAGGAAGTCGGAATGGAAAAATCATCTGCTCTTTTGTGTAATGTGTAGCTGCTGATATTGAAACGGACTGCCCACCTCCGCCTTTGTTTTTGCAGACCTTGTGCTTGTAACTTTGCTGGAAGTTTGGGAATGTGTGACCCCAATTCAGGGCACTGCAAGTGCAAGAAAAAAGTGGAAGGCTATCTGTGCAACAAGTAAGTGAAATGTTTGTAAACTGAAATCTCTTCTCTTCTTCTTTTTCATCTACCTCTCTTTTCCTTTTCATAAGTAACTTGACAGAATCTGCTGTTTTCTTTGTGTGGTTTCCACTGATGCTACTGAGGACAACAATTTTTAAATTTGTAAGTAAATAGATGAAGAGGCAACCGTAACCAAAGGCCCCAAAACAGCCCTCATTGCATTGCCAAATTTTGATGGAAAAAGGTGAAATGTGGGGAGTGCAATTTAGAGTTTAAAAAAACTTGACACTTGGAAGGGACCAAACCAATTGGCCTCAAACTATTATTCATCCATCCCTTGCTAGAACAACGTGTTCCAACTGTGTGGAGCTGTCCGAGGTCCTGAAACACAGCACCATTTATCCAGCTTAAACCATTCTCTGATCTTTCTTGAGGTTCTTCTTTAATCTGTAGAGGTTCTTGTTAAAATTTTGGGACCCGGATTTTCCCCCATCAAAAGCTCCCCACGCACACACTGCCCCTGTGTAGAATGAAGGAGGGTTAAAGAGTGAGCAGAGCCAATCTCTACTGTCAGTAAAAGTTGTATGTCGGGAGAATGATTGCACAGGACTACAGATTTGTGAGACCCTTCACAAGTCGTGATAAGGACTCAGTGCAGGGAAGGGAAGAGAGAAGACGAGATGTGGATCATCATCATGGACTCCCATCAATAGAGGGGGTCAAAGTAGAAGAAATAGAAAATTGGGTTGAATAGCTAAGAAAATTGTTGGACAGTATCCACCATTTAATAGTTGAACTAACTGTTGACGTCCAGATTACTTCTGGAACATCATGAGCTATTTAATGTTCCACATAGTTCCTCTTAGAAAATTTCCGTCACTCTCTCTCACACACACACTCAAACACAAATAGCTGGAACATCTGGTCATGGAAAAACAAAAATCTCTTTATTTCTTTAACATTTCATCCTTAGAACACAACAGAATATTGTTTTCCATTTTATTTTTATGGGCAAGTCGGTTCTCTTCTCAACAAGCAAAGTTCCATCTATTTACCTTATTTATTTATTTTGGGGGGGGGGAATTGTCTTTTGCACCAGCAGGAGGTATTTTGATTCTAGAGACTGAAGCTTTACTTAGCAAATATTTCCCTGTTTATTTTATTTTTATTTAAAGGAATCTAATTAAAATGCAATTGGAAGAGAAACCCAAGCAACTAAATCATAATAAATAAAATAAAACCAGGTGGGTGGTAGAGCATCTGGCAGGCCTCAAAAGAGGAACACCAAGCAGAATTGAAGATCCGGTGTTTAAAGATTGTCCACTTGTGTTGTTGTTATTGTTGTTAACAATCTTCTTTTTTTACTAGGCTGGGGCAGGAGACTTTTAATTTTACAAAGGGATGGGGCTGTTTTCCATAAAAGTGATCCCCTTCCCTGAAGGAGCCTCATTCATGGTTTTGTTCACACAGATGTCAGCCTGGCAGTTTCAACCTACAACCTCACAACCCAGAGGGATGTACAAGTTGTTTTTGCTATGGACATTCAACCGTCTGCACAACAGCTCCAGGATACGAACCCCGTGACATTGTCTCTGATTTCAGACAAGGTGAGCTGCAAGATTTTGGTTTCATTTTCTGGTCTATCTTGAAGGACTGACATTTATCTACTCTGTCTGTCTGTCTGTCTGTCTGTCTGTCTGTCTGTCTGTCTGTCCATCCATCCATCCATCCATCCATCCATCCATCCATCCATCCATCCATCCATCCATCCATCCATCCATCTATCATTTATCTATCAATCATCTATCTATCAATCATCTATTTATCATCTATCATCTATCTATCAATCATCTATTTATCATATATCTATCATCTATCTACCTATCATCTGTCTGTCTGTCTGTCTGTCTATCTATCAAGGAACAGGAGGAAAAACTGGTATCAGATCAGCAATTAAATAAAAGAAATCTGAGTTTGAGACACAACTGTCCCAGATGTTCTCTGTGGAGAGTTTTGGGGCACACCACACCGTCCCTGGGAATTGGGACACCCTTTCATTCAGCTGAAGGTCCCCAAAAGATCTATTATCTGAACTATTAAACCCGTGCACTGCTGTGAAAACAATTGGGCCAATTACTCTTTGCAGAATTCTTAAAACGTCTGGATCATTCCTGTCTTAGCTTAGTATAAGTGGGGCCATGTAGCTTTGCCTTTAAAAACAAACAGACAACCCCTGTGTGTGTGTGTGGGAGGGGGGTGTACAGATGGAGTGTGAAACACCATCCTATTAAAATCCATCCTGATTATATTTAAAATGGAATGTGAATTGCCACATTAATTTTAATGCGTTCTTGGGTTTGTAGCAGAATTAACCTTTGTCTCTGCTTAGCATGGGAAATTCAACTTATTTTTGCTTGGCCACTTAAGGGCAACGTTTTTAAAGCGCGGGATAATTGTATTTTTTTAAAAAAAAATAAAAGCGTTGCAGTCTTTCAATGACATGTAATTAAAGATGCAATCTTTTCTGCTCTCCATGAGTAAGGATGCTAAGGATCGGTTTAGACCAGATGAATGTGGTCATGCTGGCTGCTGTTTTTTTCCCCATTTTTTTAATCCAGGACTTGATAGTTGGAAAGCAGAAAACTCAGATGGGCAAGATGTTTTTCTACGCTGGGATGGAGACGTCATCTTCGTAGACCAAAATGAACAGGAGGTTACTGGGTTTGAGGCACCAGGTAGGACAGCCCCTTGCTAAACTAGGCACAGTTGGATCTGATTAATACTTGGATAGGGCACCACTAGGAGATGCAGAATGCAGAATAACAGAGTTGGAAGGGCCCTTGCAGGTCTTCTATCTAGTCGAACCCCCTGCTCAAGCAGAAAATCCTATAATATTCCGGAGAAATGGCTGTCCAGTCTCTTCTCGACAACCTCATTCATAAGATGGATCAAAGCTCACTTAACAACTTAGCAACTGAAATTTTGAGGGCTACCTGTAATTTCTTGCATTATATAATTCTTTCCTCTCTGTTCTTGCCTCTCCACTGCTTAGAGAAATTTCTAGGCAATCAGCGTTTTAGCTACGGCCAGCTGCTCTCGGTGGTCCTTCACTTCGAAGACAAGACAACGGAGGCGTCTTCTCCTTCCGTCCAGTTAATTTTGGAAGGGAATGGCGTCTGTTTATCAGCAAAACACGAGAACCCGGAAGAAAGGAGGAACGACATCCCGTGCAAAGAACGGATTGTGTCCTTCAGGTATCAGCCTGCTTTTTTCTCAGCTTGATCACAGGATAAATCGGGGTGTTTTTCCTTCGAGACTCTTTATTCAGGAAAATGCCACAGACGTAGCAATCCCATTAAAGCTATAAATAGCTGGTTGCAATTATTCTAGATCAGAGAAAACCTAATGACGTTGTTCATTGTTCTGGGGTTTTAAAGCTGAGGTTTGCCATGCCCAAATGGAAGCCAGGTTACAGTATGTATACTAAACACCTCTTAGCCGATAAAATGACTTGTAAAACCGTCGCTATATTCGGGGTCAAAGGCTGAGAGACACAGCAGCAAAGGAAGGGAAGATGGAGAGGGAAAAGGAAAAAAAAATAGAACTAGCTGAAAACCTAGATCTTAAGAAGGGAATAATTCTGGTTGGGGTAAGGCTAGAATTAGATGGTTAGAGGAGAAATAATAAACCACTGGGTCTTGGGAATGTCTGAACTGCAAGACTGCTGATAATCTACAATTAGTCCTCAACTTAAAACCATTTGCAACAGCACTGAAAAAAGGGACTTACGATTGTTTTTCACGCTTACAACCGTTGCAACATCTCCATGATCACATCTTGCCTTGGAGTAATTCCATCTTGCTTATGAGCACCCCAGAGGCATCTAGTCAACCCCTCTGAGCACCGAAACGCTGGACTGTGAAGGACCTCACCTTAACAGACCTGTAAATGTGTAACACACCACAGACATCTTCATAAAAGCAGCCCACTTGATTTTTTTTTTTTTTAACAAAGCAATGATCATGCTGAGCACTGCAATACCCTTTGATGCTGTTCAATTAACTCTAAACCGCTGCTGGCAAACAGCAGGATGAGCTGATCAATGCTACATCCCTTCCTTTGTGGAAAGCTATAAATATCCAGAGAACAGCAAGGGTCAGACTTTCTGCAGAAGGGAATTAAAGGTTTTTATTTAAAAAAAAAAAAAAAAAACCTTGATTGAGTAAGGACCTGCTAATCCTTCGGGTGACTTTTCTGCAAGTTTTGTCTGATTATAATCCAGGGTTGATTGGTTGCAGGCTGCATGAGGCGGAAGAGGCCATGAGTTTGGTTCTGTCGCCTTTCCAGTTTCAGCGGATGCTTTCCAATCTGACGATGCTTCGGATCCAAGTTAGAAGTAAACCTAGATCAGGTGAGCTGAACAACAGAAGAAGGTAAACCACGATGTGGTCACATTTACCACGAGCTGCCAGAGATTCAAATCCAGGTCATAAATATCTTTTAGGATCCATCGCAACTTTGAACAGTTGCCAAGAGACTATCTTTGGACTGAAGGCAGCTGATTTTTTTTATTCTCACCGTATAACCTGGGTCTCTTCTTCTGCAGGCAGAATTGTGCTAAAGGAGGTTCGACTTGCCTCTGCTCATCTGGGTTTCTCCCAGCGGGCTCCGTGGGTTGAAGAATGCCTCTGCCCCCAGGGGTACCAAGGCCGATTTTGCGAGTTTTGCGCTCCGGGTTACCAGCGGGAGATTGCTTGGGGTGGACCCTTCGCAAGTTGCGTGCCTTGTAGCTGCAACCAACACGGGAGCTGCGATGCTAATTCAGGTGAGAGTAAAGTTTTGTTTTAAGATTCCTTTCTGGGTTTCTTCCTCTGCCTGTTATGCAGCTCTGGGCTACGTTGTCTCTTATCTGACAGTTCTCTAAAGCTGCCTTAACAGACTCTTGCCAGTGTGAAGGTACAAATCTCCCACCGTCTCTTTTACATCGTGAGAAACTAGGGAGGGTCCCTTCTGAGATGTTTCCTACGCCCCTTTCCTTCTCTCAGCTCATCTCTCTCTTGTCTGACCCTTGCCTAGTCTTCAGCACTTCCTCCTACCTCCCAGGGTCAATAAATCAGTAAGCAAGGCAGGTTTATCAAGACTACAGGTTTATCGCTCCCTACAAGAATCTGAAGTACTAACGATCAAAGCAAATTGGCGGTAAATAAGAGTCAACAGAATTCAAGGAGGGATGGATCCACATCTCTTGTGGGCACGAAGGGACTCCAGGCTGATGACACGTTTGACCCCTCCCTCGGGTCATCTCCTACAATTATACTTCCTAAGATCTTTTCTTTCTGAGAAAATCTTTCTAAGATGTCCTTGTCTCTGCTCCTTCCCTCCTCCCTCCATAGGTATCTGCCAATGTCTGCACAACACCGAAGGGCCAACTTGTGAGCGATGCACTGCGGGCTTCTACGGCAACCCTTTTCTTGGGCAACCGGATGACTGCCAAGCCTGCCCGTGTCCGGGGCAAGGGCCTTGCACAACCATGGTAGACAACGGAGAAGTGGTCTGCACACACTGTCCCCTGGGACAGAGAGGTGGGTGACCCCACAGCAGGGGGGGTGGTCTATTCTGATTATTATTATTACTCTGTTGCTTTGCATGCACGCTGAGAATTTCTGCACCGGAGGCCAATTCCTTGTCGGTCTACTCACCCTTGGCCCAATAAAGTATTTTAATTCTAATTCATCATCGTCATCGATTATCACCAAGGAAATTCTCTTTGCCTTTTTCAGGGCACCTCTGTGAATTATGCGATGATGGTTTCTTTGGGGATCCCCTGGGGCGAAACAGATCGGAGCGCCTTTGCAGCAGCTGCGATTGCAGTGGCAACACGGACCCCAACGCAGTGGGCAATTGTGACACCCTCACCGGCCGTTGTCTACGCTGCTTGCACAACACTGCAGGGGAGCATTGCGAGCGGTGCCAAGGGGGCTTCTACGGAAACCCGCTGGATGCCAGCCCAGCCACCAAGTGTGCCCGTGAGTCTTCCGGCTGAACCAGAGAACCGCCCCAAAGGTTTCTAAGATATGGCGTGAGCGATCAAATCAAGACCACTTTTGATCTCTTGAATGGAGCAGAATAACAGAGCTGGAAGGGACCTCGGCGGTCTTCTAGTCCAACCCCCTGCTCAAGCAGGAGACTCCATACAATTCCGGACAAATCCAATCTTTTTTTTTTTTTTTTAAATCTCCAGTGTTGGAACACCCACAACTTCTGAAGGGAAGCCGTTCCACTGATTAAAACTCACTTAACAACTGCCTGGCTTAGCAATGGGAATTTTGGGCTCCATTGTGGTCGTAAGTCGAGGACTGCCTGTATGACAAGACAAGAAGCGACGGATGGAAACTAATCAAGGAGAGAAGCAACCTAGAACTAAGGAGAAACTTCCTGACAGTGAGGACAATTCACCAGAGGAACAACTTGCCTTCAGAAGTTGTGGGTGCTCCATCACTGGAGGTTTTCAAGAAGAGATTGGACAAATATTTGGCCAGGATGGTCTAGGGTCTCCTGCCTGAGCAGGGGGTTGGACTAGAAGACCTCCAGGGTCCCTTCCAGCTCTATTCTGACTGAACTCTGCAGGGTTTTTTTTAGCCATTTGGTTGCCTTTCAGCCTCGGGTCTTTTCTCCTCCTCTCTCTCTTTTTCTTCCCAGCCTGCAACTGTAACCCTGATGGCTCTGCCCATGGACCAGAAGCTTGTGACCCAGTTTCGGGTCAGTGTCGCTGCCTCCCCAATGTAGCCGGACGAGAGTGCACCCAGTGCCTGGAAGGCTATTTTGACCTACAGCCAGGGGTGGGGTGCAGAAGGTAATGGATGTGGGATTGGGGGAGGAGGATCAGGGAGGTACATAACCCAGCTTCCTTCAAATGGGTGGTTTTTGATGTATTGGGATTACGGATTGCCATGTGCCAGTTTGGTCCTCTGGAGTGTTCAACCTTGGCAACCTTTAAGATAGATGGACTTCAACTCCCGGTACCCCAGCATGGGGAATTCTGGGAGTTGAAGTTCAAACACGTCGGACTTCAGAGTTGGTCCAAGCACGTTGGCTGTGGGATTCTGGGAGCGGAAGTCCACCCATGCTGAATGAAGAATTCTGGGAGTTGAAGTCCTTGCATGCTAGATGGGGAATCCTGAGTGTCGGACACAAACATGCTGGCTGGGGAAATCTGGCGTTGAAGTCCACACATCTTAAACCTGGCCGGGTTAAAGAAGGCTGCTCCAGATGACACTCGGCCGCTGGCGACCTTCCCATCCAAGGAGAATCACGTTGCATTAAACAAAACATGTCCTCTTCTCTCTCTCTTCCCCCCCCCAAGCTGTCAGTGCCACCCGATGGGAGCCCAGCGAAGCATCTGTCACCCCATCACAGGGCAATGCGTCTGCCATCCCGGCGTGGCAGGGCTCTCCTGCAATCGGTGCCAGGCTGGGTTCTTTGGATTCTCTTCCCAAGGCTGCCAGGGTAGGCACCTTTACCTTTCGCAAAGGACTTCGTTGACCCATCGTGGGAGAGGTGGAGGGGAGGGTTAGGGACCTCTGAACCCCAAATAAACTTCTGAAAAGGAGGCTCTCCTTTCCAAGATCATTTGAACTAGGGGTGACATGATAGCAGTGTTCCAATATTTGAGGGGCTGCCACAAAGAATAAGGGGGGGGGAGGTCAATCTATTCTCCAAAGCACATGAAGGAAGCAACGGATGGAAACTAATCGAGGAGAGAAGCAACCTGGAACTAAGGAGGAATTTCTTGACGGTGTGGACAAGTGGAATGGCTTGCCTCCAGAAATTGTGGGTGCTCCATCACTGGAGGTTTTTAAGAAGTTATTGGACAATTATTTGTCTGAAATGGTAGAGGGTTTCCTGTTTGAATAGGGGGTTGGGCTAGAAGACCTCCAAGGTTCCTTCTAATTCTTTTATTTCTCCTTTATTTTGTACCCCCTGAAGGTAACCATTTGGGCAAGCTGCTGGCGTCGCGATGGCCCCACCTCCAAATCCACTTAACTATTTTTCATTCTCTTCCAGCCTGCAACTGTTCCCAGATTGGCTCGGTCTCCCTCCAGTGCCACGACAACAGCACTTGTGTGTGTAAAAAGGGCTTCGTGGGTAGCAAGTGCCACCACTGTGATGTGAACTACTTCTTTGACCTGGAAAGTAAGCAGTGCCAGGAATGTCCTCTCTGCTACAGCCTTGTGAAAGAGGAGGTAAGATCCCATTGGCCAAAGTTTTTCTGCTTTGATCTGCCTTTCAGGCAGATTAATTGAACGTTCTCACTCAATCAGCCTTTTGTTTCATTGCAATATTAACTTTCTTAATCAGCCTTCCAGTCCCCTTAACGGAAAATCAATCAGCCTTAAATATACACCTATCTGCATGGCTTCTTCTCCTTCTCCATTCTTATTCTTCTTCTGCTCCATCACTGGAGTTTTTTAAGAAGAGACTGCACAGCCATTTGTCTGGAATGGCATAGTGTCTCCTCCTTGAGCAGGGGGCTGGATTAGAAGACCTCCAAGGTCCCTTCCTATTCTGTTGCTCTGATAGGTTTAGAGAGAGGTGAGGTCTTTCTCCAAGACAGACTCATGTGGACTTCTTTCCTGTGCAGACGGACAGACTGAAGGACAAGCTGACCAAAATGGAAGCCTGGTTCCAGAAGCCCAGCTGTGACCAATCAAAAGCCAAATATTATCATGCGGTGTTTGGCGAGAGCCCACGTGGAGACAACCTTGAGCATCCCTACCCGTGGGAAGGTAAAAATAACGGGAGGAGGATCATCTGAGGACAAACGTGGATCAGGAGAGTCCACCCAAACGATGATGCCTTGGTTACAGGTGCTAAAGCCGCTTTCTTGGAGAAGATGATGGATCTGAAGGACCTGGTAGAAGACGCCCTCCATCGGCTGAGCAACACCAGCAGAACCATCGCTTGTGATGGTCATCGGGCTACCAAAATGTGTGGGCTTCTTTCTGATGTATCTTCCACCCTCCGGTCCACCCATGAGGAGATCCAGATGGCCACTGAAACCCTGGAGAGCACGGTACCCAATATCTGTCCATCTCTCTCTCTCTCTCTCCACGCCCATCTACCTTCTTTCACAAATCTTTCTATTTATCTATTTATCTATCCATCCATCCATCCATCCATCTGGCATATCTATCTCTCTATTTATCCATCCCTCCTTTGCAAGGGGCTTTCCAATGCCAATTGCAAATGTTTGTTTGTTTATTTGTAATTGACTTGCAGAGCCAATTGTCAATCATTTGCATGTGTTTACTCCTGTGAAATTGGCTCCTGCTGCCTGCTGTAAATTACGGGTCCACACTTGTTTATTTATGCGCCGTTGCCACCCAGTGCCAAATGAAGGCGATTAACATGTAAGTTGCTCGTTTGTCTTCCGATGGCGGTTGCAAACGAGCAAAACCGACTTATTTTGGCTTGCCACGCCAATTACACGCTATTTTTTTTTTTTTTTTATGGACAATCCCTTGAATCAACGGCTGTTCGTGTCCTTATTTTTGGCCAAAATAAAGACGCAGTTTATTAAGTTTTATTTCGGGAAAGCTTCATGTATCTTCAAGTCCTAATTTATAATCAACAAGCCCTAGTTAGTTTTTCGACGCCATCAAAGTTTGCTAACTGGCGCCACCTAGTGGGGGGAAATTGCTGCCCAATACAGGTATCCCTTTAGGCTTTCCTGACTAAAACGCTGGAATCCCACAGAAAATTCACAAATGTTGACCAATTACTCCCTCCCTTGTCTCTGTTTGAGGACTTTCTAACCTTTTCAGAGCGTGAAAGATTTATTTCCACTATCCTCAATTCTCCCAATGCTTCAGTCGGAAACAAAACAACAATTTTTATTTCTTCTTCTTTTTTTTTTTTTCTCCTCCACCTGCTAGGAACTTTCTTCCGAGATTCTTTACCTGTCTACAAACTGGAGCCACCACGCAATCAGATCCGGCGCCTTGGCCCGCAGGTAAGTTTAGACGCTAAACCCGTCCTTGTTCAGACTGTTTAGCGACCGTTCACACTTGCCAGAGAAAGACAGAGAAGCTTGTTCACTGGGCCCTTTTAAGACCGGAGGCAGCCAGGGAGGCTGCAAAGGGTAGAGAGATGGGGAAAGGGACAATCCTCTCTCCAGCCTTCTCCAGCCTCCTCGCCTTCTCACCTTCCCGTTCAATCCTGGGGGCTGTTCTTCCTGGGGGGGGGGTGTTTCCAGACAGGGAAGGGAGGGCAGCCACGCTGGCTGTAGAAGAGAGAGAGAGGAGACCGATTTGGGCAAATCTTTAGCCTAGGACAGAGGTATCCAACTTTTGGGGCACCAGGGACTGGTTCCGTGGAGAGCGGTTTTCCCGCGGACCGGAGACTGGGTGGTTTTGTGTGCTGCCTGCATCCCACAGATGGGGCTTTGCTTGTTTGTGTGGACCGGTTGCTGGCATGCAACTGGACCGGGGGTTGGGGACCCCTGGCCTAGGAGATGTGCGCCACCAAAGTCACCAGGTGGGGGGTTTCCTCCCTGCAGCCATGTCGAAATGGCATCCTTGGTGGAAGACCTGGCCCAAAGAGCCATCGTGGCATCCAATTCGAGTTACCGACTTCTGAAAAACGTTGCAAACGCCAGCAGGTTGCAGGACTTCAGGCGAGAGATGGAAGAGAGGTGAGCTGGTGCAGCCCAGGAGGGCGACATGCTTGAGGCTGTGCCCCATGGGTCTTCTGTGTTGGTAGTCCACAGAGTCTAGAACGACCCCGTCTCTTGGCTTCAGCTTGCCGATGTCCCCAGACGTTCTGAGAAATTCTTTTGGGTTTTTTTGCAAGTCCTAAACAGGATAACAAACATTAGATGAGGGTGACGTTACCGCCCCTGAAACAAACCGTCATACGTTTCTCACTCCCATACAGACCAAGCCCACCGTTTAAATGAGTTGGCAGATTGCCTCGATAATCTGAGAATGTTTGTCTTGCAGTGGTGAGAAAATTGAAAGGACCCAGAAAGACCTTGTTTTGCAAATGCAAGATGCTGAGGTCCTGGTTTCAGGACATCAGAGCAACGCAACCCTGGTGCAGACAGATACTTTGCAGTTGGTAAGCATTAATAACAGGATGGTTTTCTACATTTGTTCATGAAATCGATTTTCTCTCATATTTTGTATATTTCTTATCCAGTTGATGCTTTTTCCAGTTTGATTCCAGGTCTTCTAAATCCGTGTTTCTCAACTTCAGCAACTTTAAGATGTCTGGACTTCAGTTCCCAGAATTCCCTAGAATGCTAGTGGTAGAAGCTATTCTGGGGGGCTCAGATGGTTTCCCCCCCCCTCAAAAATACCCTAGCAACCTACAAATGTCATAATTCTAGTAATAAAGTGATCTTTCCGATTCTGAGTAGTTCTTATTTTGATTGAGTAAATCCCCAGCTTCTGATCTTGCAGCGTCCTCTGGTGGAGAAAGCTGGAACTCTGGTTCAAAAAGCAGAGGAAATTCAACAACTGGTTGAAACGAAACATGGGTTGGCAACCAACAAATCCTTGGCTATACAAACTGGGTTAAAGGAAGAGCTGCAGAGGACTCGGCCCTTGGAAGAGGTGGGTGCTTTGCGGCTTGATTTGCCCTTACTTGGCAGCAAAATTTGGCACAACAAACCAGGATGCAAAGAAACAATCAACTGAAGGAGTATCTGACACCAAAAAGCAGGCATTCCTGGTTAGATCTTGGCTATATTTTCATGTCCCATCCCAGAAATATAAATCAGGTATTTCAAGAAGCGTGGTAAGTGCCACAAACCGCTTTCTTTCTAATTTGCGTAGTCCTGACAGTTGGGGAAGTGGAGTGCCTATTTTTTTCATACTGAGGACTAGCTACTTGATTCTTGTATTAGCGGACAGCTGGGGTTTGGAGAATGCCTAGAGATGGTTTTGTGCTTTCGGGCATTGACAGGGCAGCTTTGAGCTGGTCATCTGTAGGAAATGCTCGCGGTTATGACTTTTTTTAAGCCTAATTTTGCTTTTCTCTGTTTCACAGCTCTGGCAGAGAACAAGCAATGCACGAACAGCGGCCGAGTCCTCCCTGGCCAACGGAGAGGCAGTGATTTCCGAAGCGAAGGCTTTGGTGACCACACTGGACGGTAAACCGAGACTAATCTGTGTGACTCACTTTACAACTGCAGTGGTTTGCTTAACAACCGTGGCAAAACAGGTCGTAAAAGGGGCGCGACACACTTGACGAACGCCTTGCTCAGCCATGGAAATCCCAGTCCCAACTGTGGTCTCAGCCTTTCCTTGTCTGGGACTTATTTTATCCAGCTCGAAACAGGATGACCGGTTTCTCCTTTCGCCGGCAGGAATAAAGGCCCTGGTTGCGGATCCTAAAGGCCGCGCCACGATCAAGAGGAAGAGGGTTGCGGTGCAGGGCAAGGGGATTGCAGAGGCTCAGAGGAAGATCAGACAGGCCCAGAGAGTTCTGGGTAATTCTGGACCCGTTTCTGCCAAGGCCTTTGAAGTTGCCAGGGATGCGGAATCGGTCTCCAAGAAGAACGCTAAGGTGGGAGCGTCTTGTGCTTTCTAGATCAGTGACTCTCAATCTTAGCAACCTTAAGAGTTGTGGACTTCAACTCCCAGAATTCCCCAGTCAGCATGCTTTAAGATGTCTGGACTTCAACTCCCAGAATTCCTCAATCAGCATCCTTTAAAATATACAGACTTCAACACTCAGAATTCCCCATCCAGCATGCTTTAAGATGTCTGGACTTCTGGGAATTGAATTCCCCAACCAGCGTCTTTGAAAATATCTGAATTTTGACTCCCAGAATTCCCCAGCCAGCATCCTTTAAGATGTCTGGACTTCAACTCCCAGAATTCCTCAATCAGCATCCTTTAAAAATATTTGGACTTCAACTCCCAGAATTGAAGCATGTTGCATTCTGGCTCAGGAATTCTGCTAATCCAACACCGCACATCTTAAAATTCCTGAGGTTTGAGGATGATTTAGGCCTTGAATTATCCTTAAAAAAAACAGCATACACACAAACAAATGTTGTATCGGTTGGGTTTTTTCCCCCCTGTGGTCCATCTTTTATTTCTTTGTTTCATAAAAATCTTTTAAGGAAAAAAGCTAAGCAGAATTAGACTTTGTAAGTTCTTGGATGGGAGACCACTAAGAAATCCCGGCTAGAAAGGGGGAATGGAAAAGCAGCTACGAAAAGGGCTATTTTGGGATCGAGGAAAATAACGTGGCTGTCTCTCTGAAATCCTCCAAAGTGGCATTCATTTTCCTCTCGTTTTTAACTGTTCTGCTCTGTAGGCAGCCGAAGACGTGCTGAGACGGGCCAAGCAAGAGAGGAAACAGGCTGGCAAAATTTCTGCCAAAGTTGCTCTTACCACGGCAGAGATATCCAGACAGGAAGACCAGGCCAAAGAACTTGGGGTCCAACTCGGAAAACCTGAGGAGGTCAGTCCCTTTTTCTAAGATACATCAGGACAGGGATGTCCCAAAAGGGCTTTTCCAAAAGGCCCCTGGACGTTGTTTCCCCTTGAAGACGTTTCACTTCTCATGCAGGAAGCTTCTGACTGAAGTTCAGTTCAAACTCAAGTTCAGTTCAGTCAGAACTGAAGAAGCTTCTTGGAGGAGAAGAGAAACGCCTTCGAGGAAAAACAAAGCCCAGTGGCCTTTTGAAAAAGTACTTTTGGGACAACCCTGACCTGGATGACATCAGGAGAGGGGAGGCTAACGCGAGACTTGTCTTGTTGGAAGGTCGTAGTGGAGATGACCGGGCTCGGCCAGGACCTCCGACAGGCCCAACGCTCCTTGGAGGTGGACATTAAAGCCCTCAAGCATCTGCTCTCAAAACTAGGTGAGTCCTCAATCCAAGGCCACGTCGAACTAACCACAATTAGCCCAAACCAAGCTTGCTGGTTGTGTGATTAGAGGTAGTCCTTGACTTACGACCACGACGGAGTCCAAAATTTATGTTGCTAAGCGAGACATTTCTTACCTGCCCCATTTTACAACCTTTCTTGCCACCGTTGTTAAGTGAATCACTGCAGTTGGTAAGTTAGTAACACGGTTGTTAAGCGAATCTGGCTTCCCCATTATGACTTTACTTTTCAGAGGGTCGCAAAAGGGGATCACGTGACCCCGGGACGCTGCGACCGTCATAAATATGAACCAGTTGCCAAACATCCAAATTTTGATCCCGTGACAATGGTGATGCTGCAACGGTCGTAAGTGTGAAAAACAGTGATCGGTCACTTTTTTCAGTGTCATTGCCATTTCTAACAGTCGCTAAACAAATGGTTGTAAGTCAAGGACAGTCTGTACATTTACTAGCTGGTGATTAAGCTAGTAAGGTGTTAAAATAGAGACTTAAAAGGCATCCGAGGGAGGGTGGATCAAACATACCTGTGGGATTTAGTTTTTACCTGGCAAGGAACACACCTGTTCCCTGGTTGAGCTTTCAGAATTTCCAGTCATCTCCACTAGGGGGCAGGCTCTTCTTTCCGTGAAGATTTTTAAAATAAATAAAGCTTTTGGGTTGAACTTCCTTGCAACAATCCGCGATGCTTCCTTAACCGTGGTTTCCCAGTGCCAAGATTTTGCAACCCAGCCTGCTTTAATTAATAAATTGAAAAAAAATAGCTCATGTGCCCATTTTTCTTCCTTCTATCTGCAGTTGGTCCTTTGCAATAGCCTCTCTGCAGGCAGAAATCAAACAGGTCAGCCTGATTTTTTCTGGCATGGCTTGAGACAAGCGTTCAGTCCTTGATTTGCACTGCCCCCCCCAAAAAGGGGCAATTAAAACAACTGAGCCCCCCCCAAAATACACAATCTTTGTGTACAGCGCATGAAAGGAAAAATAATAAGAGTAACGAGATAACATTCCTAACGTTCCTAATTCACAGGGGCATAAGGGGTGGGTGGGACGAGGTCCAGCACAGCCCGAATTGTTACGATAGCCAAACTCAAATCAGAATAGTTCCAGTGTTCCTGTGGAGTTGATTTCCCGGTCTGGTCTACCTAGCAGGGCTGATGTTGGTGGAGCTGTGACGGAGCTAATGGAGGTTAGTGTCAATGCCCTGTTCTGCTTCACCAGGAAACTTGGATCGGTCTGTGGCTGTGCTCCGTGCCAGCCAGGTCCAGCTGGCCAACTTGAGGCTGCGCCTGGCAGGACCCGGTGCCCTGAATCAGGCGCTGGGCATCTTGGAGCAGGAAGCGGAGCAGCAACGGGCGTCACTGGAAGCCTTCGAACAAGACCTGGAGGAGATCCAGAGCGACAAGCAGAACCTAGAGGCCATTCTTCGGAGCCTGCCCAGCGGCTGTTAGAGCTGAAAGGAGGCTGGTGATGCCTGCAAAATTGCGCAGATCGAAGACTGGCACCGAGGGGATCAATATAGACCCTTTTTTTTTCAACGTTCACAGAATGCAACTGGCAAAGGAGGCGGACTGAGCCATCTTTGTCAGGGGCAGAGAATAGCTTGGGGCACCCTCTGTCGTTCTGGGCTGCCGAACCCACCGTGAGAATCAAACCCTGAAATGGAGGTCTCCCAAATCCGTTGCCGTCATGAGGACTAGAAACCAGAAACAGCCATTTACTGAGCATTCCGGCTTTTCGGCCCAAGGGGTTTTGGACCCTGGTGGTAAAAAAAAAAAAAAAGTTTCTAAGATTTGAATTTGAATTCCTGATGCAGAAAAATGAAAATTGGCTCCCAGGATCGGGAATAAATCGGGTGCAGATATATAGCATTTGCTTGTGATGGATTCCAGTTCTTCTGCTTCAGAAGTCTGCGAAATATTTAAAGAGAAATTCTCATTTTCTTGTTTAAGGCAAGCTTAAAAAAACAAACACACCAACAACAAACGCGAGCAATGTCTCTTAGCTGGGAAATTGACCAGAGCCGCAGTGATGAAATTGACCAGACTCAAAACTGTGAAATTGACCTCATGAAATTGACTAGATCCACAATGATGAAACTGGCAAGAACGCAGCTTGTGAAATATCAGATCCAAACTCTGATATTTACCCATCCCTTGTCCTGAAAATGCACCTTGGCCAACCAAGACCCAAACCTGCCATGCTTTATGATGCAAACTGTGGAGCGCTTCTCTCTCTGTTGAACATTGGCCCGGCAAATCTTTCTCGCATTCAGCAATCTGGAATTCATTAGCTTGCTGGCACGGAAAGTTTGGCTTAAGAGAGAAACTCTGCAGTTAACGTTCATCCATATAATCGGGAAAGCTTTATCTGAGTTTCTAAGAATACAGGATTTGTACTGTACGGACATGTCTTTTAATCTATCTCTTTTCTTAACCCCAGCTCCTCAATTCTGCTTTAAAATTGCAACGAGATCTTATAGCTGACGGTGTGAATGTTTACAGATACCTTATTTATTTATTTATTTTCCAGCCCGGGCGGGACTCTGGAATTTTGTTTGTAAGGATCAGCAGATGGAATGCCAACTCCATAGTACGCCCATCTACCCCCTGGAGGGATTATTATCCTCTTTACATCCTAATTCCCCGCATGCATAAATCGATCGATTTACATTTTAAATATTTAAATGACGCCTTTGATGGTGCTCCCGAAAGAACTAGACAAAAATTGCTCAGCAAGAATACCAAGTGGTTCAAATTAACAGCCACACGGTTCCCTTAAGATTAATTTTAGGCTGGGTTAATAACGCTATATTTAGCTGTTGAGCCATGATGGGTTGGGTTGGCCTGACGTGGTAATCCCTAAACTATGATTTAGAGGTTCCGATGGGCGTGTGCTGACACGAATCAGACCAAAAAGGAAAATTTATATCTTCAGTTGTTAAATGAATCACTGCACTTGTTAAGTTAGTAACCCGGTTGTTAAGTGAATCTGGCTTCCCTCGTTGACTTTGCTAGTCAGAAGGCCGCCAAAGGGGATCTACGTGACCCCGGGGACGCTGCAACCGTCATAAGTACATGCCAGTTGCCGAGCCTCTGAATTTGGATCACGTGACCCTGGGGAGGCTGCAACGGTCGTTAAGTGTGAAAAATGGTCCTCAGTCACTTTTTTCAGTGCCCTTGTAAATTCAAACAGTCACTTAATGAACTGTAAGTTGAGGACTGCCTGTATCCAGCTTCTTAATTCCTTTCAAAAGCAGCCATCAACTCTTTGGGCAGCTGCAATAAAGCAAAGCTAAATAGGCCGACCGTCTAAAAGGGGTGAAAGTAGAGGAAAGGGGACTTGGGAGGGAAGAGGAAAAACCTGCTTCGGCTCCTGGATCTGCAGGGGACGTACGTGATGGGCAGGGTGGAGGAGATGCCGGTGTCTGCTCTCTCTGTCCTTGACGAAGTTGACAGAGGTCTCCAGGAATGCAGCTGATAATAAGTGCTGCTTTGGGCCGTCCAGATGGTGATTCAGAATCTTGGCTTAACCAAGTTGGGTGGGGGTCAGGAAGGGCCTTGGCCAACGCCTGCTGCGTTTCTGAGCAAACAAAAAATTGTTATTCCCAGGAAATTCGAAAGCAGAATAGAGCAGGGATGAACTTTTCCTTCCTTCCTTCCTTCCTTCCTTCCTTCCTTCCTTCCTTCCTTCCTTCCTTCCTTCCTTCCTTCCTTCCTTCCTTCCTTTCCTTCCTTCCTTCCTCTTTCCTTCCTTCCTTCTTCTTTCTTTCCTTCCTTCTTTCTTTCCTCTTTCCTTCCTTCCTTCTTTCTTTCCTTCCTTCTTTCTTTCCCTTTCTTTTTTTCTTTCCTTCCTTCCTTCCTTCCTTCCTTTCCTTCCTTCCTTCCTTCCTTCCTTCTTTCTTTCTTTCTATTTATTTATCCCTTCTTTTCTCTCTCTTTCCTTCCTTCCTTCCCTTCTTCCTTCTTTTTATCTTTCTTTCTTTTGTCTATCTTTCCTTCTGTCCTTCCTTTTCTCTTTTCCTCTCTCGTTTTTCTTCATCTATTTCTCTCATTTTCTCATTTTTCTTCTTCCTTTCTTCCATCTCTCATATCTTTTTTCCTCCCTTCCTTCTCTCGGGTCTTTCCTTCCCTCCCTTTTTCCCCTTCATCTTCCTTTCTTCCCATACATCCCTCCCTGGTTGTGAACCAGTCATCCCACAAGACCTGGGGGAAAACTTAAATATCCGAGAGCAGCTGTCCTTCCTCAACTGCTTAGGCTTAGCCCGAGCCTATTTTGTGAACACACAACCAACAACCCCCCACCCCAAAACCGAGCCTGTGCATTGTAGAACTTCCAAAAAGTTTTTATTTCAGCCCCGAGTTAGGAAACAGGCAGCCCGGGGGAAGTTAACAGCATAACGGAGTTGGAAGGGACCTTGGAGGTCATCTAGTGCAACCCCCTGCTCAAGCAGGAGAGAGACTCTCTCCCATTCTAGACAGCTGGTTGTCCAATCTCTGCTTACAAACCTCCAGTGATGGAGCACCCACAACCTCTGCAGGCAAGCCCTTCCACCGATTAATTGTTCTGGCTGTCATGAAATTTCTCCTTAAGTTCCAGGTTTCAGCTTAGTTCTAAGTCTGTTTGGGCCCCTGGGGGGAACCCGCGTCTTGCGTCGTGTGAAAGCAAGTCCCTGGTGCCTATAACTCTTGAAGCGCCTCCGTCTGTGCCCGGAGCAAGGCATTCCTGGCACAACCCAGGAAAGGGTTAACTTGCCAGCCTGCTTTGCAACGGCAGAGGGGGGGGGAGGGCCCCAGCGTGGGGTGCCGAGCGCTTGCAAAGCCTTCCTGCCCCAATCCCAGCAGAGGAACCGCCACTCAGCCCGACGTGTGAATGGCTTCATTGAAGAGAAATGGGCTGGCTTAAGCGCACAAAAGTCCGAATCCCGCTTGGCTTGGCGGCGACGGCGGGAGAAGAAAAGCAACAGCAACGCGGGCTAGGAGAGAGAGAGCTTCCAGCCCAACCCCCCACCCCCACCCTCCACGACCGGCCACCAGTATCCCACCATGTCTGTGATGCTCAACGATGCCCCCCAAGGTACGTGGGGGTTAGGGGAAGGGTCCCTGCGTGGGTCTGTGGGCGTGGGGGTGTGCAAAGCGGCGGTGTTGGAGAGCTTCGAAAGCGCATCAGTTGCTTTCCGGGACACGCACAGTTGCTTGTTGTGAATGCAGAAGGGGTCTTTTTAGGGGGCGCAGTTTCAATCTCCCCCCCCCACACACACACACACACTCCTTTAAAGGATGACCAGGTTTGCTATTTTCCTTCTCCCTCCTCTTCTGTTTTTCTTTTGAGGCTGTGACTTTGAGATGGGAAAACTTCTCAAGAAAAAAGATTCTTTTTTTTTCCTTGATGGGATGTCATATTTGGGGTTGAAAGAGAGCAAAAAAGGCGCCCAATGCATAAGGGGAAATATCTGATCTGCTGCACTTGTAAATGAAGGCTATCCAGTTTAGTCGACAGGCAAAATATTCCTGTTTTTTTTCTCCTTTCCTCCGTGATTTCTCTCGACTTTTCTGCAGGAGGAAAAGCACTCCGCCTACTGAAAGCTGAACAAGAGGGGAGGTTAGAAGAAATCAACAAAGTAAGTCCAACAGTTGCTTCTCTCTGACTTTTTCCTCTCTTTCTCTCTTGTCACCTCGAGCCCACGTTCACACAACCTGAATTAACCAGCAACAAACCTTGCAAATCTAAGTGCACAATTTGTGGCACTTTCTTGATTCGGGTTCCCCTCGGTCTGCTTTCCCACGGCTGGCAAAATTCGCTTTGAGGTTTTAACCCAATAAAGGGAACCAAAGAGTTAGTATCCAGGATAGGAAAAGAACTGGGTTAGTTGACGGTTGTCTGAATGTTGATCACGTGACCACAATGGTCGTAAGTGTGAAAAACGGTCATAAGTCACTTTTTTTCAGGGCTGCTTTAACTTTGACCAGTCGGATCACCTGTACATTGATGCAAGTTGAATGGGAGCATTTAATCAGATTTTTGCTGACTTGAGAGCCTAACCTTTGGTGACCAGGCGGACAAAGGGTCCGTTTTGATTTCTCCCTGCTGGTAATTCACAGAAAATAAGGTTCAACTCATTTTCCAAAGCACTTGAAGGCAGAACAAGAAACAATGGATGGAAACTAATCAAGGAGAGAAGCAACCTGGAATGAAGGAGAAACTTCCTAACAGCGAGAATAATTAACCAGGGAAATGGCTTGCCTCCAGAAGTTGTGGGTGTTTCATCACTGGAAGTTTTTAAAAAGAAACTGGACAGACATTTGTCTGAAATGATTTAGGTTCTCCTGCTTGAGGGGGGGGGTTGGACTAGAAGACTTAGAAGGTCCCTTCCAGCCCTATTCTATCCCAGATCTTTCAAGGACTTCCAGAGGCCTTGTTGCCTATTCACCCTATCCCTTATCTTCCCCTTTTCCAGCCCTCATCTTTGCCAACTATTGTATTTTCTAGTTAATTTATCATCCGCTCACTTTCCGGTGCCCAAAGTCTGCTCAGTGATCCAGGAAACACTCAGTTTTCTGTTCAGTCTTTCTTTTCTTCTTATTTTTTTTTTTAACCCTGTGCTTTCCTGGCCTTCTCCAAAGGATTAACTAAATCAGGGCATTTGGTGAGTTGCCAAGGAGAGAACAGGGAAGGAGGGGCAACCTCAAACTGACAGGAGGGACGTTCAAAAGTAAAGTTACGTTAGAAAGTAAGATTTTCCAGAAGGAACAGTGGAAGCTTGGAACCAACTTCCAGCTGAGTAAATGAGTTTAAACGTGCTTGGGATAAACAGGCGTCCATCATCCGACAAAAAAAATTAAAACAAATAAAATACTGTATAAATGTAATAACTAAAAAGTAATAAATAAACAGATGGGAAAAAAGCACATAACCTCAAAGGGCAGATTTGATGCACCACTAGGTCTTCTTTTTTTTCATCTATTTTTGTAAGGTGGCGTCAAGGCAGTGCTGAATATTTTAATAGCTGGTTCAGGTGCAAAAAAACAACCACTCCCTAAATATCTCTCTCTTTCTCTCTCTCTTTCTCTCTCTCTCATCTCTTTCTCTCCTTCTCTCTCTCTCTCTCTCTCTTTGTTTCTCCCTTTCTCTCTCTCTCTGTCTGTCCTCTCTTTTTCTTTCATATCTCTCTCTCTCTCTCTCTCTCTATCTCTATCTCTTTCTCTCCTTCTCTCTCTCTCTGTTTCTCCCTTTCTTTCTCTCTCTGTCTGTCCTCTTTTTCTTTCATCCCTCCCTCCTCCTCCCTCCTCCCTCTCTCTCTCTCTCTCCTCTCTCTCTCTCTCTCCTCTCTCTCTCTCTCTCTCTCTCTCTCCTTTCTCTCTTTTGCCCCAACTGTTGAAGCTTTATTTTGCACTTGCAGTATATAAAGCTCTCCGTTGTCTAGTGAAAACTTTGGGATGTGGGTTTGGGAGCAGAGAGGCCTGAAGAAACGTGGAGGCTGGCAATCAGACTTTGCGGCATGCAAGGAGCCAGCCAGATCTGCACTTTCCGATCCCTCCCTACGTTTCAAAACGGATCACCCAGAGTAAAAGGCTCTGATTGTCCCTTGGCAAGCTTCGGTTTTTCGGGAGAGAATGTGCTGGCTCTTAAAAAAGAAACGCGTGGCTCTTGTTGATGCAATCTAAATGGATTTCAAAACAGCCCTCTGGCTTGAACTGCTGAATTATGCAAGCCACGGCTTTTCCTGTTTGGCATCAGCCTGCAAAAGAGGAAAAACCTGCTTGAAAGGTTTCAGGTAGTAACTTCCAGGAGTTCCTAGCCTTCCTGCTCAAAGGCTGCATTTTTTAATCTTAAAATAAATCCCTTTGGGGCAGGTCGTAGGAGTTATGAAAATATGGCTCTCTCTAGATTCTCAAAAGGAAAAAAAGCGCCCAAATTTTATTCAGGTGACTGTGGCCGTAAGGGAGAAAACGGGTCATAAATCACTTTTTTCAATGCTGCTGTAACGTGTCTTCTTAGAAACCTCCAGGGATGGAGCAGCACAACTTCTGGTGGCAAGCTGTTCCACGGGTTAATGGTTCTCACTGTCAGGAAGTTTCTCGTTAATTCTAGGTTGCTTCTCTCTTTGATTAATTTCTACTCGTTGGTTCTTGTCCTGCCCTACCCTCAGGTGCTTTAGAGAATAAGAGGAGGAAGAGGATTGTGGGGTCCTTGGTTGTTTTTTTGCAGACGTCATCGCTGCACTGATGATGCTACCTCGCTTGGTAACGAAACGCCTGCAAGAAAACAACCAAGTGCTGAGGGCAGGACAAGAAGTAATGGATGGAAACTAGTCAAGGAAAGAAGCAACCTGGAACTGAGGAGAAACTTCCTGACAGTTAGAACAATTAACCAGTGGAACAACCTGCCTCCAGAAGCGGTGAATGCTCCAACACTGGAAGTTTTTAAGAAGAGACTGGACAGCCATTTGTCTGAAATGGTATAGGGTTTCCTGCCTGAGCAGGGGGTTGGACTCGATGACCTCCAAGGTCCCTTCCAACTTTATTATTATTATTATTATTATTAAGCTCAGAGAGCACCAAGGACGCCTGTTATACTGTTTTGGGCTGAGGGTTGGGCTAGAAGACCTCCAAGGTCCCTTCCAGCACCAGGCTTCTATAAATAGAGGACTATCTGCTTTCCATTTGTCTGAACTGACTTTTCTTCTTATGCCTCCCACGGAGTCTAGTTCAGCTTCGCTGAGAGGATTGTTTTTTTTTATCTCTGCTCAAGGCTCAGCCTTGGCCTCGCTAATCTCCACTTCAAGATAACTTTGTGGAAAATTGAGCCTCACTCTTAATTCAGGGACTGTTTTCTCTGCTTTTAGTGCTGTGTTTTCTTTCTGGAAGTTTCTTTTCTTTCTTTTAAACAGAACGGTCCAGTTTTTGCAACTATTTTTTTTTTCCCCTGCAACACCCAACAAAGCTATTTTCATTGTTCGGTCTGAAGTGATTAAATTTGGCTCCCCCACTAAAATTGCAAAGGGATTTTGATAGCCTGCTGTAATACATACGGGTAATCCTCAACTTAAAATCACAAGTGAGCCCCAAATTATTGTAAACATGATGTTTCTACCTAGGCTACTTGAAAAGCAAGCCCCTGGGAGATTTGATTGTTGCTTAAATCTCGTGATAGCCTCCTTTTTTAAATCCTTTTTTCTCTCTGTTTTCAGGAATTTCTCTGCGACCCAAAGTTTAGCGATGAAGAGGACCTGGAAGAAAAGCTTGTGGTTTTTAAAGGTACTAGTCCACATTGTGTGAACCAGCTGTAGAAAAGCATTTTCTTTTGGGTTAGGGCCAGAAGCCCTGCAATTGTCCAGAGGATGGAGAAAGAAACAATGTGATGTGATAATGTTATTACTTGGGATAGATCCATGCCTCTTAAAGCACGCTGGCTGCGGAATTCTGGGAGTTGAAGTCCATGCATTTTAAAGCATTCAGACTGAGGAATTCTGGGAATTGAAGTCCATGCATCTTAAAAGTATGCTGGCCGGGGAGCTCTGGGAGTTGAATTCCCATATCTGCGAAATACCCTGGAGCAGACTTCAGTTACCTGGAGAATGAGTGTCCATCTAAACCAAGGAGATAGCAAATCTTTCTGTAGTCCCCTGGGACTTTTTAGGGAGATTGGTGAGAATCGATTCTCTTTTTACCAGTCAAAATTATTTCTAAAAATTACTTCCGTTCACCCTCCTCTATTTCTTCCCCTCTTCTTTCTAAGTGAAACTCAGGACATCTTAAAAGTCCTATTGTGCTCTCCTCCAGCTTGAAGTTCTCCAGATGTTTGAGGCCACCACCTCCTCCTCCCTGGCTCCAAACCCAGCACATCTGGAAGGGATTTTTGCATCCCACCCGTGGCCAGGTCTTGTGGCCAAATCCGGTCTGAGGAACTGGCAATGGTGGCTAGTCTTTTTCAGCTGGGAAGCAAGATTATCTGTCAAGAATGTGTCTTTGGCTACAAGATCAGGGCGTGGATGAGGGATGGGAATATTATTGTTGCCAGTGCAACAGATGTGATAGAAACCTCTGATTTTTAAACATGTTTGGGCTCCTTTGAGATCTCATAGACTACACCCGTATATTAGATGGTTTCCCCCCCCCCCCAAAAAAAAAGATGTTTAGCAACTTTTTGAAGTTATGACGGCGCTGAAAAATGTGACTTACAGTCTTCACACACTTCATCTGTCCTCCTGCAAAGGAAAACCACTTTTATCCAATTTGGGGTATCTTAGCGGTTAAGGAAAACCCTAATTTAGGGCGTTGTGGAACCAATCTGCTGAGACTGCAGGATCTCCAAGGCTGCAAAGGGTCTTCCCAAATCTTCTGGGCGCAAAATGGATTGGAGAAGCCAGGGCAGTTTTCTCCTCTTAAAGTATTTTGTCTTTTGTTTTTCCACGAGTTCGCTGGGAGCAAATTCTGGGAAGTGTTGAGCAGCAACACCACACAGGAATTTGAACCTTCGACTCATTTGTGTTAAGCCAGGAAGAGCAACAAGGCAAGGATTAACATAACCAAGCATTCAGCAGGTTGTTGGGAAACGCTTAAATGATCCAATTTAAGCCTGTTTTATGGATGGATCAGGGGCATTTTTATGATACGCCCACAGGTCAAAGGAAGGCATGTTATTGTACAGCGGGAAAAGTGTGATAAACAATAAGGGAGTGGGGTTTTAGATTTTGTAATTTGCCTTCCTTCCTTCCTTCCTTCCTTCCTTCCTTCCTTCCTTCCTTCCTTCCTTCCTTCTCTCCATCCCATTTTTCCTTCTTCCTTTCTTTCTTTGTTCCCTCCTTCCCTCACTCTTCATTTATTTCATTTCTCCCTCCTCCTCCCTCTTTTTTCTCCATCCTCCTTTTTCTTTCTCCTTTCTCTATCCTTTTTTCCTTCTCCTTCCTTCCTCCTTCCTCTTTTTTCCCTTTCTCTTCTTTCTCTCTCTCTCCCCCTGCCCTTCCTTCTTCTTCCATTATTCTTGTAATATCAAGCACCCAGCCCGATCTCCCAGGAGGAAACGGCTGCATTTGAAGCCTACTTTCCTCTGAAAACAGAACTTGGAAACCAGCAGAAAACAAGCATCAAAGTAAAAGCTACATTGAACGAAATAAAATAGCCGGCAGGAACAGGAAACAAGTCGAGGGCATTTTCCAGCCTCTTGGCATGGGGCTAGTCCTTCAGATCTTTCAAAACAGGGAAGTCCGTGTTGCAAAACAAACAGCAGCCTGGAAAAAAAGAAGAAGTGAAAACTGGAATATTTTCCCTGCCGACTAAACTGGATAGCGTTTATTCACAAGTGAACTTCAGATTTTAGATTTTTCCTAATCTAATGGAGGCCTCTCTCTCTTTTTTTTTTTTTGCTCTGTTTCAACCCCAAAGATTGCGAGAAAAAAGACAAAACCTTTTCTTGCAGAGGTTTACCATCTCAACGTCACAGCCTCAAAGGAAAAACAGAGGAGGAGGCGGGAGAAGAAAAAAAGAGCAAGTCCAGCCATCCTTTTCTCCAAAACAATTATAATAAGGGCTCTCAGGAAGAAGCAACTGGGTGCAGTTGCACAGATGACAGCAAACTGGATGAGGGAGACCAACCTAATTTGCCCCCCAGCCATAGCAAAGATTTTGTAGGGGAGAAAAACAAGGGATCGATATTATTTCTGACAGCCCGTCCAAGACCAGAGGTGGGCAAGAGGGACAATAGGGCTGTGGAGGAGAGAATCTTATAATCCATAATGCACCGTCTCTGGGCTCTTGAGCAGCTTCCGCAGTTCCTCAGGCGATCGCATCAAATGCAGCAGAAGCAACCTGCTTGCAGAGTCCTTGCGATGTTTTGTGCTTGCTGCAAAGATCGCATGGGGGGGGGATGCAGCATCCAGCCCCTCCTTAGTCCCTCATGGTTTCACTTTCATATGCGTACTCTCTAAGAGCTCAACATTTCTATCGTTAAGTAAGACGGGGGGGGGAAGGTTGGACTAGAAGACCTTGAAGGTCCCTTCTGTTGTTCGACCTTGGTGTGTTCTAGAGGATGAGCTAACCTCCGCTTCTCTTTTCTAGAAAAATACATGGAATTCGACCTGAATAATCAAGGCGAGATCGGTAAGGTATTCCTGTGGCCAAATGACCCCTTGAAAAGAGAGGAAAGGGGAGGGAGGAGAAGGGAGGGGGAGATATTTAGGCTGTGTAAAAGGACCTGTACACAGGTGGGAGGTACACCTGCCTGGTCTCTGATGTTTAGTGAGCTTCCCCATCTGCTGGCGTTAAGTCTCCGGCCTCCGGCTGTTGTTCCTTGCAGATCTCATGTCGGTGAAAAGGATGATGGAAAAACTGGGGACGCCCAAGACCCACTTGGAGCTGAAGAAGATGATCTCCGAGGTCACCGGAGGGATCAGCGAAACCATCTCCTATCAGAATTTCATCACCATGATGCTCGGCAAGCGGTCGGCCGTCCTCAAGCTGTGAGTATCCGAAAGAGGAGCAAAGGCGACGGAATGGACGCAGCGCTTCCAAAGAGGGCGTGTTGAATATTAGCCACCTTCGCTAGCTTGCCAGCTGCTGCCCAGCCACGATGGTGCCTCGGAAACATGGCTGCGGGAACCCTCGGCAAAACTCTTAAGCCGTTGTCCAGATTCATCAGTTCTCGCCCCAGCCTTTTGGTCAGCCAGTTCAAACATCGACCCACAACCTTTATCAATTATCCAGGGCTACAAAATGGATTAAATCTTAAAAGTATTGTATAACAATGCTGGTGGCTACCTTGCCCTCAAATCCTTCCATGTTTATCTTCCTTCCTTCCTGCCTTCCTGCCTTCCTGCCTTCCTGCCTTCCTTCCTTTTCCTCCCTCCCTCCCTCCCTCCCTCCCTCCCTCCCTCCGTCCTTCTTTCTTTCTTTCTTTCTTTCTTTCTTTCTTTCTTTCTTTCTTTCTTTCTTTCTTTCTTTCTTTCTTTCTTCTTCTTCTTTCTTTCTTTCTTTCTTTCTTTCTTTCTTTCTTTCTTTCTTTCTTTCTTTCTTTCTTTCTTTCTTTCTTTAATTTTTATGTCACCCACCTCTCCTATAAGGTGACTTTGGGCAGTTTATGAAAGATACTCCCTAACTTACAATCATTCATTTAGTGACATTTCAAAGTTGCAACAGCACTGGAAAAAAAAGTGACTTAGGACCATTTTTCCCACCTATGACCGCTGGAGCATCCCCATGATCAAAATTTGGATGCTTGGCAACTGGTTCATGTTTATGACGGTCGCAGTGTCCTGGGGGGGAGGGGGGTCACGTGATCCCCTTTTGCGACCTTCTGGCAAGCAAAGTCAATGGGGAAGCCTGATTCACTTAATAACCATGTTACTAGCTTAACTGCAGTGATTCAAATTAAGAACCGTGGCAAAAAGGTTTGTAAAATGGGGCATACTTCAGTTAGCAATTGCCTTGCTAGCCTTCTCAAGTCCTTGTTTATTTATTTAAATTTGTTAGCCACAAAACGTCAGAGAACCGAAGCTGACGCCCCATCAATGGAGAAAGGAGCTCCTCTCCCCCCACCCCAGCTAAGACGAAAAGCTATTATGCTAAAGATGCATGGCTTTAAAAAGCCAAAATGCAAGAGGAACAAGAATCACAGGAACAAACTACGCATTGTCTTTCGGCCCCCGTCTCGGTTTTCATTTCTGTTCCAAGTTTTGAATTCTGGACAGGGAACAATAACTCCGAACTCTTGTGTGGGCACAAGAGAGTTGGCTCCCATTATCAAAGCTTTCCAATTCCCCTCCCTTCCCCTCCTCTTTGCCCTCCGGCTTGTGTCCTTCCTCCATGGCTGACCAGGCCATTCTCTCCAAGATTCGCAAGAGGGAAACCATCAGTTGTGATGTTAGAAGAACCTTTCACTGGTGTGGGTTAGAGTCAGCCAACTAGGGAAGTGAGGTGGAGCAGTCTAGCCATTCTCAGCAGAGAAAGATGGAGAGGTTGGGAGCCTACAGGACATCGCAGGTGAGTAAGTTTTTTACTCTGTTATTCAAGCCCCAGAATTCCCCAGCCAGCCATACTTTAAGACGGGTGGACTTCAACTCCCAGAATTCCCCACCAGCCATATTTTAAGATGGCTGGATTTCAATTCCCAGAATTCCCCAGCCAGCGTGCTTCTTTAAGCTGGTGGACTTCAGTATTCCCCATCATGCTGGCTGGCGAACATGCTGGCTGGGCGATTCTGGGAGTTGAAGTCCGTTCATCTTGAGGTTGAGGATCACTGCTCTAGGGACAAAGCAAGCGGTTCCATTAATTCTCCTCTCCTTTTCTGTTCTTTTCTTTCAGCGTCATGATGTTTGAAGGCAAAAGTCAGGAAACCACCCCCAAATTTTCGGGTCCCCCTCCAGAGAGACATCTCTCAAGTCTTCCTTAAAGGGATAGGAAAACACGGAACATTTTCACCTCTGACCGTCATCGCAAGATCTCTGCTCCATTGCTTTTAAACCAGCCCGTTTTAAAGGAAGTGCAAGCAAAAATCCACAGGATGTCAGAATGTCACAGAATAATTTTTATTCTCAATTCTAGCAAGCCCCCATCATTCTCCAGAATGGGAGCAAAATCCAGGTTTCAAGGGGCGTTTTTCAACAGATCCATGCTCTCCAAAGCCCTCCTTTTTCTCTCAAAACTGAAACAATTCAGAGGTTCTTCACCATCACTTCAAAGCAAAAAGGGGAAATCAGAGACATTTTAGCCTGGATTCAGAACCGGTCCTAAGCCGGATGGGGCGGACTTGAGTGACATCGTGGTTAGTTCTGGAGTTGGGGGTCTAGAAATGAAAAAAACAAATCCGGTTTTGCAGAACAACCACAAACGTTCTAAATGTCTTCTCAAAGTAGCTTTCCTGGTTCCTGAAGATCTTTTCCTTCTGTCATTCTTTAAAATGCAAACGTTTTTCTAACCTTGGTTTCTTGTTCAAGCCAATTCGACGCCTTTCCTTGATCAGATCAGTGTGACTTCCCCTCCTCAATACAGGCAGTTCTTGACTTGCAATCATTCATTTAGCGACCTTCAAAGTTGCAATGGCACTGAAACAAACCAGTCTTCACACTTATGACTGTCGTAGCAACCCCACGGCTGTGTGATCAGAATCCAGGTGCATGTATTTATGATGGTTGCAGTGTCCAAGGATCACGTGGTCTCTCTTTGTGACCTTCCCAACTAGCCCCCAACAAGCCAAGTCAATGGGGGAAGCTGGATTCATTTAATGACCGTGCAACTCAACAGCTGCAGTGATTCACTGAAGAACCATGGCAAGAAGGTCATAAAATTGGGTGCGACTTACTTAACAACTGTCTTGCTTAGCAATGAAGATTCTAGTCTTAATATTGTGGTCATAAGTCAAGGACTACCCTATGTGAGTTTTGGAATAAGAAACATTGGGCTGTGGAGTTGGATTTAGTCATCTTGAGGTGCTCTCCTTCTTTTAGCGATTGAGTTCACCCATTGAGTTCAAGTCTCTGTTGAGTTGACTTCAACTCTTGATGAGTGACTGGACGCTCATCAAGTTTCTTTAGTTTTCTTGGTATCAATACAAAGCAATTTGCCGTTTACTTCTATTGTTTCTCTTTTTTTCAACTTCCCAGTCCAACCATATAGCCTTGGGGGTGGGGGGGTGTCTCCTGGTCGTCTCCCATTCAAACGCTAACCAGTTTCAACCCTGCTTAGCTTTCCAAGGTCCGCCAGAGATGGCTAGAGGCGCCCCCTGCTGACTTTCCACCCAAATGAATCCATACAGTTCTTAGACCAGGGGTGGCTGGCTCAGGAATTCTGGGAGTTGAAGTCCACCAGTCATAAAAGAGCCAAGGTTGCCTACCCCTGTCTTAGACTCACTGGGTCCACTAAATAAATCAGATTCTGGCTTCTGAGGTATGTATCATGGACACCAGTGAAAAATATCTTGTTTGTAAGAGGATTCATGCAACATGCTAAACTCAGCATCATGGCTGTATTCACACAACAGGCATGGCGCCCTCTCCCAATGCACCATAGACCAGTAACTGCATTTCAGCCTAATGTGTTGTGTAAACTCTGGGGAGGTGTGTTATTTCGGCTCCTTTAGGTATGGAAATCCAGCTTTGTTGCGCACAGACCTTCCTGATTATGTTGTCAGGGGTTCTATCTTATCGTCTTTGCTTTGATGTCCTTCATTTAATACTATCTGGGTTCACACATTGCACAAAGCCACAAAACTATTATTTGGGTTTAGCTTCCTGTTTAGGGTTAACCCACGAGGTTGCAAACCAAGGCTTAGGAGTCAGCGTGCCAGGTCAATCTACCCAAGGGTGGTTTATTCAACCAACTTTAATTAATCAAGTCTTGGCTTAGCAACATGGGCAAAACCAAGCTACATGGACTGTGGGGAACACTTGTCTTCTGGGATGTCTTTAGTGCTGGCTGTTGAGGGGTGTCCAGAATGTGTGAATGGAAAAAAAAATAACTGAACTTCAAGCTACCACATCTAGTAACATAAATCCTACAATGTAAATGGATTTGGAACTCAAGAGTTTCCATTGACCTGCTCATACAAGAAGAAACTGCATCCAGTTCTGATCAGAACAATATAAAAAAAGATGTTGAGACTCCAGAAAGAGTGCAGAGAAAAGCAACAAAAATTATTAGGGGACTGGAGGCTAAAACATATGAAGAACAGTTGCAGGAATTGGGTATGTCTATAGAGAAAAAAAAGGACTAGGGGAGACATGACAGCAGTGTTCCAATATCTGAGGGACAAAGATAATGGGATCGAACTATTTTCCAAAGCACCAGAAGGCAAGACAAGAAACAATGGTTAAAAACTAACCAAGGAGAGAAGCAACCTAGAACTAAGGAGAAATTTCCTGATGGTGAGAACAATTAATCAGTGGGACAACTTGCCTCCAGAAGTTGTGGGTGCTCCAACAGTGGAGGTTTTTAAGAAGGAGATTGGACAACCATTTGTCTGCAATGAAGTAGGGTTTCTTGCCTGAGCAGGGGTTGGACTACAAGACCTCCAAAGTCCCTCCCAAATCTATTATTCTATGTTCTGTAAAACTCCAGGGACATCTGAATCTGGACCAAGGATTCTAGAACTTGGGAGAAGGGTTAGGAACTATCAACTGATTCTCTTATCTTATAGGAACATCTTCAGATTTGTTGTCTCAATTGGTATAGGGTTTCCTGCTTGAGCAAGGGGTTGGACTGGAAGACCTCCAGGGTCCCTTCCAGCCCTGTTATTCCATGTTCTGGGGAACAATAGGGTTGGAAGGTCTTCTATGTTCTAAGTGCCATGTTCATCCAAGCTAATGTTGCCCTGGTTTTCAGAGGTATGATAGCTCATTAACCTCAAGCAGCAAGAGAGTTCTCGGAAGCCTTTGATATTTATTGGACATTCATAGCGGTCCTTTTCTGAATGCCTTGTCCTACTTTTTTTCTATTTCATCTTAATATGAAGGGTTGGTGACTTGGTTTGGGACCCTCTTTCCTAAGCTTGTAAATCCGTGATTTTCCGTAATAAAACAGTAGCGGTGCAACCATGCAGTTGGATTCTCTTATTCCTTGACCTGGGATCAAGCGAAGACATTGCAAATCCTGGAATTATTCCTCTTGAGATCAACAATCGCTAATGGGATGGTTTGTGTGCCAATATTCTAACCCTGTTAATTAAATCCAGCAGTTAACCTAGTATTTCTTCCCCGTCAGCTGTCGTGCCCAGGTGGATTACAGATAGTCCTTATCGTTATCTTTCAAAGTTTGTGCTAGTTTATCAGAATATAAAATAATGGAAAACGAAAGGAGGGGAAAATCTTTAGAAGGGTATCTAAAAGGATCCACAATCTCGGAAGTCGGAGGGCCTGCACGACTCTATTCTTCCTACATCTACGTCCTCATACTTTTGTTTTCATCTCCTTAGCACTAGCCATAGAGTTGAGCAACCGGAAGAGCGCCGATACCGGAAATACGTCATTTTTTCCTTTTCTTTCCCTCACGAAGGAACGGAGCGTCCGGGACTCCCAGCCGGGCTAGGAGCAGCGGCGGCGGCGGCGCCATCTCCCATTTTCCATCCCTCGGCCTTCCCTCCCTTCTCTCGCAACTCCCCTCCCGCGCCTTTCCTTAGGCGTCAACCCGCAAGCCGCGCCTAGAGCGTCGCCGGAAGCGGAAGCGCCGCGCGTCCGTTATTTTCTCCTTCCCCTCCGTTGGAAAAGCGGGGATGTAAAGAGCGGGCGGCGCGTGTCCGGCCTGCCAGCGCCCGGGCGGCGGTGGCGAGATGGGCGACGACATGGACGTCATCCCCGAGCGGGAGATGAAGGTGAGGCCGGGCTTCGACGGAGGCCTTGGTCGGGGCTGAGGGGGGCAGAAAGAGCCGGGGATTAGGGGTTTTGGTGCCCCCCCAATTCCCCCCCCCCGGGTTCATTATGACCTTTGGCGGCTCCTTTAATAAGTCTGAGGGGGGAGAGTCGCCCCTCTCCTCCCGCCATTATTCCTTTACAACCTTCTCTCCTCCTGCACAACAGCCCTGCCAGGTAGGCCAGACAGAATAAAGCTCCCAAGATGGTATTGTATTGTATTGTAATTGTATTTATTGTATTGTATTGTATTACACTATACTACACTATACTATTGTATTTGTTGTATTGTATTATATTATATTACACTATATTATTGTATTTATTGTATTACGTTACACTATACTACACTATACTATGCTTTTTGTTATTTTACTTTATTTCACTGTGTTTAATTTCCATTTTAATTTATTATTCGGTAAATTTCTATGCTGCCCCTCTCGCTACCCAAAGCGACTTTAGTTGCTTTCCAAGTTGGATCCACTGTGGGGTCTTTGGACAGCCCCTCCCCCTGCCAATTAAAAATAAAACAAAAAGAATTATCCCAATTTGGGTAACCTAAAAGTTTTCCAAGTCTAGAAGTTGGATTTACTGCGCCCCCCCCCCCCCACATCCCACCCTCAAAAGAATTATCCTGACTTTGGTTATCTAGCAACAGTTACTTTTTTAACAGTTAGGACATAGAACATAGAACCATCAGGCTGGTAGGGATTCTATTCTCGCTCAACTCCGCTACTGCAGTTGGAAGGGACCTTGGAGGTCTTCTAGTCCAACCCGCTGCTCAAGCAGGAGGTCCTATACCATTCCAGACAAATGGTCGTCCAATCTCTTCTTTAAAATCTCCAGTGTTGGAGCACCCACAACTTCTGGAGGCAGGTTGTTCCCCTGGTTAATTGTTCTCACTGTTAGGAAGCTTCTCCTGAGTTCTAAGTTGCTTCTCTCCTTGGTTGGTTTCCATCCATTGTTTCTTATCTTGCCTTCAGGTGCTTTGGAGAATAGGTTGTGGCAACCCCTCAAATATTGGAAGACTACTATCGTGTCACTCCTACTCCTTCTCTTCGTTAGACTAGACATAAGGCGTTAAAAGTTGGGGTTTGTTTTTTTCTTAAGAGGTCTCAGGAATGTTTCTCTTTCTAGTAAGGCTTCTAAATACCGTGCTTTTCCGGCAGGATTTTCAATTCCGGGCCCTGAAGAAAATCCGGATCTTTGAAGCCCCCGAGGATCTGCCCAAGGACCGTGGCAACCTGCTGGTTGTGTCCAACAAATACGGGCTGACGTTCACCGGTTGTGCAGCTGGACTGCAGGTCTTTCACACGAAAAGCCTGCTTATGCAGATTCAGGCTGGGGATTCTCCTAATAAAATAGGTGAGTTTTATATTGGATTCTCCCTCGTGTTACGCTTTAGCTGGTTGGCTGTTTGATGGAATAGGTGCCATTACATCAGTGTCAGCTCTTTGTGACCGTAGAGATAGATTATCTCCATGAAGATCTGTCCCCAGCCTGGTCCTTCAGGTCTTCAAAAGATGCCTCCATCACCATACAACTGAGTCACTCCACCTTGCTGCTGGACAGGGTGCCTGCAAAATGACCAGCACCTGGGCTGATGGTGCCTTCAGAAGTTGTAGGTGCTTCAACACTGGAGATTTTTAAGAAGAGATTGGACAGTCCTTTGTCTGGGATGATAGAGGGGTTTCCTGCTTGAATAGAGGGTTGGACTAGAAGACCCCTGAGGTCCCCTCCAACTCCGTTATTCTGTCCCTTTAAGACCTCTCCCTTGCTGGCCTAGCAAACTGTGGCTATAAAAGCTGGGCAGAGAGGCAGCTAGGATTGGCGATGTCAGTGTGAGAGTTGGTTTGTGTCCATTTGAGGGGCTGCCATAAAGAAAAGAAACTATTCTCCAAAGCACCTGAAGGTAGGACAAGAAGCAATGGATGGAAACTTACCAGAGAGCAACTTTTCCTTTCCTTTTATTTCCACAGTAGAGAATATCCACGGCCTTTTCGTCCCTACAAAGTTTTGGGTGCATCACTTGGCGCTCAGCTGTGATAACCTCACGCTGTCGGTCTGCATGGCCTCCAGCGAAGTTGGCTCTTTCGTTGGCTTTTTCGATGTCCGTACCTTTGTGAATCAGGTGAGCTGCCCGCTTTAAACCCGGTTATCATTTGGTGCCTTATCCCAAAGGTGCTTTTATTCTGAAACCAACTGGACTCTCTGATTCCCGTGTGTAGGCTTGAGCAGTAAAATTGCCACTTAATCTATGCTTTGATCTTTTGTGCCTGACATTAATCTAGCCAACTTCTCATCTCCTCATCCTTCACATTACCCTGTAATTTTTCCAACAGGCTAAACAGCAAAAACGGCCGTTCGCTTATCAAAAGATGCCAGGCGCGCTGGTCAACGACCTCAAGTGGAATCCAGTGAATGCCACCATGTTAGCTGTCTGTCTGTCAGATGGGAGTGTCTCCGTCCTGCAAGTGATGGAGACCGTAAAGGTGTACGCCACACTTCCTGCTTCAGTGGCTGTTACATCCGGTGGGTCGCAGGGTCTCATCCCCTCACCCAAACCTGGTCTTTCGTTTTAGTTATCTGGTTTTTTATTCATATATTTGTACTTATTTATTTATATCTCACCCGGTTATTTTTTATAAATAACTCCAGGCAGTGCACATACCTAATCCTCCCCCCCCCCTATTATCCCTACAACAACTACTCTGTGGGTGGGGTGGGCTGAGAGAGGGACTGGCCCAAAGTCAGCCAGCTGGCTTTCGTGCCGAAGGAGGGACTAGAGCTCACCATCTCCTGGTGATTGGCCCAAAGTCACCCAGCCGGCTTTCATGCCTAAGGCAGGATTTTGCCCCATTTTCTAGCCCGGTGCCTTAACCACTAGATCAAACTGGGGAGGCCTCAACGAAGAACCAACTCATGACCCTGGTTTACAATACCAGTATTCTGACTAAGCTAGGTGGGACTACAGCTTCTATCTTCTCAGCCTGATTACCTGGCCTGATGAACCATATCTGAAGTGTCCTTGATTGGCACAAGGCTGGGACAAAAATTGCCCTGATTCGTCTCTACAATGGTTTGTTCTATTAGGGTTGGAGAGGCGGGTGGGTGTAGTAATTAATTTGTCAGTTTTTTAAGGCTTTTTTTTTTAAGAAACTTGTTTTTTCCCCAGTGTGTTGGAGTCCTAAAGGGAAACAGCTGGCAGTAGGCAAGCAGAATGGCACAGTGGTCCAGTATCTGCCAGTAAGACTTAATTTTGGATTAATTCACAGAATAATTAGCTCTGGATAAGTTGGAACTTAACTTCTTAAGTGCTGTATCAACAGAGAAAAATATGGTCGAACTGTTGTTGTTTTTTTCTATTTTTCAGAACCTGCAGGAAAAGAAAACAATTCCTTGCCCTCCGTTCTATGTGGCGGATAATCCTGTCAAGGGTACGAATTTAGTGATATTTCAGTAGGAGCCTGGTAGGCCTTTTTTTCTAATTTTAATGCAAGTTTCTAATAACTAAATTAGGCCAGGTAAACCTGACACGGAATAGAAAGTACAGTGCTTGGTTTGGAGAAATAATAATTTTTAGATGAGGTTTAAAAACACAGACAAATCCAAACAATTTCACTAATTTTTACAAGCCGCCATCCTTCTGGTCATCTATCTCTTCCTAAAAAGCATCTTCCTCAAAAGGGACAATGTAGAATTCGATGGATCAATAAAGAGTCCATCTTGTGGCCAGGCGCCTCAATGAAAAGGAGACAAATGACTCTTGTATAATAATCTTTTTTATTGTTCTTTTCCAGTCCTGGATGTGTTGTGGATCGGCACTTACGTCTTCACCATCATTTATGCCGCTGCCGACGGGAGCTTAGAAACCGCCCCTGAAGTGGTTATGGCTCTATTGCCAGTAGGTACCCACCAGGGATAGGGTTGTGCCAGATCTTGCTTTAAAAAAAAAGAGATGAGAAACTAAGTTGTTGTTCTTCTCCCTCTTCAGAAAAAAGAAGACAAGAGACCTGAAATATTTGTAAACTTTATGGAGCCTTGTTACGGGAGTTGCACCGAAAGATTACATCACTACTTCCTTAACTATGTTGAAGACTGGTAAGCATCAGTAGGAGAGAATATAGGTAGCCCAGGGTTGAACTGTGGGGTCCTTGGCATTCTCTGAGCTGAGTTTTGTTACCCAACTAGACAACATCAGTGCTACTGGGACTTGCTCTCTGCTTATACACAGTAGCTTGATTGTTTTCTTGCAGACGTTTCATGACCCAACTAGGTAACGTCATCAATGCTGGAAGGAAGTGGGGTTTGCTTTCTGTTTTTTCCTAAAGACGTTCACTTGTATCCACCATTCCAAACGAATCTTCCAGCACAGGTGTTTCTTTCCTGTTTGTGGGCTGATCAGATCTCTGGCTTGGTCAAGGATATGCCTAAGTTGTTCTTTTCACAGGAAACCTGAGTGGGAACTTAATTTGTTCTTTACGCTAAGATTTTCCTTGAATTTTCACATTTACGTGTTTGTTTGTTTTTTATCCCCAGGGATCTGGTTTTATTAGCTTCTGCCGCTTCCACAGAAGTCAGCATCCTTGCAAGACAAGGGGATCAGGTAATTCTCTTCCCACGTTATTCTACTCAGGCAGAGTAGATCTTTTGATAAGAGAGAGAAAAATCACATTCTGGATTCTTACGATAGAAAAAAGCAGGAGAAAAACACAGCTATATCTGTCCAGCCTGCTAGGACCTGTCCTGAGTTCACTTTTTTTTCAGTGCCGTTGTAACTCGGAATGTCACTAAGTGAAACTGTTGTAAGTCAAGGGCTGCCTGTAGTCACGGGTTTGTGTGCTTGAGGGCTGTTGCAAAGCGCATTTTGAAAACCGGATTCACTTCCATTGCAGACCAACTGGGAACTGTGGGTGTTGGAAGACTCCAGTCGCGCAGAGCTTCCCGTGACGGACAAAAGCGACGACTCCTTGCCAGTCGGGGTTGCCATTGACTATAGCAACAACATGCCCATCACGATCAGTAAGTATGAGGACGATTCGTTTGATCTGAGAAAGGCCAAAGGGCTCGTGAAGACACCATCTACTTTACTAACGCCATTTGTTTTGTTTTATTAAATTTGTAGGCCTTCCACCGCTTTACTAAGCAGCTCTGGGTGGCTTGCGAGACTATAAATAACGGAATAAAACAATAGCGGTAGCACTTAGACTTATATACCACTTCACAGTGCTTTCGATCTAGCCCTCTTATATAGCAAACCCGGGCTGATTTCCTTGTTTAAGCCCTCACCCCACCCGGGATAATTGCTCTCCAACAATCTAAATTAAATAAATAAAAACAAAGAAGAAGATTGTTCCAAAAAAAAGAGGAAAAAGTCCAGAATTAGTAGTCACCGACCAGAATTCTGTGAATTGATGGGGTCTGATTATGTGCGACAAAGTCAGCGTTTGTCTCTTAGCAATCACATGGATTTCCTCCGTGACTGTTAAGTTAATGAAATGATTCAAATAGCTCATATTTCTTTTCTCCTGTGTAGAGGGACAGTTTAACAAGGTTAAGAGTCAGGGTGAGGAAACAAGATGGTGTCCAGTTTTGCAGACACGAAAGCCAAATTTAGCTGATCTGATTAGTTCAGGAACGGCTAGTACATCTCTGTGTTACTTACAGCTCCTGGACTTTTTAAGGGAGTGTTTCTGTTTGGTGTGAACCTGTTGTTGTGTTTCGGTATGATTTTCCCAGGTGAAGATAAAACTTTGGATCCTGCTCCGGTGTTGATGTTGTTATCCACAGACGGGGTATTATGCCCCTTTTACATGGTCAATCAAAACCCGGGCGTCCGATCTCTTCTGGTGACTCCCGAATCTCTCTCTACAGAAGGGGAGAGAGCAACAAAAACAGCAGGTAGGCATTGAGGCCCGGCCAGGAGGTTTCCTTGTGTTTGTGAGTTTGGGACTACCTAAGAGGTAACTGAGGTGGAGGCATTAAGAAGATGTTGTGGCTTTCCAAGGGGGTCTCCTTCGAAAGCACAACTCCCCAAAAACTGGCCCAAAACATTGTAAATGATTCACTTGAATCATTTAGTGACTACATCATTTAGCACCAGATAATAGTCATAAGCCGAGGACAACCTGTATTCTTTTTAATGGTCAATCTCTCCCTTCCAGGCACCACCGCTCCTTCAGCTGCTGCTAAGAGTGACATTCCCCCAGGCCCTCCAGCCCCGGGCCCATCCTTAGCCCCAAGCAGTGGGGCCACCCCCTTCTCTTTTACACCCCCTCCTCTCAAAGCCCCGGGACCAGCTTCGGAGTCTTCCCTGCCGTATCCGCTCCCATTGGAGGCCTCGACAGCGGCCCCTGGGTCAAGCACAAGCAAGACGGCAGAGTTCTCTTCTCCCACCACCCTGAAAGCACCACAACCCCCCGTCTCCTCGTCCGGCCTCCTCCCGGTCTCCACTCCACCTTTCTCCTTCGGGTCAGTGAGCTTCAAGAACCGCTTCGACGGGCCAGTTCCTTCCGTCGCGACAAAGCCCAGCTTCGCTCCAGCGGGGTCCTCCGTCAAGGTCAACCTCAACGAAAAGTACGTTATCTCTTTTTTTTTTTTTTGTTAATCTGTATAAATTAAATTCCCTTTATTATTTTTACAAACAGCTCTTACCCTTCTTCCACACAAAATCCTGGGCTATTGATCAACTCCAGGGTTTCTTCATTCTGGACCACAGTTGGTGGACATAAAGTTGGTGCTTAAAGCTGGACCTTTGCTCTAAAATGTATTAAGCTTCCGGCTGAATCCGTCTCGGATGAACGTTTTGATGTGTTCTGGAGCCTGGCTGATGTCACAGCGCTGTCATCGACTCATTGGGGCCACGTTGAGCAACCAGTGTCAGGCATGAAGAAACGGGGCCATGTGTTAAATTCCAGCTAAGCTAATTTAAGGGGCAGAATTGCCTTATAGGGGAGACGAGAAGCATAAAAACGTAATAAATAAATCTATTAGTCATGCCTACACACGAGAATCTAGTCAACTCACAGCACTAAATGGGCACTTGAGAGGAGTTAACAGAATTAACAGAAACGGGATGGACTTGGATCAATTGTGGGAACGTAACGATTCTAGGCTGCGTCCTGTCTTGACTCCACCGCCTTTTCTCCTCCTACACCCAGGCCCTAATCTGACGTTGTTAAGGCTTGGTTCCTGGCCCCTCTTCACCTGATAAGCCAGCCAGGTTGCTCAATGCTGAGGGACAGGTGTCCGTCTAGTCCAAGAATGCTAGGCCTGGCTTTGCCTATTTTCCGTTTGACTTTTTCCTCTTCAGGTTCGCTGCGGCCGAGACTGCTGCCCCTTCTGCCAGCACCAGCCAAGGCTCTTCGGCCTTCCTCTTTCCCCCTGCTGCAAAATCGACGCCCGTGGGACCCCTAGGCCTGGCCACGCCTCCCTCTGCCCCGATAAAGGCTTCCACCCCTGTGACTTCCGCAAGTACGGTTCGGCCTCTGCTTTCGCTTCCTTTCCTGTGGTTGTCTCTTGCCATTAGGGCGCTCAAGCGTAATAAGCTGTTGGGGCAGGCCAGTGTTCCCACCTGCTCTGTTGTTCTCAGGTGACTTACTAGCACAGGTAGCGTCCCAATACACTAGCCAGCAAAAGAATGTCCTTTATTGTAAGGCTACATTAACCGGGTCTGTAAGGAGAAGTCTCCCGCTGTCTTTTTTTTACAGCCTGGGAAGTTTGTCCTTTAGACAGCTCTGGACCAGCTCTGCCCTCTCTTTTATCTAATCACCCCACTAGGCCTTTAGGTTAGATTGAGCAGATCCAATATGTGAATAAAACGAAGCCAATAGATCAACACCTGCCTGTAATCTCCACCGTAAGAGAGACCCTCAGGCTTACCCGAGGGCCTAAGTCGTAACTGACCACCAGCAGCAGTTGTGCCAGCGTGTCACCCTTTTTTTGTGTCTCTGCCTCCAGTGGTGCGTCCACCTCAAAGCGCTCCGGCATCCACTGGCCTTCAGAAGACTGCCAAGATCTCCCCAGCTGCGCCAAAATCAAGCCCTGCGCAGGTAAGGAGGAATCGGGTTGCTTTTCTCTGGATTGAGCCGTTCCACATTACACATTAAGAATCCGGATTTCTACTTCATGCTGGTGAAAGGCAACAACTATGGCGCTGCTGAACTGGGCGGCTGTCGTTTGTTTTGGGCTGCTGAAGGATATAAAATTCATTTATGGATTTAACCGCCTTTCCCAGACAGACAGCTCCGCTTCAACAGACAATGTGCCTACAATTCTTTCAACCCATTGTGGGTCTTCTTAAAAGAGTTGCAAAACAGCCTGGGGCAGCTGCCAGATAAGAGCTGCTTTCCAAGAGTGGCAGATGGATTAAAGCCATGCACTTTGGGGGACCCTGTTCAAAGCCCTGCACTTCCCTTTGTCAGCCCTGTGAGGTAGTCCAGGCGGGGGGAGTCCAGCTGATTCTACCGTATTGTAAGGCTACACTCACAGAATCTCGCAAGTCTGAAGGCACAAATCTCTTTTGCAGCCTGAGAAAGAAACTGGGGGGAGGGGAGTTCTTCCTGAGCCTCTTTCTCCACCCATTATGCAGCTCTGGGCTATGCCTTCTCTTATCTGACCGTTCCCCGGCCAACATCTCTTCCTCCCGTTCCTCAAGGTCTTTCCCACATACCATTACACCCCTGGAAGACGGAACAAGTGCTGGTTGTTATCTGTGCATGGGCTCTTAAGTATATCCACACCGTTCTGAAAGTGGGGTGTGTGTCTTAGCTCTCGTCACTCCTCCCCCTGATTCTTTGTCACGGATGCTTTTACGTTGCCCCTTGTAGAGTCGGCAGCAGCCGGCCGGAGTTGGGACAGAGAAGCAGCCCTGTCAGTGGAAAGAGACGGATCCTGTCATCATCGGGATAAAAGAAGAGGTAAGCCTCTGTCACCTTTGCCCCTGGGGCGTCCTTCCTGCAGCTTTTGTCTCTTAAGTGAATGGTTGTGAGTCGAGAACTCCCCGTAAAGGAATGTTTGCACAGTGGAGTAGGAAAGTACATTTTTTAATTGGTTACACCAGAAGGAAGTCCTACTGGGTATCTCTCTTTACCTCCACTTCTCGTGAACTGAGCTTTTGTTCTCAAACGTCCACCGGCCCCCTCTTGGTTCCGCAGATCGCCCATTTCCAGAAAGAGATGGAGGAACTCAAGGCTCGAACGGCCAAGGCCTCCTTTCAGGTGGGCAGCGAGGAGGAGAAGAAGTTGCTACGTGTGGAAGCCAACGACCTGCACACTTTTCTGCTGGAAATCAAAGAGACCACAGAGGTAACGAGGGGCCGGGGGAAGTTGCCGGGAGCCAAAGGCGGCAGATTTGGGGGAAACAGATCTGTCGTTTGAATTCAATCAGTCAATCAGAACAGAGCTGGAAGGGACCTTGGAGGTCTACTAGTCCAACCCCCTGCTCAAGCAGGAGACTTTATGTCATTTCAGACAGATAGCTGTCCAGTCTCTTCTTGAAAACTTCCAGTGATGGAGCACCCACAATCTCTGGAAGAAAGCCGTTCCATTGATTAATTGTCCTCACTGTCAGGAAATTTCTCCTTAATTCCAGGTTGCTTCTCTCCTGGATTAGTTTCCCTTCCATTGTTGTCTTGTCCACGGTGCTCTGGAGAATAGGGTGACCTCCCTCTTCTCTGGGACAGTTCCTCAAATATTGGAAGCCTACTATCACCTCACCCCCTAGTCCTTCCTTTCTCTAAAATAGCCAAACCCAAACCCTGAAATAAATAAATAATTTAAATTAATAATTAACCATAACATGATTAATACAATTAAGAGCAGATTATTTGTTTTTTCCCTTCCTTATTTTCCTTTATTATTTTCCTTTATTCTATTTTGCCGTGGGTCTCCTGCCTTTACTATCTGTGCAAATAATTCGAGGCAGAGAACGTATCCAATGCACCTTCCTCCTCCACCTCTCTTCCTCCCCCCCCCCCAGCAACAACCCTGTGAGGCGGGTTGGGCTGAGAGAGGAAGACCTGGCCGGAAACCTCCCGGCGGGCTTCCATGGCTAAGGCGGGACTAGAACTCCCCATCTCCCGGTCGCTAAAGACACGGTCGTAAGTCAGGGGCAACCTGTAACGAGTTGCCTCCCTGTCTCCGTCCGTCTCTTGCAGTCCCTTCACGGAGACATCAGCCTTCTGAAGACCAATTTGCTGGAAGGCTTCGCAGGGGTGGAGGAAGCCCTGGAGAAGGACGAGCAAGCTCACAACTCGGAGTACTTGCACTTGCTGTACAAGAAGCCTTTGGACCCCAAGAGCGAAGCCCAGCTTCAGGTAGGAGCAGTTTCCGCCCGGAACCAAGTAAAGGAGGCCTCCAGGATGTCTGAGCAGGTGCCTTCAAGAAGGCTCCTCAAGAGGGTCAGGAGACCCAACAGGTCCTCTTCTGCTGCTGTTGTCATCTACCAGCTGGTCTGTTGAGGGAAGCTGCCCTATGTTCAGTAATCAAAAACTAGTTGCTAGCAATAACCCCATCTCTAGGAGTCGTCGTCGTTTTGTAGTGTGGGAGACACCAGGGAATGAACTGGGAAGGGGAGGAGGAGGGGAAAGGAGAGGAAGAAGAAGAGGAGAGAGGAGAGGAAGGGAAAGGAGAGGAGAGAGGGAAGGAGAGAGGAGAGAGGGAAGGAGGGGAGAGGAGAGAGGGAAAAAAGGAAAGGAAGGAGAGAGAAAAAAGGGAAGAGAGGAGGGAAGGGGAGAGAAGGAGGAGAGGAAGGGAGGGGAGAGGAGAGAGGGAGAAAGGAAAAGGAAGGAGAGAGAAAAAGAAGAGAAGGGAAGGGGAGAGGAGACCCAAATAAATACACCACCAGGGTTCAGATCTCTACTGACTGTTCGCTCCAATACATCCAGATCTGAGAATTCCAGAGAGGCAACACCGTTACAGCCACCAAGCCATCCCTGGTGTTGGTTTAATCCCAGATGGTTGAGGACCCAACATTCCCATCAGGCAACTTGTTTCCCCCCCCCCCCCCAAGAACTTCCCGTGTTGACCTTTTAGGCTGAATGTTGAATGTTCTCCCGGGCAGGAAATTCGTCGCTTGCATCAGTACGTGAAGTTTGCCGTCCAAGATGTGAACGACGTTCTGGATTTAGAGTGGGATCGGCACCTGGAACAGCAAAAGAAGCAGAAGTGAGTGATTTAGGATGGGGAATCAAAAAGAAAGTCCTTTTTTTTTTTCCCCTGATATTTTTTTTACAGACTTTTTAAGCACAAACAGCGCCCTGCTTTGTCAATTTAGCTGCTGGTAGTGGTTCAGATCTCAAATGCTTCGGGAGGCTGATGGTCATCTTAAGTTCACTTTACACAGTTTTTTTTTTTATTATTATTCAGATAATATAACATATTAACTAATATATTGTCACAACAGCCTTGTGACTCCTTCAGTATGAGTGGTCCTTGACGTACGGCCACCATTGAGCCCAAAATTTCTGTTGCTAAGTGAGGCAGTTAAGAGAGTTTTGCCCCGTTTTACCATCTCCCTTGCCACAGTTGTTATCACGGTTGTTAAGTGAATCTGGCCTTGCTTGTCAGAAGGTCGCACAAGGTGGTCACGTGACCCCGGGACACTGGAGCCGTCATAAGTACATGCCGGTTGCCAAGCGTCTGAATTCTGATCACGTGACCACCAGAATGCTGCAATGGTCCTAAGTGTGAAAAATGGTCTTAAAAGTCATTTTTTTTCAGTGCCGTTGTAACTTCAAATGGTCACTAAACAACAGAGAAAGTCCCAGAAAGCGAGGCAGCTATTTTAATGAGTTGCAAGCACAGCCACGTTCCCGTCTTTTCCCTCCGCGCCTCACCTCGTTCTCTCTCCGTGATTTCGACGTAGGCGTCTAGCTGTCCCCGAGCGGGAGACTCTCTTCAACGCCCTCACTAACAACCGGGAGATCATCAACCAGCAGAGGAAGAGGCTGAAGAAGTTGGTGGACGGCTTGTACGAACTCCGTCTTTACAACCAAGTGACGCAGTGGAGCCTGTCCGCTCCCAGTTCTTCTCACAGCAGCAGCATCCAGAGGTGAGGGCTGCTTTAAGAATGTCCCAGAAAAGCTTTCCTTTCCAGGGTCCTGTCTTGATCCATTTGGGAGGAAGGGATCTTTCTAGATTTTTGTGGGACGTCGTTTTTGTTACTTGAAAGGAAGCCAACCCTATTCGTAGCTAGGGTTCCAATATCTCGGGGGCTGCCCCAGAGAAGAGGGGGCTCAACCTGTTCTCCAAAGCAACAGAAGGCAGGACAAGAAGCAACAGATGGAAACTAGGCAAGGAGAGAAACAACTCAGAAATTAACATGATAGTGAGAACAATTAACCAGAGGAACGGCTTAAGAAGAGACTGGACAACCACTTGTCTGCAATGGTGTACGGTCTCCTGCTTGAGCAGGGGGTTGGGCTAGAGGACCTCTTAAGGTCCCTTGCAACCCTGTTATTCCGCAGTACAGGTAGTCCTCGACTTACGTCCACAATTGAGCCAAATTTTCTGTTGTTAAGTGAGAATTCAGCTGTTTTAAGTCCATTTGCAAGCAGTGTAACCCTTCCTCAACTCACTTTAATTTTATTTATTTCCTTTTTTTCTCCTTTGGTGACAGCCTGGAGAGCGAGCTGGAGAATCTGAGCAACGCCTTGACGAAAGCCACCCTGGAATCTTGCACCGAAGCTTCGTCCCCCTCAGCCGGTAACTAGTCCCTGCTGTTTTTCTCCATCGGTGTTCTTCGGAAGTAGTGTGCCATTGCCTCCTTCCTAGGGCTGAGAGGAAGTGGCTGGCTCAAGGTCATCCGCTGGCTTTGTGCCTAAGGCAGGACTAGAACTCACAGCCTCCTGGTCTCTACCCTAATGCTTTAACCATGTCTGTTCATAGCATATAGCTCACATAATGATTGCTAAAAATATATACATTTGATAGGTAAATAAGGAAACATTAAATAACTACTTACTGTTGTAAGTCCTCGACTTACAACAGTTTTCATTTAGTGACCGAAGTTACCACGCCAGTGAAAAAAAATAACGGGTGACCATTTTTCACACTTAACCACCATTGTAGCATCCCCACGGTCAAAATTCAGAGGGTTGACTGACTCCTATTTATAACGGCCGCAGCGTCCCGGAGTCACGTGGTCCCCGTTTGCGACCTTCCGACAAGCGGAGTCAACGGGGAAGAAGCCAGATTCGCTTAACAACCAGGTTACTAAATGAGCAGCTGCAGTGATTCACTTAACAACGGGTCCTAAAATGGGGCAAAGCCTCCCTTAGCCACAGAAATTTTGGGCTCCAGTGTGGTCGTAAGCCGAGGACTGCGTGTCTATGATAAATACAGGACAAACTCCATGACAAAAAGTTGCCCCAATTTAAAAAGCGTTCGTGCAAAGTGAATTTACAAGCCAAGAGCTATAAAATTACCTTCTTTGTTCTTCCAGCTAAGTTGTCCCTCGTGAAGCAGACTCAGCTAAGGAATTTCTTGTCCAAAAGACAGATGCCCCCCGTCCACTCAATGGCACCAGGTAAACCGGCGTAATTGAAAATATTTTCCATTTCAGGACAAAAAAGTGAGCTACTTTTCCTTTCGTTAACCCCCGTTTGGCAACTGAATTCTTACCAGGGATCAGTGGAGTCCTCAAATTCGTTTAATTGTTTATTCTGACTCGTGATATCAGTACAGAGAGTCCTTGATTTACAATAGTTCATTTAGCGACCGAAGTTTCAACGGCACTGGGAAAAGTGTCTTATAACCGTTTCTCACACTTTATGACCGTTGCAGCCTCTCCGTGGTCACGTGACGCTTGGCAACTGGCTCATATTTATGACGGTCGCAGCGTCCCGGGGGGCGACCTTCTGACAAACCAAGTCAATAGAGGAAGCCAGATTCCACTTATCCACCATGTTACTAACTTAACAACTTAAAAATTATGGCAAGAAAGGTTGTAAAAATAGGGCAAAACCCGCTTAAGAAACGTTTCAGAAATTTGGGACTCAGTTGTGGCTGTAAGTTGAGGACTACCTGTATTAATAATTTCCTCCCTCCGTGTTTTTTTTTTTGCAGCAACTCTGTCCCAGTCGGCTTTCCTGTCTCTGAGATATGACGAAGACCTGGATGAGATTAGTTCCACCTCTTCAGTTGCCCACTCCTTGGACAATGAGGACCCCGAAGCAGTGGATCTGGAGGAAGTGGAGGTGGCACCGGTCCCAGCGCCTCGTCACGCCCCGGTCGTCCGGACGCCTTCGGTCCAACCTCCCCTGTTGCCGCAGCCCCCGCCTCTTGGCAAACCCCACATCACAATGGGCACGCTAAGTGAGTCGGCTGAAGAATTGAATAAGTTGTACGACACCCAGAGACCCTCCCGGAGGGAGGTGGGTGGTTAAGACCTGTGAAAAATGAATGAATGAGGGGGTCCTTGGTGCTCTCTGAGCGTGCTTGTTTTCTTGCAGACGTTTCATGACCCAGCTAGGTAACATCATCAGTGCTAGAAGGGCATGGGGTTTGAGGAGGAGGAGGAGATGATGATTGTGGGGTCCTTGGTGCTCTCTGAGCGTGCTTGTTTTCTTGCAGACGTTTCATGACCCAGCTAGGTAACATCATCAGTGCTAGAAGCGAGTGGGGTTTGCTATCAGTTTATATCATAACTTTGGTCCCTGAATGAAGTCAAGGTGGTCTCACGTTATCTGAAACTATCCATTCTAGCTTGCAAACGAGATCCCTGGGTTCGTTTCCCCCAGTGGTGTTTCTCAACCTTGGCTGGTTTTAAGAACTAAAATACTCCTTTTTTAGAAAAAGGTAAAAATGGATCTTTCCTAACGCCGGCAGTCTTAAGGGGGTTGACGTGCGTGACCGAACGATTAGGGAGACATTTATTTTGTCCCATAAAGAGCTTCCACCAGGCGGCTTCGATTGCTTTCTGGAATGGCAGAGAAGACTGCTAAGCCATGGCAGCACTTCCTCCGGTTCATATATTGGGACAATTAGCGTAATTGGCCTCCGAGGACCGCTTACCTTCCATCTGGGAGTCTAGAATTGCAGTCATAAAACAGACTCGGCCCCTGAATCGTGGCCTGGATCCAGCTGAAGAGAGGCTGTGTGGTCCTAGAAACTCCCTCTAGGAGATTTGTTTTTGAAATCGAGGTTCATACGGTGGAAAGGAAATTAATTCCCCCACATGGTTCAGGATAGACCTGACGGATAATTAAGGGAGCTGGGGAGGGTTACAGATAGTCCTCGTCTTAACAACAGTTCTTTTAGTGACCATTCAAAGTTAACAATGGCACGGGAAAAGGGGACTTGTGACTGTGTTTCAGAGTTACAGCCTTTGCAGCATCCCCAGGGTCACGTGATCAACACTACGCAGTTCGTTTGGCTTAGCCTGACGTGAAATCAAAAGTTTAAAAGATTCCCCTTATCTGAGCACAGGTCAACTCCCAGAATCCTTAGCGGCTGGGGAATTCTGGGAGCTGAGAAACAGAACTTGGAGAGCCTTTCAGCTCCCAACTTCTCACCAAAGATGGAAGGCCAGCGGGAGGATCCTGGGAGTCGAAGTCCCCTAAGTCCAGGTGCTGTGGCTCAGTCAACAAATCACATTCAGAACAAGCCGTGGTTTGAAGTAGAGGAAGTCACCTAGGGGGAGCAAGTTTCTTCAACCTAGTTTAATAGCCTTGTGGCTGATTCTTTCGCGTGGTTTGGACTTTTGGGATTATCACAAGTGAAGATCTTCTCTCTTCCTCTTCCAGTGTCTACCCCTAAGCCTGTCCTACCTGGGGCAGAGAACACCATGTTGGCGACGAAGACTGTGAAACACCGCGCCCCCGTCCCTTCCGTCACTCTCCCAGCCCCCCAAGCTGCTGCAGAAGCTGCCTTGAGGAGACAGATGGCAAACCAGAATCCAGGTGAGCTCCAGGCCATAAACTTGGCCCCCAGTCTATAAGTAGTCCTTGACTTACCCCCCATCACATTTCTATGTGTTAAGCATTTTTTTAATTTTGCCCAGTTGGAGACTTGCCCTCGCATGAGTAACACCTCCTGCTCTGTTGTTCTTATTCCACAGTGGTGAACACCTCCCTGACCGAATCGACTCTGAAGAATGTCCCTCAGGTGGTCAATGTCCGAGAGCTGAAAAGCAGCGGGTCTCCCCCAACAGTTTCTGCAGCCATGGGGTAGGTGACTTCTGCTTTCCTCCTGTCTCCTTTTTCTAGTAATCTTTTTTTCTTTTTCCCCTCCTTGGATCCAGCTGTAGAAAAATTCTCTTTGTGTCGCTTAGCGGAGCAAAACTCTGCTGACAGCTGGACATTTTGCCTTGGAGAAGAGTAATAAGACTTTTTAACTCTTCCCCACGAGGTGGGCTGCAGTTCAGCCCCCATAATCCCCACCCAGCAGATGTTGGCTAGAAAGATGGTGTGGGGTTCATCCTGCACAGCTGGATTGACCCAACCGAGCAACTTTCAGAGGAAAAAGGGTGCACACTTCCCAAAATTAAAGGAGTTAGAATAATAGGATGGAAAGGGAACTTAGAGGTGGTCTAGTCCAGCCCCCTACTCAAGATAGAAGACTTACACCATCCCACTCAAATGGCTGTCCAGTCTCTTCTTGACAACCTCCAGGTTCTTGACAACTTCTGGTGGCAAGCCGTTCCACTGATTAATTGTTCTCACTGTCAGGAAAGTTCTCCTTAGTTCTAGATTGGATCTCCCTCTAACAAGCTGCCATCCATTGCTGTCGTAAGTCGCTTTTTTCAGTGCTGTTGTATCTTCAAACGGCCACTAAACGAACTATTGTAAGTTGAGGATAGCCTGTAATTATCTCTACACTGGAAGCAGGAAAAAAATCGTCAAATGCTGCTGCTTCGGTTTCGGAATTGGGGAAAGAGCTGGAAGGAAGATGCTCAGCTCTCTCCAGAATTATTCCTGTCCTTTTGTAGCTAGTAAATCAGGGCCTGCAGCGAGTTTGTACAAGGTGTATCTGCTAAGCTGCTGCCTGTGAGAGACTATAAATCTTCCTCCCACTGCAGGGTGAATCCATTAGTCTTTTGTTTTATGCTGACCCTGAAAATTTTGGCAGGAGTTGCAAATAATGAGCCAGTGAAATTTTATATATTTTTCCCCCCAATTTCTCTGCTGAGAGTCTGGCCTGAAGCCACTTCACTGCTCTTAGCTGTATGGTAGCTGCACCAGTCGATTCTTGGCTGAAAGGCTGCAATTCTTATTGTAAATATCAGATTTTCAGTGGGGAAACCTAAATTCTAGTACCTGCTTGACCATGGTCTTCCTCCCATGACTTTGTGCCAGCTGCTTAGTCTCAGCCCAGCCTACCTCACTGGACTGTTGTTATGGAAATATAAACCGGGCAAACCTGCCTTGGATTTCCTTTAATTTTGGTTGCGTTCTGCCATCTTTTCTCCCTTCCTCTTCCAGGTCATCAGCTCCTCAAACTGCTGCTCCAGGTGTCCATCAGGTTTTGGCAACCGTGGCAACAAATCAAGTCCACCAGGTACGGGCTGACCTCTTGGAAGCTCTGTCCTTCTCTTCAAGGAGGAATGAATGGGTCGAAAGGAAGGGAAAGCCGGAGGAGATCAGGTTGAACGGTGCTGATAGCAACGGCACTTAGACTTATATACCGCTTGACAGTGCTTTACAGCCCTCTCTAAGCGGTTTACAAAGTCAGCGTATGCTGACAACAATCTGGGTCCTCACTTTGCCGACCTCTGAAGGATGGAAGGCTGAGTCAACCTTGAGCCGGTCAGGATCGAACTCCTGGCAGTGGGCAGAGTCAGCCTGCAATACTGCATTCTAACCACTGCGCCACCCCTGATAAGGGAAGGAAGGAGGGAAAAGGGAAAAAGGAAAGAAAAAGGAAGATAGAACAGACATTTTCCCGAGGCTTCCCTCAATGGGGATTTCTCATCTCCTGCTTTCTGGACAGCAGAGCTGCCCTGCCTGTTTGCTAACCAACCCCTTTTGCTTAACATTTTAGGGACCCCCGTCAAGCACCCTGAAGGCGTTGACGCCACCCAGCTCAGCAGGGGCGACCGTAGCGTCCACCAGCCAGACCCCAGTCGGGAAAAAGAATTCAGGTCAGTTCAGATCAACTGGAAGAGGCTCAAAGCACAAAAGGGGCGGAAGGGAGAGTCACCAAAAGTGGAAGCAAAACCTCCCGCCTTCAGCCTCTCTCCTGGTGACTTACAGAATACAGAAAAAACAAGAGCTGGAAGGGACCTTGAAGGTCTTCTAGTCTAACCCCCGCTGAGGTCGTTTTCTTGCCAAAAGTGATTTTATTTTTTTTATTTTTAAATAAATAAATAAATAAAAAAGGACCTCCGCTGGGCTTTTCCGCTTAGCAACGGAAACATTGGGCTCAGTTGCCGTAAGTGGTAAATCGAGGACTACCTGAAAGAAGATTCATTTTTTGCAACGCCTTGCCAAGGCCTCTCCTTCCGCTTTCCACCTTTGGCACCTCCCAAGGGGCTTTCTTCCTGATTTCCCCACCCTCAGCAGGAAAAGAATTGCGGCAAACAGGCATATTTTTCTCCCGAGGCTCCAGCACAGGGTCCGTCTTTGAGAGTATCGGAAGAGACAGAGGAAAAGCAAATCTGACAGCCTCTTTGACCTTGCTGAGTGCAGCAACATCAGGGGGGGGGAAAAAAAACAAAAAAAACAAGAGATGGAAAGAACAAAAGTCCCAGTGATTAAAATCCGGATTTTAAGTGCTATGAAGCCAGTCCGGCTTTCCCCCCACTGCCTTGGCTTGTCAGAAGGTCGCAAAAGGGGATCACTGCGGCCGTCATAAATACCAGCCGGTTGCTAGGCATCCCCATTTGGATCACGTAACCCTGGGGATGCTACAACGGCCATTAAGTCTCAAAAACGGCCCTAAGTCACGATTTTCTGGGCCGTTGTAACTTCGGACGGAGGCTAAATGAATGGATTTAAGTCGAGAAGCTACCTGTGTTTATTTATTTCCAAGATCGGCCTGGCTGCTCATCTTGAAACCCAGCCCTGGCTGGCTGGCAACCGCAATAAAATTCCAAAAGCTGAAATTCAAGTCTTGGCACCTCCATCTTCCACCTAAGAATACCCCAGCAGCCACCCACAGGGTCTCTCCTCAGTTAACCCCACTGCCTGGGTAAAGAACAAATCTTTACAGCCTGCCAGAAAGCTAAAAAGGTGGGGGGGGGGCCCAGATGTGGGGCATTATCCCCCATTTTCAATTACGCACCATTTGGACAGATTAAGCCTAATCCCTTCTCACAAATGCTGAAGCCAGGAGCTGAGTTCCTGCCAGTGCTAAAGGCCACGTATGTAGCCGTATGGAAGCGTAACTCAGTTTTTGGTAGAGGGTTTGAACTCCGTAGAATTAGATCTGAAGAGGAAAGACACGGCAACCAATGAACCAACTTAGGATAGTTATCCTTTTTTCTTTTCCCCCAAACCCGATTATCCTACAAGCCACAACCGAGCGGAAGTAACTTTCTGTCCCTCTCCCTTTGTAAGACCTTGGGTGGCCAACGAAGCGTTGAAATGTCGCCGCCCAGAACAGGCCCAGAGAAAAGAGGTCTGCAAACGGGCAAAAATAATCACGCGCTTAAGCTGCACAGAGTAGATCAGTCAACTTCCCCGCCGCGGGTCAGCTGAGCCGCCCGCTCTGAGCTTTGCAGCACACTCAGCAAAAGTGTGCAGGTGTGCCCAAGAGAGCCACACCAAGGAAGTCGAAGCTTGCGGCTCGGTGAGCTGAGCGGCGCAGGAAGGTCGGGGGAGAAAAAAAATGGAGGCGTGCAACGTTCCCGAGTTTGGAGAACTGAAATGCTTCTGCTTCTCAGCTCTCTGTTCCCCATGTTTAGCGAGTAGAAAGTGGGGAAAATCTGTTCTTAAGGTTGATATTCCTAAACGCCTCTGGTTGGTTACAAACCTTGGATGCCCTGGAATCTACCGAAAATCCTTGGTGCTCTCTGAGCTGGTTGTTTTCTTGCAGACGTTTCATTATCCAGCTAGGTAACATCATCAGTGCTAGAGAGGAGGGGAGTGGTGGAGGAGGAGGAGGAGGAGGACTGTGGGGGTCCTTGGTGCTCCCTGAGCTGAATGGTTTTCATGCATTCATTATCCAGCTAGGTAACATCATCAGTGCTAGAAGGATTGTGGAGGGAAGGAGAAGGAGAAGAGGAGGAGGGGGGGGGAAGAGGAAGAGGAATAGTCATCCTTCTCTACCTCATCAACTCCATCCCCTTCTAGCACTGATGATGTTACCCAGTTGGGTCATGAGACGTCTGCAAGGAAACAGCCCAGCTCAGAGAGCACCAAGGACCCCACAGTTCAACCCTGAGCTACGAATATCGTTTTCTATTGAAACATTTCTCTTATATGAAATGTGCAGCTTTGGTGCCACCGGGATTTCCTCTCGGGGGGGGGGGAATCACACCTTGCAAAGCCATCAAAATTTGTTCCTCGGAAGGAAGGAAGGTGGGATACTAAATAGAAAGAAAGCAGAGGTCCCTGGAAATGCCGGATGGAGATGCAGGATTTTTCGATTTTGGGTGATTCTCTAACTTGGGCAAGTCTTCCTCACTCTCTGACAATCCAGGCTCCACAAAGACTGTTGCAGCTGTCGCCACGCCGGCAGTGACCTCCATCTCGGCCGCAGCTTCCCAATTCAGCAAAGACTTCACGTTCGCCCCATCGGGGTCAGTACCGACCATCTTTTCATCCTTTCCTCTCTTTTCAAAGCCCCGTGTGGCGTTTTAAAGGTGTGGCTTCTTATAGCGGATGTGGCACCAAGCAGTGATCTAGAGACTCAGGTTTCAGCTTTGCCAGGAAGTTGGCCCTCAAAAGGAGTGTCTAGCTGTACTTGGGGGACGTTGTGAGCAGGATAAGAGCCAAGACACAACTTTTGTCCACACCTCCAGAAATTGCCACCATTGGAAAACCTGGCATTACGAGTAGTAGTCCTTGAGTTACAGTCGTTCATTTAGTGACAGTTATCTGGGGTCCTGACCGGGTAGGAGCAGCAGATAAACCTTACGCCGTCCACCGAGGCAATTCTTACAAACGGGGTGTCATGTTTGTTTGTTTTATTTTCAAACTTAGGCCTGGGTTTAACTTTGCTGCGGTCCCTGTTTCGGCTGCGACGTCGGCCTCGTCTGCTTTGGCAGGTAAGGTTTTGGTACAGGGTCTCCTGCTTGAGCAGGGGGTCAGACTAGAAGACCTCCAAGGCCCCTTCCAACACTGTTATTCGGAGGAGGAGGGGGAGAAGGGTCTCCTGCTTGAGCAGGGGGTCAGACTAGAAGACCTCCAAGGCCTCTTCCAACACTGTTATTCAGAGGAGGAGGGGGAGAAGGGTCTCCTGCTTGAGCAGGGGGTCAGACTAGAAGGCCTCCCAGCTCCCTTCCAACTCTTTTATCATTTTATTCATTCTGTTATTCTTTTGGCAGCTGCAGCCACCCCAGCAAAAGAGCTGAACCAGCCTGAAGCCTTTTCCCTTGGAGGAGGAATAAAATTTGCCCCCGCACCGGAGGCCTCGTTTTCTTTTGGGGGGCCCAGACCCCCCACCCTTTCAGGGGCCTGTGCCCCTGGGAGCACCAGCTCTGGAGACCCAGGCCAGAGCAACGGACAAGCGGCGGAGACGTCCCTTCCCTTTGCAAACACCCCCAAACTGGAGAGCCTCCCCCTCCAGCAGGGCGATCCGGCCAGCCAGGCCTCCGCGGCCGGAGAGACTTTGGGCAGCTTCTCCGGTCTGAGGGTTGGCCAAGCCGAGGAGAACGTCAAGGCCGCTCCGGCCAAGGGACCCTCCCCCAGCGCCCCCGGGACGCAGCCGCCGGGGCTTCCGGTTGGAAACACACTGTCGGCGAGCAAGCCTGCAGAGGCCAGCCCCACCCCCTTGACCGCGGCGGCCAGTTCGACGGCCGGCGGCATCTTTGGCAACGTCCACGTGGTCCATCCTGGCCCTCCCGGCCTCTTCGGTCTCGCAGCGCCGGCGGGCGGTGGCAAGACTCCGTTTGCCTTTGGGGGTCCTCAGGCCAGCGCCCCCCAAGCGTCGTCTTCCTCGTCTCTGGCCCTCCCGCCGTCCACCGCAGCCCTCTCCTTTGGGAGTCTCTTGAGCTCTGCGGCCACGCCGAGTAAGGGAGGAGAAGAAGACGTCAAAACGAGCTCTCTCGAGAAGCTGCCTCTGGCCGAGGGGGCCACGTTGCCCACGGCGCAGGATGACCCCCAGCCCTCTGTCCTGGCCCCTGAGCAGCGTCCGGCAGAAGTGGCCCCTTTAGCAGCTGCAGAGGCCAAAGGAGGGCAGCCGACTGCCCCTTTGGAAGCCGCACCTGGCAAAGAGCTGACTCCCCCTTCGGCGCCTGGCGAGCCCAAGACTGAGGGGCTTCCTCCTCCGGAGGGTCCCGCAGAGGAGCAGGCCCCGGCCTCCTCGCCTCCAGCGGCCGTCAGTTCCCAAGTCACGGAACCCACGGCCTCCTCTGCCAACACAGCTGCGTGCATGCCAGCGCCGGCCAGCAGCCCCTCTGCCTTTACACCAGCAGTCTCCACCTCTTCTGGCTTCGCACAGCCCTCCGGACTCCCTCCTCCTCCTCCTCCTCTTCCTCCCTCCTCCGGCTCGGCCTTCAGCCAGCCCACCGCTGCGGGCTTGACCAACCCTTCTGCTCCACCCGTCTTTGGTCAGGTCTCCGCGGAAGCCCTCCCGGTCTCCTCTCCCTTCGGCCAACCTCCGGCCACCGGTCCGTCTTCCTCAGCCGACGCTGCTGGGTTCAGCACCTCGGTCTTCGGGACCTCAGCCACCCCGGGCTTCGGCCAGTTGGCGTTCGGACAAGCCCCTGTTTTTGGCCAGTCCGGCAACACGTCGAGCGGCTTCGCGTTCAACCAGGCCGGCTTTGGAGCTCCTCTGACTTTTGGGCAGGCGGCGGCTTCTTCCGCCACCCCGGCGTCCAGCAGCGGGAACGTCTTTGGGGCAGCGTCCAGTACCAGCACGGCCAGCTCCTTCTCCTTTGGACAGCCTTTAACCGCTTCTGGGCTTTACGACCCAAGCAGCGCCCCTGTGTTCGGGCAGAGTTCCGGCTTTGGGCAGAGCGGGGCCATCTTTGCGAGTCCAGCCTCCATGACCACCACCACCCCAACCTCTTCGGCTGGCTTCAGCTTTTGTCAAGCTTCTGGTAAGGTCAGGGATGTCCGTGGGGACTGTCGGTCATCCAGGTCATCGTTCTCCCAGAGACGCTTTTCCACGAATGCCACTGGACTTCCTTGTTTTTCTTTGAAGACCTTTCGCTTCTCATCCAAGAAGCTTCTTCGGCTCCCACTGGATGGTCTTCAAAGAAAAACACGGCAGTCCAGTCGCCTCGTGGAAAAGCATCTTTGGGATCAGGCCAGGGATGGGATGGCAGGTGAACGAAAGACCCTCTGGGCCGCTGGAGTTGCATTCCCGCAGTCCGCGGGATGGAAGGTGGTACCTCTGGATGACCCTCATCGGAGTCCCAAAGGGTGCTGGGTTCGTTTTACCTGCCGCAGGTAATCCTCGACTGAGAACCGTCGTTCAGCGATTTTTCAAAGTTACAACCACATTGAAAAAAGGGACTTGTGGCCAGTCCTCGCAGCTACGACCATCACAGCCTCCTCACAGCTCACAGAACCAAAACGCAGGTTACTCGGCAACCGGCGTGGACGTAGGACCCGGGGTCGCGTGATCGCCACCTGCAACCTTCCCGTCACAAATACGAGTCAGTTGCCAGGCATGCCAGTGTTTGATCACAGGACCACGGTCGCACGGTGTGAAAAATGGTCACAGTCCCTTTTTTCCCAGCGCCGTTGTAACTTTGAACCGTCACTAAATGAACACTTGTAAGTCAAGGACTTTTACCTGTGTTATGCCTAAAATTTTCAGAGTCGCCCAGAAATGAAAAAGGGGCCAAACTCAAATGTCCGTGAATTGTAGCCAGGGAATAAATTCGCCTCTCCCCACGTTGCAGCAGCAGCGGAGAGATTAACAGTCGGAGAAGATGGCTTTTACGAATTTAGTTTTTATCCTGACCTCGCCTGGCCCGTTTCCTGGCTGGAATCCCAGCTTAGGCAGCTTTAAATGTCGAGCAAAAATTGTGTAATTTGAATTGCATTTGAAATTGGCTGTTTTGAGGGTCTGTTTTGCTTAAGAGGAGAGCACAATCGGAGTAATTCCTCTTTTGCAAGGAAACGGGACAGAAAGGAATTACAGTTTCTCCGACTCCTTGCACCCAGTGCTAGAGGACTAATCACACAAGAGGCCCATTTTCGGAACCAGACTCCGCTTAATTACTGGGGCAAAAGAATATTTTAAGAAACGAATCCCGCTCTGTAATTATAACTTGCGCAGAAGTGGGTTGGGAAGAGCTGGGAAATTCCTTTTAATCGGAATACTTCATTATCGGTCATGGGAACGTGGGATTAACAGAGCCGAGTTTATCTCGGCTGAAAAAACGTGGGATTTCTTTGGGATTTGCTTAAAAAAAAAAATAACGGGGGGGGGGGGAAGCAGTAAGGGCGTGTTTTGATCCTCAGCCTTGCAAGGGCCGTGTAGTTCTCGGCTTATGGTCACACTTGGAAGCAAAATGTCCATCGCTAAGTGAGTCAAGCCCGGTTTTACGATCTTTATTGCCAGGGTTGTTAAGCGAATCAGTGCAGTTGTTAAGGGAATCAAGGGGTCATTGAGTGAAACGGGCTTCCCCCCCCCCCCCGATTTTGCTGTTTGGGAAGGTCACCGATGACCGTCACAGGACCCCAGGAGGCTGCAGCCACCATAACTGCCATATAAAGGGGAGGCACGGAAAATCAGGAGGAGACCAAGTTGTGTCTCCTTCCCTTCCCTCCCCCCTTACCCTTCCTCCTTCCCCTCCCCCCTTACCCTTCCCTTCTATGTTGAACTCAGACCTCATAATTCATAAGGTATTAATCAATTGACCATAGTCGTCTTCACTGTCCACATTACGTAGAACGTGGGTTGATGTATTGGTAGCCACCTATCATATCTTTGAATGTGATGTTGCCAAAAAAACACACACAAAAATTTACGATCAGGCTTCTAATGAGCTTTGCAGCGTCTCTGTGGCCACGCGATCACCATTTGCAGCTCCGAATGGTCACTAAACAAATGGTTGTAAGCTGAGGATTATTTGTAGGGGTAAAAACGCCAGTGTTTGGTTTTCGCAAGCTGTTTAACCTCCTGCCTTTGCCGGTTTTTGTTTCCTCTCTTGATTTCTTTCCAGCGTTTGGTTCCAGCAGCCCAAGTACCGTGTTTGGCCAAGCCACCAACGCCAGCGGGACCCTCTTCGGCCAGGTAATTCTTCCAAACCAGCTGTCTTCCTTTCTTGGGGCAAAAACTGCACTGGGTCTGATCGAAAGAAAATACTGTAAAGGTTGCTTATAATTGAAATCAACAACCGCTTAAGTATGAGCCAGCAGTGTGCGGCTGCAGCCAAAAAGGCCAACACAGTCCTAGAAATTTCACGACAATGAGAACAATTAGCCAGTGGAACAGTTTTGCCTCTTGGAATTGTGGATGGAGGTCTTTAGGAAGAGACTGGACAGTCATTTGTCCAGAATGGTACAGGGTCTCCTGCTTGAGCAGGGGGTTGGACTGGAAGACCTCCAAGGTCCCTTCCAGCTCTTGTTATTCCATATTCTGTATCCAAGATCAAAATCAACCCATCAGTCTGGACTGGCAAAGGAGTGCACCTCTTTATCATCAGGCTCTTGGGGTGCAAGGGAGGTGATGGTCCTGCTCAGTGTTGGCCCCATTCTTTGGGACACTTTCTCCCCACATTTCTTACCTGCTGTCTGGCAGATCAGAAAAAAAAGGAGGTGGTTGCTTTTCTGAAAATGTGGACCTCCCACGGCCTGTGGCAAGGGCAGATGACCAGGGTCATCTCCAGCTGGAAAATATAAAGGAGATAAAATCAATACTCTCTGTTGTTCTCCTGCAAATCTGAACAATTGGGAATCGTCGGAGGAAAACCAGCTCTAGAGACAAGTCAACAAGTTTTATATCTATTTTTGAACTATCAAGATTTCCTCCCAGGCACCCCTAAAGTTGCACAAATGCTGTTTCTCTATTGCTGATTTCCCCTCGTCGTCGTTTCAATGGGCTTTAAAATGTATGAATCTGCCTCCCCTTTCATTTTGTTTGAACGTCTGAATGGCCTACACTTGAGGTTACAAACAGCAGGAGTTGGACAGCCACTCGTCTGAAATGCTGTAGGGTTTCCTGCTTGAGCAAGGGGTTGGACTAGAAGACCTCCAAGATCCCTTCCAGTTCTATTATTCTGTGACTTTTCACGCCAGAGTATCTAGCAAGGCTTTTTTTTTGAATCGGACACACAAGTCGGTCTAAAATTCTTCGTTTGGTCTTTCACAGCCATCCTCTTCCAGCGGGGGTCTGTTTGGATCCGGCAGCGGTGGGAGAGCGGGGGGCTTCTTCAGCGGCCTGGGAGGGAAACCGAGTCACGAGGCGGCCAACAAGAACCCCTTCAGTTTTTCCAGCAGCAGTTTTGGCTCATCAGGCAATCAAAGTAAGTAGAGCTGAGCGCTCAGCCACCCCAGCCTTCCAGCTGAATAGCAGTCTCCCTGCAAGCTGCAGTTCCGCAGGGCAAACCTGCACGGCCAGTCCTCATTTAGTGACTGTTCAAATGGCAAGAAAGGAAGAGAAGAAACCTCTTATTTTCCTTCCCCTCCTTTCCCCATCGCAGACACATCGACTCTTTTTGGAAACAGCGGCGCCAAAACTTTTGGGTTTGGCACCGCTTCCTTTGGCGAGCAAAAGCAGATGGGCACCTTCAGCGCCAGTGGAGGAAGCGTTGCCTCCCAGGGCTTTGGGTTCTCCAGCCCCACCAAAACAGGTATTGGAATTTCTGCAGGGTCCAATCTGAGCCGGTCAGAATTAAATTATTTAGGGTATTATCCATGATTAATGACGAGCCCTCTTATTATTAGATAAGCACCACCTTCAAAATAGCCCCTGTCTAATTTGGGGGTGGGCAGAGCTAGAGATAGCCCTCCACTTATAACTACAGTTGAGCCCCAAGTTTTCTGTGGTCAAGTTGTCAGGTGTGTTTTTCGCCCCCCCTCTTAACGACCATTCTTGAACCACTGCCCTTGTTAAGGTAGTCACACGGTCGTTAAGCGAATCCGACTTCCGCCGTTGACCTTGCTTGTCAGAAGGCCCCAACAGGGGATGACGTGACCCCGGGACACTGCGACCGTCCTAAATACGGAGTCGGTTGCCCAGTTTGGATCCCCTGACCGTGGGGATGCGGCCACAGTCCTAATGCGAAAAACGCTCCTAAGTCTCTCTCTTCAGCCTTGGTGACTTCGAACAGCGTCACTAAACGAACGGTTGAAAGTCAAGGACTACGTGTAATTTACAATATCCAGGACAAGCTGTGGCTGCTTCAGAAAAGCCCAACAGATTCCCTTCCATCAGCCGAGCGGCCTGCTTTTTATTTTGACCTCCCTTCTCTCTTTCTCCTTCCTTTATTTATTTTTTTTTCCCCCAGGTAGTTGTGTTTACAGCCAGGGGGTATCTTATTACATTGGCCTAGACTGAAATTTCACCCGGGGGGTATTAAAAGCCTCCGTAGTCCAAGAAGAGCTGTGGCTCGCTGGCTCTCGGACCGGCCTGAAAATCTGAAATGCTCAGAGGAGATTTTGGGAGAGGACACGGATTGCAAACCTGCTGCGGCTCCTCATTTTCTCTCAGGAAAGCTTTCCCTGACGGGAAAAGGGAGAATCGGCGGAGGTTACAATAAAAATGGAGGCAGTTCTTGGTTCCGGTACTCCTCAACTTACAACAGTTCATTTAGTGACCAGTCCAAAGTTACAGCGGCACTGGGAAAAGTCACTGATGAGCGTTTTTCACACTTCTTACCCCATCCCACTCGATCTAGCAGAAGAAGGTCCCGTCTGCTGAGGGGTCCCATCTGACAGGAGCCAGGAAACGCGCCTTTCCTGCTAGACCAGACGGGATGGGTAGATGTGAGGGGGGTTATCCTGCCCCGTCTCTGTTAGCGTTCCGGGTATCCCTGAAAACCTGGTTCTTCCCATCAACCCTGCGGAGCCTGCAAAGCGGCTGAACGAGGCCAGCTTGGGATTCTTTTATATTTGCTTACTCCTTTATGCTTTCGTTTTTGGGAATATCGGTATTTTTTTGCTGTTGGGGTGTGGTTTTCATTATTTTGCTTGTAAGTTGGCCAAAGTCACTTTTTGGGGGGAAGGAAGGAAGGAAGGAAGGAAGGAAGGAAGGAAGGAAGGAAGGAAGGAAGGAAGGAAGGAAAAGAAAAAGAAGAGAAGGAGAACAGGAAGGAAGGGAGAAAAGGAAGGAAGGAGATGGGAAGGAAGAAGGAGAAAAGGAAGGAAGGAAGAAGGAAGGGAGGAGATGGGAAGGAAGGAAAGGGAGGGAGCTATAGAAAAGAAAGGAAGGGGAGGGAGAGAAGGAAGGAGATAATATGCTATAGGAAGAGAAGGAGAGGAAAGGGAGGGAGGGAGAAAGAAGGTGGGGGAGAGAGAGAAGCAAGGGAAAGAGAGAGGAAGGAAAAGAAAAAGGGGGGAGATAAGGAAGGCCGGGAGGGAGGGAGGGAGGAAAACAAGAGAGGAAACCAGGAAGGGAAGGATCAAGGTAGAAATCCGCACAGCCAATCATCCCTCTTCTGGGCCCTGGAGAAACACAAAGCCGGGCTCAGCAAGACTCCCCCCACAATCCCCCCCCCCTCCCAGCCTCAAGGTTTTTCTTCGCTGCTCCTTTCAAAAGAAGGGACCGAGCGGTCTCTGAGCAGAAGCTGCTGGCCTCAGGGGACCGGCCCATCTGCACGGCAGGCTGAAAGGAAAAATAAGGTTTTTCCCGGGCGGGGCTGATGCTCCCGACTCACAGAAAGAGGCCGGGCTTCCAGATGGTGGCATTCTTTTTGAGGCCCGGCCGTCCGGCCCCGGAGGAAACCCCTCTCGGCTAAGGGTGGTTTCCCCCCCTCAATTCCCAGGTCAGGCGGAGATCTCTGAGAGGCTTCCTCCTCCAGCCTCGCTGACATGGTTGCGTTTTCCCAGCGCGATCAGAATCGCTACCTTAGCAACTGCTCTCGCAGGCGAGGGTGGCGGCGGCGGCGGTGGTGTTTTTGCTTTTTTTTTTTTTTTTTTCTCCCTTCCCTTCGCTCCTTCGGGCTGCAAGCTGCAGGCCGCAGCGGCTTCCGCAGCCGCCCTGCCTCTCTCCTCGCATGCGGGCTCCCCCCTTCCTGCCCTCTTCCTCCAACCCATGTCCAAAGGATTTCTGGTTCAGACCATGCCTGTTGAATGCCGGCCTCCCTTCGACAGTAAGTGCGCGGCGGCGCAGGGTGTTTTGCCTGGGGCTCGGATGCCGGAGGCTTCCAGCCGGGGTTGGGCTTTGTGCTGATGTGGGAAGAGGAGGGAACGCTTGCTTCTTGAGCCTCTGGAATGGAGGGTGGGTACTGCAGGACCCTTCCCCTGGCCTGTCCCCCAGACCCAGCTCAGGCCTGTCTCTCTTGCCCCCGGGGTGCTAAAATTTCCCACGCTCTGGCCGAGAATTAAAAATGTATGTTGAGAGGTCCTCGCGGCTGAAATCCTGCAGGCAGCCCAGGTTTAGGGAATCAGCCTTCAATTTGGGGGTCAAGATGCTTTCCCGGGAAGGTGGGGGCTGCTCGTGGTAGGAGCATGCCCCGGGCTGAGCTTCAGTGCAGCTGTAACCTCGTTTGGGATTGACGTTGATGGGTGGTGGTGTTGATCAATGTGTATCTATATGACGTCTGTCCCTCTCTCTCTCTTTTTTTTTGCCTCTGCTTTGCTCAGGTGGCTTCGGAGCTGCTCCAGTGTTCGGCAGCCCTCCCACTTTTGGGGGTTCCCCCGGGTTCGGAGGGGTGCCGGCATTCGGTTCAGCACCAGCCTTTCCAAGTCCTCTGGGCCCGACGGGAGGCAAAGTGTTCGGTGAAGGGACCGCGGCGGCCAACACGGGCGGATTCGGGTAAGCTGGCAAAAAGGCAGTCCTGTGTTTCTAGACCTCATGATTTCCCTTCCATCCTTGCATGCGTGTGTCACTTCCGTCATCCAACTCCCTGCCTTGTTTTGCAGGAGGGAGGGAAAGAGGGAGGGAAGGAAGGAAGTAGAGAGGGGAGGGGAAAGGAGGGGAGGAAGGAAGGAAGCATGGAAAGAAAGAAATAGAAAGAAAAGAGGGAAGGAAATAGGAAGGGGAAGGGATGAATATCTCTCATCCTGATCTCTCTGGCATTCCTCTCTTCTTTTGGTCTACCATGTTGGTCTGCCAAGAAGGGGCATACCTGTCCTCTTTGCAGCCTCCTAGGCCCTCATAACCCCACTCTTCTCTCTCTCTCTCTCTCCCTCCCTCCCTCCCCACTCAGCTTCGGCAGCACGGCCAGCACCGTCTCCTTCGGCACACTGGCGAGTCAGAACACCCCCACCTTCGGCTCCCTCTCTCAGCAGCCTACAGGTTTTGGCACACAGGGCAGCGGCTTCACTGGCTTTGGGTCCAGCGGAGGAGGTAGGAGGGGGAGGAATGGAAGGGAAGGGAAGCAATCTGGGAGAGTTAGTTGGCCAGGGAAGGGAAAAAAAGGGGGGGAGGGAAGGAAGGAAGGAAGGAAGGAAGGAAGGAAGGAAGGAAGGAAGGAGAAAAAGGGAGGAAAGATGAGAAAGGGAGAGGGAAGGGAAGGAAGGAAGGAGAAAAAGGGATGAAAGAAGAGAAAGGGAGAGGGAAGGGAGGAAAGAAAGGAAGGAGGGAGGGAGGAAAATAGGAAAAGGAAGAAAAGAAGTAAAGAATTTGAAAGAGGAGACATTAAATTAATGTTAAGGTGCTGATCGAGAAACCAGAAATCGGTGAGTTCTAGTCCAGCCTTAGGCGTGAAAGTCGTCTGGGTGACTTTGGGCCAATCACCAGGAGACGGTGAGTTCTAGTCCGGCCTGAGGCGCGAGGTGCTTTCTCTTTCAGCCCAACCCACCTCACAGGGTTGTGGGGAAAATAGCATTAGGTCGGTTCGCCGCCTCGAGTTTCTTCTAAGATAATAAAAGGTGGGATCAAATCAATTAGGGTTTCTTATGTGGAAAGAAAAGCGTTTTGAATCCTACTTTGAAACCCTTTTGTCTTTTTTTCTTTTCTGTCCATTTTTGCAATTCCTTCTTCGCAACTTCCCTAGTAATCCTTTCTTTTCCTTTTCTCCCTCTTTTCTTTTCTTTTCTTTTTCCCTCCCGTAGGATTTGTCTTCGGATCATCGAATGCGTAAGTCCAGATCTGTGCCTTACGTGCTTTCTAGCGGCTGTTTTCCGTACGTAAAAGCTTTCTTCTGGCGCTAAAAGATATTAAAAACGCTAATCCCGGTTGAATTATTTTAATCAGCTGGAGGAGAGGCCGGCTTTGTTGGGCCTCTTATGTCTCCTTGTAAGAGCATTAATGGAAAAGCCGAGGATCTGGCGGGTGATTCTCCGCCTGGAGTGGATCCAGCCGTAGAAATCCGCTGTTCTCTCCCCATCCCCGGCTGCTTTTCTATAAATCGAGACGGTGCTTTAGCGGGCAGAAACGTTGAGCTCCGCTGTGGTCGTAAGTCGAGGTCCCAAACAGAGCCGGTTCAGTCTCAACCGACCAACTTTGATTCTCAATTTCTCGTAATTATTATTATTATTATTTTCCCTTTTAGATCCTCCTCGGGGTTCAGCGGCTGGAGAAGCTGAACAGACAACGGCTCTGTCGCTTGTTCTGGGACTCTTCTTTTTTTAAATGTCGCTTCCACCGACTTTTTATACCAAACCACAAAAAAAAAAGGGGGGGGGGAAAGCCTCGTGAAATTGCCTATTTTTTTTTTTCTGTTGTTGTTGTTGTTAATGGAAACGTTGCGTGGCCTCTCTAAATAAAGCTATTTTATCTGCTGGTCTTTGAATTCCGCCTTGGCAAAACTCAAAAGCCCTGAAACAGGTGTTTTGTGGGTTTGGGTTGTTTTGTTCCATTTTCAACAGGGATCCATTGGGTTCCTTTTGACAAGGGAGCAGCATCCGTTAAGAGATCTGCTTTCCCTTTTGGTGATTTGTTTATACTGCAGGTTGTCCTCAGGCTACGACCTTGTCTAACTTTGGGACAGCTGTAAAAAAACAAGTTGTTCAGCTGACCGATGCGTTTTTATTGCCTTTTTTGGTCGTTAAGCGAATGCCACGGACATCAAGTAAACCGTGGTTCGGCACAAACTTTTCTCAGAAACTGGAAGTAAATGCTGGGTTTTTTTGCGAACCCGTCATAAAACACAGTCAAATGACTGCAAAACACTGTAAATATGACTCAGTTACCGAATGTATGAAAGGCAGTCGCGTGACTGCAGCGATGGGGGGGGGGGTTTGACCATGGGGACTTCATATCCATCACATAGGTACCCCCAGGCAGCTCTGTTGGAGCTTTGAACGGCCACTAAGCCACCAGCCATAAGGCCAGGACTTGCCTGTACAGTGTTTCTCAATCTTGGCAACTTTAAAAACATGTGGACTTCAACTCCCAGAATTCCCCAGCCAGCCTGGGTCGAAGCTGCCAAGGTTGAGAAACAACTGGTTTACTATAATAGCCCATCATAGTTGTAAAGTGACATCTTCCTTAAAGCTGGATTCCTGGTGACTTTATGGATCATCTAAGTGATTCCCTTGGCATCGTCCCAAAATGTTCGCCCCCTTCCTTCTTGTCAGCTTCCCAGTCTGGCTACAATGCTGAGATCTCCTTGTGGTGTCCCATCCACCTCCAAACCAGCTTAAGTTTTTTTTTAAAAAAAAAATAGCCAAGGTTGCCCAGATATAACAATCTGTTGTCTCTTCCTGGGCCTGAATCACAGCCACAATTAGTCAAAAAGGAAAAAAAAATAGTTGGAAATCCTAATCCATACTTTGAACGATTTTACAACACACCAGAAATTTCCTTTGAGGAAGGCTGGTACAGTGGTGGGATTCAGCCAGTTTGCACCACTTAGAACCGGTAGCTAATTTTTTGTTGCCCAGGCCCAGAATGGACTTCCGGAAACGGCATCCACACAGAGAACCAGTCGTTCACATATTTGAATCCCACCACTGGGCTGGTATATTATCAGAATTGGGAATGAAGGAAAGTGAGAAGGAAGGGAGGGGAGGAAGGAAGGATTCTGATAATATGCTTTGGGGAGGAAGGAAGGAAAAGTTCAGCATCCAGAAGATAGATTTCTCCGATCTTCAAAACCATGAGGACTAGAAGCCTTTTTTTAAAAAAAAGATGCTCACAGGTTTCCTTTTGTGGCATGGAAAAGATGCCGGATTCCTTTTCCTAAAAATAGCAACCTGGAGAAAGGATACCTCACAGGCCCACATGAAAACCAAGACCTGAGCCGAAGCCCACTTACTCACACGTCTGATCAGTTTCCTGCCTCGGTCTTGCCATTCCTATATTTAAGGCAGCTATTCTCTTAACGGGGATTTTTTTTTCCCCTTTTCATTTTAGTTCATCACGGAAGACAGCTGTGGCAGCTGGCCTTTTATCTTGCTAATGGCATCTATAAAGAATCTTCTGCACGTGGGCTATTTCAGTCATTCTTAACCTTCGGGATCTTAAGCCCCCTAATCGGTTTTCGAGGACCCTCTTGAGATGGAAGCAAAAAAAATATATCACTTTTTCTAGGAGGGAATGGGTCGTGTGGAGTGGAAGAGAAAAGGGGAGGAGGAGGATAATAGTGGGGTCCTTGGTGCTCTTTGAGCTTGATTATTTTCTTGCAGACGTTTCATGACCCAACTAGGGAACATCATCAGTGTTGGAAGGCAGTCTCCTTTCTTATGAATATTGGCTGTGAGGTCTTAAATTTCGGGCAGAGTTCCTCCTAACCATCTCCCTACATTTTTCCTTCCTCCTCCTCTCCCAACAAAACCTTAGAATCGTCCCTTTCCTACCTGAACATCAACACGCTGAAGGCGTGGGATCCGAAGTTGCCTATTTTAACACACAACCCCATCGGCGGCTTTGTGACTGAGCCCGGCGTCCGTTTTGTCAGTCGCTCCCAATACAGAAGCCGAAAGAGGCATTCCGGTTTGGCAGCTGGTCCCTCGTTGAGCTGGCCGGGATCCAGTTATCGGCAGAAAGTTAATCTGAGCTATAGATCCCTTCGCCCCTCCTGCTAGTATCTCTGGTATGCGAGCTCAAATGGGCTTTGTCCAACGGAAGAGAATAAGTTCATTTCTTTTAATTTGCGAGCCTTCTCTGGTCTCCTACAACAATTCTAGGCAGCTCACAACAATCCATAAAACATAGTTATGAATACAGATAGTCCTTGAGTTACGGCTGCATTTGGGATCAGCAAAAACGTCTTCAGAGAAAAACAAGAAAGTCCAGTTGCCTCCCGAAAAAAGCACGTTTGGGACAACCATGACCTGGATGGCTGAGAACCTCCATGGACATCTTCCATCTATGGGTTGATTAAACAACGTCAGTCCTGTTCCATTTCTTGACCTCAGTTTGTGTTGGTCAAAAGCTGCCCTCAAACTCCAGATGGAGAAGAACTCAGCTGAGGTCCACTTGCGTGGCTTCTGTCCCTAGGAACGAGACTTAGAGCAGAAGATGGCAGCCCTGTTCTCCAAAGTTGGTCTGCCAAGCTTGAGATGTTATTGCTGTAGACCTTGGAAAAACGTTGACAGGTTGAATCATTGTGCTTCAACCCAAACACGATTTAACGTCTGCTGATTTTTAGGGCAGCCAGCCACCATGGAAACCACAGCTTGTTAGTGGCTTGCTGTTTGAAGTGTACCTAAAGGAAATCAACCCTGATTGATCTTTGGAAGGACAGATCCTGAAGCTGAAGCTGAAATATTTTGGCCATCAAAGGAGAAGAGAGGACTCACTGGAGAAGACGCTGATGTTGGGAAAGGGAAGGTAAAAGGGGGAGGAGATGGTTAGATAGGGTCATCAACGCAACGAGCATGGATTTGGGCAAACTCCAGGAGACAGTGGAGGACAGGGCGGCCTGGCATGCTGTGGTCCATGGGGTCACAAAGAGTTGGACACAACTTAGTGACTGGACGACAGCCACAAGCATTAGCTTTATTTGAAGGTCTTGATTCCTGAAGCATGGATTGAAGTCGGTTCTTCCGAAGATCAAGAACCAAGCAAAAAGATTCACAAGGAATCAGACCCAACTTAACAGCTGAACAACAAAGCTGCAAGTGTGTCTAGGACCTGATGCCCGAACAAAATTGCATCTTGACTTTCAGACCCTTTGAGTGCTTCTCACTGACCCACAAAGATGGAAGGAGGACCAGAGGATAAAGCAGAAGGAAACAACGCAAGCATTTGTTAACTACCTTCTCTTGGTCTATTTTGATCCTTTGTCCTAGTTTACAATCCTTCCATCCGGGCTTCTCTGAACTCTTAACATCCCAAAGGAGCCGGTGTTATCTGGCAGTTGTCAACAGCGACTGAGAGGGGGGGAGTGATGAAACCCTGGCCACCGAAGTCTTGTGTGGGCCTTCGTTGTGGTGTCATAAATAGACCTGTGCTCTAGCCAAGATGGTTGACCTTCCAGATGCCATGCATTGTTGGCTGAGCCTTGCAACAGGTTTCAGCTGCAGAGAAGATCCCGGTCCTCCGTGCAAATATCTCCAAGCTGAGCTCCTACAGGTGCAACATAGATAGATGTTGGCCTAAAGCCTTAATCAAGCCACGTACTATCTAGACATCTTTTTCCGGGATGTCCCCTGGAACATCAAATGATGTTTACCTGTAATAGGTGGGACTTGAGTTGAACGTGAAAGGGGCCAGCCTTTGTTTAGTGACCCTGTGAAGTTACAATGGCACTGAAAAAAGTGACTTACGACTGTTTTTCACACATACAACCATTGGTCACGTGATCAAATCTCAGCATATACTTACGATGGTTGCAGTTCCTGGGGTCCTGGGATCCCCTTTTGCGATAAGCAAAGTCAATGGGGAAGCAGGTTTGCCGTACAAAAATGTTGCTAACTTTACAACTGCAGGGATTCGCTTAACTGTGGTGAGAATGGTCATAAAATGAGGCAAAACTCACTTAACAAATGTCTCAGCCACAGAGGTTGGGCTCAATTGTCATAAGTTGAGGACTACCGATATTTGATTTTTTTTTCCCCCACTTCCACGTCTCCCTCCCTCCCTCCTTGTTTTTCGGCTTTTCATAAGAACCAAAAGCCCAAATAAATTCACGTCAGTCCATTTCTCTTTTGGGGGAAAAAAAAACCCCGCTGCTTTATTTCTTTTTTTTTATTATTTTCATTTTAAACATTCCTCTTTTTTTTTTTTAAATTTCCCTAAAAGCAGAAGTGTTCCTTTTTCACCTCGACCACTTTATTAATAATTATTATTATTTCGACACCTCTTTTTAAGTGCCCATTCCTGGTACTTAAAAAAAAACACGCACACGCACACACAGAGTAAATTCACAGTATTTTTGCAAAAAAAAAAAAAAAAAGACAGTTCTTATTGCTGAATCAAAATCCAGGCAGAAGGTTGATTGTGGAAGTGGTTCGGGCCAGTCCCGTCCTTCCTTCCTCAAGAGCTTTACTTTCCTCCTGAGGAAACAGCTCTCCCTTTTCCATAACCTCCACCTTCCTTCTGAATTCTTTGGCCCTGGTGTCCCTTCCCTTTTTTTGTGTGTGTGAATTGCTACCTAAATTAATTGCTCAACCCCAAATCAGAAACTATTCACAGTGATAATGTGGCAACTTGACGATGTGTGGACTTGCACTCCCAGAATTCCCCAGCCAGCCTGTTTTAAGAGGCGGGGGGGGGAGGAGGCCCATCAGACCAAGCCAGCCATTTGTAATTTTGAGGAGGAGAAGATTAGCTTCTGCTTCCTGAACTTTGCACTCCCCTATAGAAGTTGGAGAAGGCAACCGTTTGGATTCGGTAGTGTTCTGAAGAACCACCATATTTTAGGAAGGAAACCATGGTGAGAAACACCTCCATCGTTTCCCTGCAGCTCCCATCAGGCTGACCGGCTGTGGCTGATGACAGCTGGAGTCTCCCAGGAGGAACACCTCAGATGTCCTACTGCTGGTCTTCAGTGGTGGCCATCACCAACACTGTACATCAGACCCTTACAAGAAGATTTGGCTGGGTGTTGAAACTCCTTACATGAAACCAATTATGAGCAAGACAGACCGAGAGTAAACTTAGGAGTATTCAGTGCATCTAAGTAGACAGAGGTTTCTAAGCAAGCACAGACGTGGTCTTCAAGTATCTAAAGGATCCAAGGATGGAGAAGACAACGATTCGGAATTGTTCCAGAAGACAGAACAAGACGTTGTGAGAGTTTAAGTCACAAGGGAGATGTTTGGGGCTGGACATCAGCAGGTAAGCCCTATCAGGAGATGTTCACTAATGGAACAGAGATCTCAAGAACCGGAAAAACAGATCCTCCAAGATCCCTCCCAAGCTTGATCTTCAAATTGTTGGAAACGGGGAGAAAATGGGAGAACAGAGTTGCACTGGATTTTTTAAAACTGAGTTGTGGCAACTTGGCACAGCCTTACGTGCAATGATCTTTAAACTGTGGGGTCCTTGGTGCTCTCTAAACTGAGTTGTTTTCTTGCAGACGTTTCATGGCCCAACTAGGTAACGTCCACAGTGCTAGTGAGTGTGGCTCGCTCCCTGTTTATATACGGTAACTCTGAGCTGGGTTGTTTTCTTGCAGACGTTTCATTACCAAATTAAGTAATATTATCAGTGCTAGCTGGTCTTTAAATTTGCCTGGTGTCACTTCTGGCTGCTACAATATTGTCTCTCCTCTCTCAGGCAGGTTTTGTGCAGAAACAGCATGGCAAAGAGCCAGCTGAGTTTCTTTTTTTTTTTCTTTAAAGAAGGCACCTACCCTATCTTACTCTTTTTTAAAAAAATAAATAGAAAACCCCCAAGATGGAGAACACGTTCCCTCCTTCTCTTTGGCACCTAAAACAGAAATTCAGATGTTGTGGTGCTAGGTTGTTCTTTCAGAATCAACTTCCTAGAACAGGAAAGGTGGATTTGGGGGGAGGGACGGGCGAAGAGTCATGCCCAGCCCAGCTCTCTTATCTAGCTAGAGATGTTTACTTGCTGCCAAAGTGGACCTTCTCAAAGTCCCAAGGCAACTGAACAAGAATCCAAGCTTAAACGGATGTTTCTGCTTTATACTAATTTTTTGTACGCTAGCTTCTCTCCCTGTGCTCTTTTCAAAGGAAAATATTCTGTGTATTTCTGCATTTGCAGGTTTGCATTGATCACTACCCTACTTTCTACTTGGGCACCGTGAGCGGTAAACTATCTTTTAATCGTTCTGCGCCCTGGATCTTCGTTCTCCTAACCGACCTATCATGGAGAGGCTTTCAGCTTTGATTCCCTCCCCTTATTTTTCTTTCTTTTTTCCTTTTTCTAATAAAACAAAATAGGGCTCTTTTGCTCTGTGCAAATCCAAAGAGAAGATCTTGGCTGTGCTTGACATGAAGCTGTAAAACGGGGGAATTTCTAAACAGGAATCTTTTAATTAAACAGGAAGAAGTTCCCCTTAATCAAAATGGAAGTGTCAAGGTGAAGTTGTAAAACGGGGAATTTCTAAACAGGAATCTTTTAATTAAAGAGGAAGAAGTCCTCCTTAAAGAAAATGAAAGTGTCAATGTGGTTTTTAGAAAAAAAAAATCAGAGAAAAAATAAATAGGAAAAGATCACCAAAACTACTGGAATCGAACCAGCATTTCGAATTGTCAGCATTCATAGGACACACTAAATCAACAATGGGATGAGCGAGTGTAGAAAGGAGCTGGTTTTCTGCAACAGGCAGAAATTCAAAAGATGCAGTTTAGGATGAAATGAGCTCAACCAGGGTTGTTTCAGCCTGTTTTCAATTCCAGAACAGAAAGAGAAATTGGGGGGGGGGGGAGGTGTCCCCACGGACAATTCCTGTCACCCTTACAGTAAAGCTTCTGCCACACACATTAAAAAACAAAAAGAGAACACAATTGCTTGCTATTTTTTCCCCTTTCTTCCCCCGCCAGGCTCATGGAGACCCGAATGCAGATTAAGGCAAATGTTTGGCAACGCAAAGCAAACGTCTACCTAAGGCCGCACAACTTGGCTTTTAGAAAACAAAAAACCAAAAATGGAACAGGCACCACTCTCAACCCATCATCCATGCCCTCATCCACGGAAATCCACACTCCACGTTTTTTGCACCATTAACTCAGGTGCATTCATTCACCCTTCCTTCCTTCCTTCCTTCCTTCCTTCCTTCCTTCCTTCCTTCCTCCCTCCCTCCCTCCCTCCCTCCCTCCCTCCTTTTCTCTTTCTTTCTTTCTTTCTTCCCTCCCTCTCTTCCTTTCCCTCCTTCCTTCTCCCCTCCTTTTCTCTTTCTCTTTCCTTCCTTCCTCCCTCCTTTTCTCTTTCTTTCTTTCTTTCTTTCTTCCCTCCCTCCCTCCCTTCCTTTCCCTCCTTCCTTCTCCCCTCCTTTTCTCTTTCTCTTTCCTTCCTTCCTTCCATCTGATGCCCCCACCCTTCTTTTCTCCCCCTCCTCCAAATAAAACCCCCTTTTCTTTCTCTGTAAGCGGTCAGAGTTAAGTCCACCAGACAGAACATCAGATCACCAGCAAAGGGAGGAAAAAGCAAATTTTTAAAAAGCTGGAAGTAGAACGGGCGTTGGGAATTAGACAGCCCGTGCCCCCCCCTCCCCACACACACACACACCAGGCTTGAAGGGAGTCCTTAAGTTGAGTTTGGCAAGCACAGTGAGATCCGTTCTGATGGGACAAGGCAGAATGGCTGCGTTTTGTTTTTCTGATAAATGAGTTTAAAAGTGCACCTCTGTTTTTGCTGATTTTTTCTCTCTCTCTCTCTCTCTTAAATACGAAGTGTTTCTCTTTTTTTTTTCCTCTCCGTTCCTCTGTCCCGCCCCGTTTTGCCCATTACCGGTGCTTTGGGGGTATCACCACTAGGGGGCGCCCGTCTACGGGCCTCCACATGAGGACTTGGGCATCGTTGGCGTTGGGTTTCACAAGGGCACTGGGTGGTATTGGCTCGTTCTTGCTCAGGATCTGGGGCTGTTCCTGAGCAGAGGGTTCCCTTAGCCTGGCCCGGCGCCCCAGAGGTTTGCTGGGCTCCACGTCGATGGCCAGTTTCATCCGCCACTTGATAGTCTGCAGGATCACCATCTCGTTGGTGGTGGTGTTGGTGGCCACCAGCCAGGTGGTGAAGCTCTGGTCCCGGTGGATGCACGTCAGCTTGGGCACGTTGCTGTCGCTCACGGGGACAGCCCAGGTGACGCTGGGGTAGAAGTTGTCATTCATGCTGATGGTGAACTTGGCCTCTTTCTTGGTAGGACCTACGATGGTGCACGTCTCCGTGGTGTTCCCGTACCAGGGGTAGTTGACGCCGTCCGAGTCACTGATGGCTTGAATCCTGCCCTCAAGGAGGTCAGGAAGTTCCCAGCTTGACCTGGGTGAAAATGTGAGAAAGAAGGACCCGGTTAAAGAAGACCAGCATGAAGAAGACAGAAGAAGACAACTAAACTGGACCCAACAGACCTTCGTTCCTGGGAACGAAAAACAAGCTACAAGTTTTTTTTATCAATTCTCCACAGATAGTCCTCCACTTACCATCATTTTTACCAGCACTGCAAAAAGGACTTTTTTTTCACACTTATGCCATTGCAGCGTCCCTGTGGTCACGGGTTCAAGATTCCGACGCTTGGAAACTGACTCATATTTATGGCGGTCACAGTGTCCCTGGGTCACGTGATCCCCTTTTATGACCTTCTACGACAAGCAAAGTCAACGGGGGAAGCCAGATTCACTTAACAACCTTATTGCTAGCTTAACAACTGCAGTGATTGCTTTAACAACTGTGGCAGGAGAGGCCACAAAATGGGGGAAAACTCATTTAACTGACTCGCTTAGCGGCAGAATCTTTGGGCTCAATTGTGGCCGTATGTGGAGGGCTACCCCTGCTACAATTTGCTTCGAAAGACAAAAGTCTTTGATCAGTGTTTCTCAACCGTGGCAACTTTAAGACACACGGACTTCAACGCCCAGAATCCTCAGCCAGCAGTGGAGAATTCTGGGAGTTGAAGTCTACCTGTCTTAGATGAGAAGCACTGATCTTGACTGACACTCATTGGCTAATGTCAGACGCTGTCCTAAGCGTACAGTTTATGTAGCTTTGCCTTGAGTGCACGGAGCAAAACCAGCAATTGTGGTTTATTCAGCAAACTACAGTCAAACAAACCATAGCCTGCAGTGACTGAGAGACTAATCTTCTCAGCCTCCCTAATCTTCTTTGACAGCCATCCAAATGGGTGGCGGAAAGCCAAGGGATGCGTCTTGCAAAGGAGCCATTCTTTGTTCGTCATCACAACCTCAAAATAGCTTCCTAGATGACTAAACGCCAGACTTCCATTTATTTTAAAGGACAATGGTTTACAAAAGCTTTACCACATACATGCCCCTGGTTGCAAGTGAAAGGAAGTTTGCAACTGCCCTCATAGTTTGCTAGCAACCTCAACCCCAAAACCTCAAGAAAAGGCTTTGCAAATTCGGAAACTCCCCTATTTTCGCACCTCTTGAACCAAACTAAGTTTGAAATTGAGGTTCTCTTCCTGTTTCACTTCCTGCCTGTGATCTGTGGAGATCTCTTTTTAGATTCGTAGCAGGGCAGAGATGCTGCCCAGTTTCCTGCAAGGTGCCAACCAATCCTGCGGCTCACCGTGTTTCAGTTCAGCATTTTATCTATTTATTTATCTAACCTGCTTTGCAAAGCCAACCCCACCCCATCGTTTTGAAAATCATAGTTTACTGCAGCTTGTCAATCCAACCAATCAGCTGAGCTTTATTGAATAAGCACGGTCTAATCAAAGCATGAAATTATAAAAAAAAAACAGGTTAGAGATAGATCGTAGAAAAATCTATCGATGCAGTCGCTAGGAATCAAAAAATGAATCTGATGGCATATAATCAATCAGCCAAACCAGGGTGTGATGCAGTAGGAACACCGGACCACTGTTTAATCATTATTTTCTAGAAGAGTTAAATAAAAAACAAACGTACGACACTATATACACACACACTATGTTTTATAAAACACATAAACTATACACACAATAGACAACCGGTGACTTGTTGAGTCATTATTTCAGAATTATTTCCTTATCTAAACAGAGAAACAGAATAATTATGACTGGGCATTAAAAAAAAATGGGCATGGGAGCAATTTCTGACTTCCCACCGGCTTCCCCATTGCACTTCCCTTGTAGAATGCTGGCAGGGAGCATCCTGTACGTTGCTTTGAAAATCGCTCTGCTGTGATGCATCATTTTGCCCAACTGAAGGTTACAAACAAATAAACACACTTCAAGAAGGATAGATGAAGAACACTCTTCAAGAGGAGAGATGGGAGAGAGAGAGAGAGAGAGAGAGATGGATGAATGGATGGGCGGATGGATGGATGGATGGAGATAGATATTGTTCATCTTTGTGTCTGTGTGTCTGTGTGTGTGTGTGTGTCAAAAAGAGAGGGTTTATTTCCAAGGCAGAAGCTTCCGTGACCTACCGCAAGCAACCTGCTAAATAAATAAAAGAAATGCCGAATGAATAAGTAACTACTCTGTGCATCTGAGGTGCAGCTCGCGAAAGCTGATGCCTTTCGGTCCAACGTCTTAGTTCAGGGAAGGTGCGGTGATCAACCTTAGCAGCCTTCCTCCTCCTCCTCCTCCTAGCATATCCCCAATGTGAATTCTCCCCTGCAAGAGGACTTTCTTGACCTGCAAGTAATGCTCGATTGTTTGCCGCCTGGAAATCAAGCGAACATTAGCTGCCTCCAATCAGGAGCATCCTGGGTTTATTTCGCCCCAGGCTGCAGCTAAAACAGCTGGGTCCGCCCCACCATCTTTTATAAGCCCTGGCAGATCCTCCCAGCCATTTGCAAGTCCACTTCCTTTGTGCCTGCATGCACATCTGCGGAAGTAAAACCCCCCTTGACTGGTCTGCTATCTCCCAAACTCATCTGTTTCTGCAAATTTAGGAAGCCTCTTTGACGTTCCACAGGAAATGGGGGTCTTCCAGGCTGAAGGCTCAGCCGTGTTAGGGATCTGAATGACCCTTTGGAGACCTTTGACCTAGGGGCCAGGAAGAAGACGGTATGGCCCTTCTGGTATTTCCCCCAGGATGCGCAACTCCAAAGAGGGATCCATCGGCAACACACGGCCACTTCCATAGCTCCCGACCGACCGATGGGCAGCCGTAATTCCGGGGTTATTTCAACCCAATCTCCACCATAAAGTTACGTCCTGTCTTTTTTCTCCCTCGTTCACACGGGCAGTCCTCGGCTTACGGCCACAACCGAGCCCAACCTTTATCTTGCAAGACATTTGTTCAATGAGCTCTGCCCCAATTCTTACGACCTTTCTCACCACACTTGCTAAGGGAATCGCTGCTGTCGTTAATTTAGCAAGACGGTCGTTAAGCGGATCTGGCTTCCCCCGTTGACTTTGCTCATCAGAAGGTCGCCAAAGGGGATCGCGGGACACACACACGCTGCAACGGTCATAAATATGAGTCAGTTGCCAAGTGTCTGGATTTTTGATCACGTGACCCTGGGGATGCGGCCACGGTCGTAACTGTGAAAATTGGTGACAAATCACTTTTTTCAGTGATGTTGTAACGTTGAACGGTCACTAAATGGTAGGTATAGGTAGTCCTCGACTTATATCCATTTTTTCTGTGATTATTGGTTGTCTCTCTCTTTGATAAGTTTCCATCCGTTGCTTCTTGTCCTGCCTTCGGGGGCTTTGGAGAAGAGGTTGACTCCCCTCTTCTTTGTGGCAGCCCCTCAAATATTGGAAGACTGCTATCATGTCCCCCCTGGTCCTTCTCTTCTTTATATGTTTCAGCCTCCAGTCCCCTCATCACCTTTTTTGCTCTTCTCTGCACTCTTTTCTAGAGTTTCAGCATCTTTTTTTTTTTTAACAAAGGCCAGAATGAAATAGAAAAAAAAGCCCTAATCTTCTTCTGCAGATGGCTGTTTCTTTTTAACGCCTGCTGTTTCGAACTTCCCTTTCTGCTCTTGCGTTGGTTTAGACTGGGCTACTCAGAGCAAGCTTCCTCTTTTACTTCCTCTGTTAACAGACAGGCAGATGTCAGGGGTTCGAGCAGCCCTGCGCATTCCATACTAGCTAACTATGGTTGAGCTTCAGACAGTCTTGAGTTGAAAGCCTAGATAAGGCTGGAAAAGTGCCCACCGGGGCTCTGAGGTCAATGATAAGGCATTTCCTAGGGCAGGGGTAGGCAACCTTGGCTCTTTTATGACTCATGGACTTCAACTCCCAGAATTCCTGAGCCAGCCATGCTGAGGGGAAAGGGAGAGGTTTCCAAGCTGAGCCATGCCTGCTCAGGAATTCTGGGAGTTGAAGTCCACGAGTCATAAAAGAGCCAAGGTTGCCTACCCCTGGACTAGGGTGATTTAATAACAGAGCTGGCTTTGAGCACCATACGTTCAACCTCAACCAAGTCCAATTCTGGTCACCATGTATACAAAAAAGATGCTGAGACCTTAGAAAGAGTGCAGAGAAGAGCAACAAAATTGATAAAGGGCCTGGGGGCTAAACCCTGTATCGAATGAGAGAGGCAGCTGATTATGTCTAGTCTAACAAAGAGAAGGGTTAGATGTGATATGTGATACCCAGGAGGATGACATGAGCAGGGGGTTGGGCTAGAAGACCTCCAAGGTCCCTTCCAGCTCTATTCTATTCTAGCCCTTTCAAGGACATCCAGAGACCTTGCAGCCTTTTTATTTTTATTATTATTGTTGTTGTTGTTACCCTCTTCCAGTACTTGAGGAGCTGTCACAAAGAAGAGGGTGGGGTCAACCTATTCTCCAAAGGATAAGATGGCAGGACAAGAAGTAACGGATGGAAACTTATCAAAGAGAGAGCCAACCTAGAAGTAAGGAGAATTCTATTAATTCCGCAATTAACCAATCGAACGACTTGCCTCCAGAAGTTGGGGGTGCTCCATCACTGGAGGTTTTCAAGAAGAAATTGGATAGCTATTTGTCCAGAATGGTACAGGGTCTCCTGTTTGAGCAGGGGGTTGGACTAGAAGACCTCCAAGGTCCCTAACAGCCTTATGATTCTCTACAGAGTTTATATTTATGACCAGAGGTTTCGTGTGTTAAACTGAGAGGAAGTTAACAGGACGAAATGCTGATGGGTGCAAAACTCTGTCCCCTCCCCCCTCTCTTTTCCACACACTAAGCCTACGTATTCTGGGGTTGCACAATATGCCAACCCAATGTTTCTCAACAATTGGGCAACTTGAAGAGGGGTGGGCTTTAACTCTTACAATTCCCCAACCAGCATGCTTTAGGATGTGTGAAATTTAAGGGCCTGAATTCCTAGCGTGCTAGGTGCAGATTTAAGGGAGCATGCTTGCTGGGAAATTCTGGGAGTTGAAGTCCACCCCATCATAAAGCATGCTAGCTGGGGAATCCTGGGAGTTGAAGTCCCCCCATCTTAAAACATGCTGGCTGGGGTATTCTGGGAGTTGAAGTCCACCCATCTTAAAACATGCTGGCTGGGGAATTCTGGGAGTTGAAGTCCCCCCATCTTAAAACATGCTGGCTGGGGCATTCTGGGAGTTGAAGTCCACCCATCTTAAAACATGCTGGCTGGGGCATTCTGGGAGTTGAAGTCCACCCATCTTAAAATTGCCCAGGTGGAGAAACACTGCACTACCCCTTAAATAAACCTCAAATTATATCCTGCAAAATGCGTAGAGAAGAGCAGCCTGGCTTGCAACGACGCTAGTCCACTCAACCGTGTCAACCGCCATGCCCCCTCCCAAAGACGGTGGTCACTTACATGCCATGATCGCCATAGTAGTTATAAAACTCCATGTGACTGCAAGCCTGTATCCAGCCTACAATCCAGGTCTCCTTTTTGGCCACCGGAGGCAACAGGACTTGTGCCGAAGCGCGGAAATGTGGGGTGCGGTATCTCAACACCACGCTGGACGACTCGTCGATGTTGGTGGGGACGGGGTCAATACATGTCTTGACCTCCAGGACGGTGATGCTTTCCCGAAACCCTTTCGCCTTGCAGCTGATGCTCTGGATGCAGCCCATGGCCCAAAGTACCAGCACGATCGCCAGGAGGCACCAACAATCTTCTTCATCGGTCAATTCAAAACTGATATCCATAGGATAGAAGACACATTCTCAGTAGAAGACTTTAACCGGTTTATGGCAGGCTGAATAAAACAAATTTTTATTTTTTTTGCCCTAGAGGCCTACTGGGGCTAAAGTTCTCCGTGCCCCCTGAGGCAGGATCGGTTAAATCCACTGCTTTCGCTCCAAAGCAAGAAGATGCAAGTCCAACAATCCACTTTTGCTTGATTATTATTATTATTATTATTTTGGAAAGACCGTTTCCAGCTGACTTGGATTCCCTGATCGGTGAGTTACAATCAAAAGTCAACTGGCCTTATATTTGCTTTGATATATTTCTTGGGGTTTGTTTTTTTTTCCCTCTTCTGTTTTTAATCTTTTAAAACAAGATGAAGGCGAAGTCTATGCGAAGAATAAATGCATCTCTTTCATCTGTGGGCTCTAGCTTCTCGGTGACAGCGTCAAGTTTTCACTTCCTGATGGAGATTCATTCATAACTTCCCCTTCGCGAGAGCAAGGGGAAAAAAAAACCACGGTTTTGTTTTTGAAACAAGCCAAAGGAATTTTTCAAACATTGTCCGAACAAAAGCCCAGTTTGATATATTTAACCCATCATCTCTTATTTATCCCCTTCTTTTTTAGCTATTAAAAAATAATAATTGCCCAGGTTTAAAAGAAAAAAAAGCACCATTCAAAAATAGCTTAGTAAACAGTCCCAGTTTTCTGCTCCTGCAGATTTATTACAAAATTTATAGGCTGCCTATCTCACCAAGTGGCAACTCTAGGCAGCTTACCACACGTAAAAGGAACAGAACAAAAGCTGAAAGCATTACATGGATAAAAACTAGCATTCAAACGAATTTAAATAAAAATTAAATTAAGTTCGCTCTGTTCTGTAATTGTGATGGAAAATCAGAGATGGGCTCCAAGTGGAAATATTAGGAAATATTTATCAGCATGCAGTACCTACTTCCTGGCTTCAGAGTTGCCTGAACCATGAGATAGATGATAGATAGATAGATAGATAGATAGATAGATAGATAGATAGATAGATAGATAGATAGATAGATAGATAGATAGATGATAGATAGATAGATAGATAGATAGATAGATAGATAGATAGATAGATAGATAGATAGATAGATAGATAGATAGATAGATAGATAGATGAGAGAGAGAGAGAGAGAGAGAGGATAAATGATAGATGATGAAAGAGAGAGAGAGAGAGAGAGAGGATAAATGATAGATGATGAAAGAGAGAGACAGGGAGAGATTTGGGCCACAATAAAGGCTGCTAAAACTTACAGGAGTTTTAATGATCCAGTTTTGCCTTTCAAAATCTGTCAATACAATCTGCACTAGTTTTCAAGGTGGGTTACAATTGGTGGTTTTGCTGTAACAGTCCAGCTTACAGTCACTTGTTTTAGAAATAAGCCGTCTTACTGAGGCCAATCAAGACATTCATTCCTCTTGACGCCTCCTAAGAGTTCTTAAGTTAATAGACACATCTGTCTTTCCTTCCGTTTGTAGATTTCTTTAGTCACATCCGCCAAAAGGACAAAAATAAGAGAATGGAAGCAGGAGGTCCCTGCCAGAGCCATTAATTCGGAATTGAGCTTACTTCTGGCCCAGGATAGTATCTTGCCAGGGTCTGAAGCCTTTACTTACCTTTGGGCAGGAATATTGTTAATAATTGTATTAACCATCTCCCTCTTTCACCTTTTTCAGAGATTCTAACATATCCAGCTTTTCACTAAGTCCTAATCACAGGGGACAATTCCACCACCACTACCCCAAAAAAAGCAGTCATAATTTTTTTCTTTTCTTTTTTGCAATCAGCAGCTACACACCTAATCTCCCACGCGTTGTCCTCCAAACGCGAAGTCGGGGTGTGCTGGAAGGCCAGGCGGAAAAAGTTTGGTTTCAACTTTTCTCTCGTGGGTTTTTTTTTCTTTTCTTTTCTTTTGCCCCCTTCTCTCTCTCCCTCTCTGGCGGGTTCTTAATGTTTCTCTCCCCCCCCTTCTGTCTCTGTCTCTCTTTTTCTCCCCCCGCCCCAAAACCGAGTCTGAGGCTCCTGCGCTGGCTCCCCACTGTCGGCTGCAGGGCGCCCTAGTGTGTGCCCACCGCCGCCAGCGCCCTGCGCATCAATCGCGCCTTTGGTGACCGCGCGGCGCACCTCACAATCGCCGCCCGCGAGGTTCTCCCCCCGCGGAGGGGCCCCCACCTGAAAGAGGTGGGGGTGGGGGGGAGGCGGCCCCTGCGGCCAGCAGCCGTGCAGGGGCTCCTCTTTGGCGCCCCCTCCCCGGCGGCGCTTCCTTCTCGCCCTCCGTCTCTCGGCGCGTCTCCGCGTCCTGCCCACCCGGCCGACGCCGCAGCTGGGAAGCTGCAGCCGCCGCGCTCTTCCTCGCCTCCTCTTCCTCGCCGGCTCCAGCCTCTGCCTCGCCTGCCTTGTGCTGCTGCTGCTGCTGCCTTGCAGCGTCTGGCCAGCCCCGCCGGCGGCGGCAGCGGCGGGGCAGCCAGGCGCAAGGAAGCGAGGCGCTGGCGAGGACCCGCGCGCCGGTGCGTCTTCTGCTCCTGCTCGCCTTGCGACCGCCTCTGCCGGCCGCGGAGAGGGTCCTTGGTGGCGCGGGGCGGGCAGTTCCCTGGCTCGGCTGGCTCGTCCCTCTGCTGCCCTTCATCCAGCCGCGAAGAGCCTCCTCCTCCTCCAGCTCCGGGGATCTCCGGACAGTCTCGCTCTGCCAAGCTTGCGCACCTCCCGCGCCACCCTCCGCTGGGTTTCAAGGCTGCTGGAGAGGAGGAAGGCGCCCGGGCAGGCAGGTCCTCTGCAGGGCGGCCGCCACCTTTTGGCCACCCCCCGCGGGGGAGAGGAAGCAATGCCCTCTTCCTTCCCCAAGGAGCAACCCGCGCGTCTGGCTCCGGCTGGCTTGGATCCGCAGCCACCGTCCGCGCAAAGGCGGCGGCGCCCCGTCCCCCCAGCCGCGCGCTAGGCAGGTGCGCGCCGCAATCCTGACGCCCGGTTGGCCTTGCCCTCGCCTTCTACTGCTTCGGGAACAGGGAAGCGAGCCAGCACCTTGGAGTCCGGCTCTTTTGCGCCCTGCTTGCGCGCCTCTCCCGCTTCTCTGCCCTCCTCCCCTAGGCGGACAGCGGGGCAAGGGGCGCGTGGCAGAAAAAGGCAAGGAGTCCGGGGGCCCCCGGCTTCATGGGCTGCACCGGAGACCAAACTTTTGCAAAACAAAAAAAATCTATCTATCTATCTATCTATCTATCTATCTATCTATCTATCTATCTATCTATCTATCTATCTATCTATCTATCTATCTATCTATCTATCTATCTATCTATCTATCTATCTATCTATCTATCTATCTATCTATCTATCTATCTATCTATCTATCTATCTATCTATCTATCTATCTATCTATCCATCCATCCATCCATCCATCCATCCATCCAAACTACTTCGGCGCCTAGCATTGAGCAGGTTGTTTAATCCTTCTCTGCAACTCGATATGTGCAGTCCGTCCTGAACGCCAACCCGGCGCCCCCCTCTGGGCTGTGCGCCCTGACGTGGAATCCCGAACAGACGGACGACCACCACCCCCCCTCCCCCCCTCTTCCTCCCTTCCCTCTCTCTCTCCAAACTGCAGCACTTTTAAAAGCGCCAGGCAGTGCCTTCCAAGTAGCTTTAATTCCGCCTTCGGATTCCCCCCACCTCCTCCCCACCGCCCTTGTAGAATAAACCTTGTTATCTTCTTCTTTTTTTTTTTTTGCCTCCGAGTTGTGACTGCGGATATGTACAATCGGAGGTGCCTCTCCGAGTGGTGCTGGTGTGGGATTAAGAGAAGGCTGGGTCCTAGTGCCCCACAGTTGGCTGCATGACCTTGGCCCAATTCCACCTCTTGATGTACTGTTGGCAGAAAGCAAGGCAAGCTAAAAGGATTTCTTTTTCTTTTTTCAGGATTCAGAGTGACCTGCAATGGTAGCTTAAGGTCTTCTGGATCCTGGCGATAAGCTGGTGTGGAGCACAGAAGCCAGGCTGGAATGTGGTGGCTGAGATAAGACTCATTCGGGAGAGTTGATCCCCGGGCAGCAGCTCTGAGTCTGCCTCTACCCGTGCAGATGCTACAGAGCACTTGCAAAACCCTCTGCCCACCCAAATGCAGGATGTGCAGATACCCTACCCCAGTTGGGCTCAGGCCAGGGGGCTTTGCTTTCCAGTCAGAATTACAGAATAACAGAGCTGCAAGGGACCTTGGAGGGCTTCTAGTCCAGTCCCCTGCTCAAGCAGGAAACCCTATAGCATCCCGATCAAATGGCTGTCCAGTCTCTTCTTAAAAACCTCCAGTGATGGAGCACCCACAACTTCTGAAGGCAAGCTGTTCCACTGATTAATTGCTCCCTTTGTCAGGAAATTTCTCCTTAATTCCAGGTTTCTTCTCTCCTTGACTAGTTTCTATCTGTTGCTTCTATATATATCCAGTCATCCATCCACCCAGTTATCTATCTATCTATCTATCTATCTATCTATCTATCTATCTATCTATCTATCTATCTATCTATCTATCTATCTATCTATCTATCTATCTTCTATCTATCTATCTATATCTATCTATCTATCTATCCTATCTACTATCTATCATCTATCTATCTATCTATCTATCTCTATCTTCTATCTATCTATCATCTATATCTATATCTATCTATCTATCTATCTATCTATCTATCTATCTATCTATCTATCTATCTATCTATCTATCTATCTATCTATCTATCTATCTATCCATCCATCCATCCAGTCATCCATCCATCCACCCACCCAGTTATCCGTCCGTCCGTCCATCTATCTATCTCAACATATAGGCTGCTTTAGCTGGAAAGAACTTTAAGCAACATACGCTCTAATCCCATGTAAAGATTATTTTATTTTATTTTATTTTATTTTATTTTATTTTATTTTATTTTATTTTATTTTATTTTATTTTATTTTATTTTATTTTATTTTATTTTATTTTATTTTATTTTATTTTATTTTATTTTATTTATTTTATTTTATTTTATTTTATTTTATTTTATTTTATTTATTTTATTTTTTTGTAATACGGCAGCCTGGAGATGACAGCTCTAATCCATAATCCAAAATATGGAATTAGAACCTGGTCTCTTACAATCCTCCCTCTCTGCCCCTCCCCCTCCTCATCCTCCAACTCTACCAACTAACTTGGTTTCAGGGGGCTGAAAGAAACCAGTTGGGGACTGTCAACCGCCTGGAATTTTGTATACTGGGAATTGTCCAAGGTGCTAAAATAGACTTGGGCCAGAGATCAGATTGCAGGACCAAAATAGCCCCCCCCCGAGCCGCAGCGGTGACAGCCTGTCTCCGCCACCTTGGAAATCTGAACTGACAAGTGCGACAGCCAGACAAACCCAGTTTGCGGCTGGCTCTGTGTAGAACCAAGAACGAGCAAACAATGCTTAAAAGACGAATGCGACGCCTTAGTGGCCAGCAGCTTCCAGATCCAGCCCAGAGTTTCAAAACTGGTGGTGTTATTATGGGTAGGATTGCAGAATGACTTTCGGCCTCCAAGCAAAACAGAATGGTAAAATCTCACTCTTGAATTTTCCCGTCAGCTGGACTACTGCAGCGAGCTTTCTGTGGGGCAGCCCTTGGAGGTGGTTTGGAAATGTCAACCAGAAAGCCACAGCTGCGCCTTTGAGTAAATGTTCGGCATTCATTTAGTAACTGTTCAAAGTTACAGCGCCACTGGAAAAAAGGGACTTAGGACCGTTTTCCACACTTATGACCATTGCAGTATCCCAAATGGTCACGTGATCAGAATTCAGACGCTCGGCAACTGACTTGTACTTATGACCGTTGCCGTGTCCCAGGGTCACGTGATCCCCTTGTGCGAGCTTCTGACAAACCAAGTCAATGGGGAAGCCGGATTCATTTAACAACCATGTTACTAACTTAACAACTGCAGTGATTCGCTTAGCCACAAGAAAGGTTGTAAAATGAGGCGCTGTTCATTCTGGAACTATGTTTCTCTCTCAGCCCAGATTGTCTCTTGAGTGTCGGGATGAAATCCGGGGTGGGAAGGATGGAAAGTCAACAGGCAAGTCAATAAAAGAGAACCCTTCTCAGCTGCATCCATCCAAGCGGTTCACCTGCGTACGGAAATGGCCCCTTTCCTGGGTCCATGCAAAGCCCCGGACCACAAAGCCAATCCAGCAGACTGGGTTTCCACGATGCAATCTCAAAATAGAACAGAAGAAAACAAGACACCTTTGCAAGATCTGAATAAATTGTGCAGGTGCAGTTTCTCGGCATTGACCTGAGCTGGTGAATTAATTGTGTGAACATAGTCCAAATGGGTCATCAGTTAATATCTGCGCCTTGAAATCACAATGCGGCATGGCAGATTCCTTCCTTCCTTCCTCTCTCCCTCCCTCCTTCCCTCCCTCCCCCTCTTTCCTTTTCCTTCCTTCCTTCCTTCCTTCCTTCCTTCCTCTCTCCCTCCTTCCCTCCCTCCCCCTCTTTCTTTTTTCTTCCTTCCTTCCTTCTTTCCTCTCTCCCTCCCTCCTTCCCTCCCTCCCTCCCCCTTTCCTTTTTCTTTCTTCCTTCCTTCCTTCCTTCGCTTCCTCTCTCCTTCTTCCCTCCCTCCCCCTTTCCTTTTTCTTCCTTCCTTCCTTCCTTCCTTCCTCTCTCCCTCCTTCCCTCCCTCCCCCTCTCTTTTTTCTTCCTTCCTTCCTCTCCCTTCTTCCCTCCCTCCCCCTTTCTTTTTTCTTCCTTCCTTCCTTCCTTCCTTCCTTTCTTCCTCTTTCTCTCTCTTTCTCTCTCTTTCTCTCTCTTTCTCTCTTTTTCTTCACTGACAAAACTGCTTCCTGACAGCAAAAACCAGCAGATGAGATTTTTCCCATCAACCCTCCCCCTTTCCATTCATATTTAATTTAAAAGCTGCAATGGAAAGAACTCCAAAACAAAAAACAAAAAAAAACAACAAAGAGGGCAAAAAAACCAAGAACAAGCGGCTGCAAAAAAAAAAACCCTCTTCCCTTCTCTGGACCTTCATTCAGCTTGTTGCCAGCATAGAAAAGAATTCCCCCAGTGCCTACCCCAGCCAGCTTCTCTCCAACCCCCCTGGACTCCAGAACCCATTATCCCAGCCCTGCCAGCCTGTGAGGATGGGATCGGCAGCCCCTTGTGCCGAAAGGCACCAAGAGGTGTAGGAAGTTGCGGGGGTGGGGGGAATGGGGGGGTGGAGTGGCGTTTGCATCCTTTATATCATCCCTTTCCCCCCCCCCCCCCCAGAGAGAAGAAACAGCCAAAAAGTGGGAAGGGAGCAGTCTCAAAGCAACCAAACCTTCGGGTTGACTGACCGCCCTCCTTCTACTTCTACCCATTGGATGCTCATGCCTTTCTCAGGTGCCAGACTGGCTAATTTGCCTGTCAATGATTCCCTACTCCTCCTATTCCTCCTCCTCCTCTTTTTCCAAGCTTGGTGGGCTTGGAAAGTCAATGTTTATGGCCATCGGCGGGTCCCCCCTCCGGAGGCGTCTATATTTAGAGTTTTGGGCAGCTTCCCAGGCTTATGACTTTTGAGGAGGGGGGCGCCAAGGCTATCCCGGGCTTAAGCAGGAGAGAAGCAAGGGAGGGAGGGGGGGCTTGCTCTGCCATCCACCTCCCCTCCACGGCTGGGTTTTTCTTTTCTCCCCCCCCCCCTTTAGAGACAACGTGCCACCATGCCAGCTGTTTCCAATCGAGCCAGGGCCCGGGAGAGGAACAATGTCTTGAACCGAACCGAGTTCCTCTCCCTCAACCAGCCCCTGAAAAGTGGCCAGGAGTCTCGGAGTCTGCCCCGGAGGCCGAACAGCCAAGGGGGCCCTGCCCCGGCCCAGAGCGAGGGGTCCAAGGAGCAGCGCCCGTCTCAGCAGCTGCCGGAAGAAGACTGCATGCAGCTGAACCCCACTTTCAAAGGCATCGCCTACAATTCCTTGCTGGCCATTGACATCTCCTTCTCCAAATGGCTGGGGGTCTGTGCCAGCAACGCTGCGGCCTGGGGCAATGCCCGCTCCATGATCAACCTCATTGGCATCACTGGGCATGGCATCCCCTGGATCGGGGGCACCCTCGTCTGCTTGGTCAAAAGCAGCACCTTGGCTGGCCAGGAAGTTCTCCTGAATCTGCTCTTAGGTGAGTCATTTGTGCTTCTCTTTCCTGGACCTCCCCCCTTTTCTGCCCTGAACACCCCCAGGTTCCATAATCCTCCCAGTTTTCCTGTTACTCAATTAATCCTATCGAATGAAGTTCCATAATTCTCCCTCTTTTCCTATTCCCTTCAATCAATCCTATGGCATGAAGTTCCATATTTCTCACTGTTTCCCCATTTATCCTACTCAGTCCTATAGGTTGAAATTCCATAATCTTGTTTTCCTATTTATCCTACTCAATTAACCCTAAACAACGAGATTCTATGTTTTTCTCTGTCTCCCTATTTATTGTACTCAATTCATCCTATACTATGAGATTCCATAATCTCGTTCTTTTCCTGTTTATCCTACACAATTAACACTATGAAATGAGATTGCACAATCTCGTTGTTTTCCTATTTATCCTACACAATTAACACTATGAAATGAGATCCCATAATCTCATTGTTTTCCGGTTTATCCTACACAATTAATCTGATACAGTGAAGGTCCTTGAGTCCTCCTTGTTTTCCTGTTTTCTTACTCCCTGATTTTCTTCTTCTTAACCCCTGGCTGCATTGTTATTTTCAAACTCAGTCCTTCATCTGTGAAATGGGTACACTAATCAAACCGAATCCTCGGAAGCAGAGATCCCTAGCAAAGCCAGAAGAAAGCAAAGATTCATTTTGTAGTTCAATTCTGCTAGAGAAATTCAAGAAATTCCCAGGGGAACACAATTCGATGTTTGGGGAACAAACTCGCGTTCGTCTCCCACAGTCCTGTCTCTTCCAAATAAATCCATCCATAGGTCTCACCAGCAAGTAGGCCCGGCTGTGGAGGACGGAGGCAAGCTCCCAAAGCAGGTGGGAAAACATTGGTTTAAATACAGTTCACGGCCACCGAAGGCCGAACTTCGTTTTGTTGAAGGGAAAGTTGGTTTTTCGACAAAGTATTGATAGGGATACGTCTGTAGAACCTCCATTTTCAGGGGTAGCATTCCAGATTCCATCGCCTCCTTATTGTGCTAAGAAAGCCCTTTGGATGTTCAGGCAGTCCTTGACTTAACGACTGCAATTAAGCCCAGATTTTCCGTTGCTAAGCAAGTGAATCGTTGAGGTCATTATGGCTTCTTCCATTGACATGGCTTGTCGGAAGCCGGCTGGGAGGGTTACAAATAGTGATCACAGGATCCCGGGACAGCGCAACCATCATAAACACGAGCTAGTTAGCAAGTGTCCGAAATTTATTCACGGGACCGCGAGGATGCTCTGACGGTCCGGATGAAAACCGGTCATGAATGACTTTTTCCAGTGCCGTTGTAACTTTGAATGCTCACTAAATGAATGATCGTAAGCCGAGGACTTACCTCTGTTGCATCCACTCAGCTTCTACCTTTGAGTTCCATCTAAAGTTGACTTTACATTGAGTTCACTCGAATTATATGTCATGTTTCTTAATCACCCGTCTCCCTCGGGAAGGGCCTCTGGACACAGTGCATGATATAACCAATAAAATCAAACTAGAACTCACCGCCGCCTGGTGCCTAGCTTGGTGCCTTAGCCCCCAGACCAAACTGCCTCTCTGTTATCTTCCAAGTCTCCACATTTTCTCCTTTACGACTCTGGAAAGGAAGTCCTCCTGGGGAGGAAGGAATGGATAGTATCTTGGTGGGGAAAGGGTTTTGAAAATACCACGGGGAGAGCACTATGTTCTTGTGAGTTGCCTCTCTAATCTAAACCGACACATGGTCAGAAAGATGGAGGGGAAGAAGAAGAAAAAAAAGCAGTGAACATTCAAGACGTTTCTTGAAAACAACTCAAGGCCTCGAAGGACGGGGAGAGGGGTTTTTTGTTGCGAGATTTGAGGCCAGGTTGCTCAAAAAATAAATATTCTTCCATAGCTGGGCGACCTCGCCTATGAATATTTCAGGACACAGCTTGTTTTCTGCATATATGTGTTTGTGTGTGTGTGTCTTTGAGCAATGTGTAAGAAGGCCTTTGACTCACCCTTCCTATCTTAAAAAAAAAAAGATAAGATTCTTGAAGGTTAGAGGTTGCAACAATTTTTTTGCATGGGGTGACTAATGTTTTTCTAAGCCAAGCACAATGTAAGTTGAGAATTTCCCCAGTAAGAAGTGCGATGTGGTTCACATCTCACTTTAAATGAACAAAGTGTTTCCTGTTTTGCAAAGAATTCTGTTTCGGTTCCGTTTGTATTTATAACAGCCTTCTGGGGAAAAAAGAAATACACACAGTCAAGGCTGTTTTTATTTATGATAACTGCAGCAAAATTATCTATGCAGAACGATTTGGCAATACCTGCAATGGAGGACTGACCGGCGAAGACGACAAAATTTGACGAAATGGCTAAACCGATTTGTCTGTTTAGAAACAACACATCCACATTTATCAATGACTGGGAAGCCCTTTAGAACTTTTGGGTGAAAAAGAAAAAATAATAATAACGCAATTTGTGATTTGGATGGCTACACAGGACAGATTATAGAAAGAGGAGAGAGTCAGGATGTAACCTGAGAGAGAGAGAGAAGTTAAAATATCAGTTTACTTATAATTGCTCAGCAGAAAATCAGAAGCCATTTCTTTCTATCCTTTCTTATCCCTTCTCCTTTCTAGTTTTCTTCTCCTTTTCGGTAGTTTTAGCTTTTTCTTTGACTTCTTCCTTTCTCTTTCTTCTTTTTCATTGCACTTTGCTTCATGCTAGTTCTTACCATTGTTCCTAAAACTTTCAAAATGATAGAGAGATATGTCAATACAAATTAGATCGATAGATAAATAGACAAAAAGAAATAGGCAGGTAAGTAGGTAAATGATAGATAGATAGATAGATAGATAGATAGATAGATAGATAGATAGATAGATAGATAGATAGATAGATAGATAGATAGATAGATAGATAGATAGATAGATAGATAGATAGATAGATAATATATTAGAGAGAGTGGATGGATGGATGGATGGATGGATGGATGGATGGATGGATGGATGGATGGAGATTAGAGAATGAGAGATTAGAGAGGGATGGATGGAATAAGAGAGAGAGAGAGAGAGAGATTAGAGAAAGCGATAGATGAATGGAGAGTAGATAGATGGAGACTAGAGAGAAATGGATGGATGGATGATAGACAGATAGAGATTATAGATAGTTTGACAGATAAAACAATCATATGAAGACACGCATAACCCCCTTCTGAAGGTTACCAGATAATAAACAAATAAAGAAGCAAACAAACAACTTGGTGAATGTCCCAAGAATTCTGTTTGGTCTCCCTCCCTCTCCGAGGGTTATGATGCAAAGGGAACCATACCATGAATCCCGAGGAGGCTATTCTGGGTTCCCAGTAATTTCCAAATTGGAGCTGAGCTGAGAATGCTGTGCAGGAAAGCAACTTATTTGCAACGTGATCTTTTCTTGGCACAAGTTTGCCTGGGCGAATGTTCCTGAAATCTGGGCAGAAGCCACACTAAAGTATCTGGTTCAGATATACAAACTGTGTTGTTTTTTTTTCCCCTCAAGGACATGGCACTCAGGAGGAAGGGACAATCCCTGGCCAGATTGTGGCGTAACTCACAACTCTAGTTTTGGGACAAGAGACGTTGATGCCTTCCCCTTGATTTACCCAGAAGAATATTTTCTGCAGAGTGTGTTCATAAATCAGCTTTCTTTTTCTCACATTTTGCCTCCCCGACTCCCAAGTTTTTAGTCAAAAAGTTTTTTTTTAGCTGTATGGTCTAGTGATTAAGGCAACAGGCTAGAAACCAGGAGACGGTGAGTTTTAGTCCTGCCTTAGGCATGAAAGCCAGCTGGGTGAGTTTATCAGGAGATGCTGAATTGTAGTCATGTCTTAGACATGAATAGTGGCTGAGTGACTTGCAGCCAATCCCCTCATTGTATTAGGACAAACACATTTTTTATTTAATTATGAAATTTATATTCATTAAATTGTATATAATTATTAACTTTGTGCTCATGCCCCTTTTCTCTTTCTCTCTCTCTCTCTCTCTCTTTCCTTCCTTCCTTCCTTCCTTCCTTCCTTCCTTCCTTCCTTCCTTTCCTTTCCTTTCCTTTCCTTTCCTTTCTTTCCCTCTCTCTCTCTCTTTCTTTCCTTCTTTCTTTCTTCTTCTTCTTTGTCTTTGTCTTTCTCTCTTTCTCTCCCATCCTCTAGCTCTGCTCCTGGACATCATCGTTGTAGCCGGGTTACAGAAAATGGCAAAGCGGAAAGGTCCTTATGATGTCAGTCCGGGCATTTTGGACTATCTGACGATGGATGTCTACGCCTTCCCTGCTGGTCACGCCAGCCGAGCTGCGATGGTGTCCAAGTTCTTCCTCAACCATCTGGTTCTAGCTGTCCCTCTCCGTATTCTTCTTATCCTTTGGGCCTTCTTAGTGGGACTTTCTCGGATCATGGTGGGACGCCACCATGTCACCGATGTGCTGTCCGGGTTTGCCTTTGGTTACATCCAATTCCGATTGGTGGAGATTCTCTGGATGTCTTCCAACACGTGCCAGATGCTGATTTCTATGTGGTGAAGAGAAGTGATGACCTCAGCTTTCTTTCATTTTCTGTTTGAAGACATGGACGAGGCCAGAGACATCTCCAAAAGGGTTTTACAAAGGAGCCATGAACTTCTTCTAGAAGTTCTTCAAACCTCCTCATGAAGCTTAAGAGACCGTCCTGTCTCACGTAGCAACCTCATCTGGGAATCATTGAGACTGATTTTTGATTGATTGATTGATCTTTGGCTGTTTTTTCCGTGATTCCAACCAGAAAGCAAATCCAAGGATCAGGGGCAACATTGCTTTCTCTTGCTATCTGGCTGTTGAGACATCTCATAGTTCTTGCTTTTTAATCTGGGGACAATCGTTGAATTTAATGGCAGTTGAGAAATACAGGATGAGCTTCCTTGCCCAAGTTGAGGTGTCCACCAGTTGTGTTGAGACTCTCGTTCTTGGACATCCCAGCTTCTCTGCCTTCTTTCCCAACTTGGACATCATCCAGATGGGTGAACTTCAGTTCCCAGAATTCTTTAGTCAGTATGGTCACTTGCTAAGAATTGTGGGAGGTGAACAGCATCCTTCGTAGTGTGGACTTCACTTTCCAGAATTCTATAGTCAGAATGGCAGAGGATGGGCATCATCAACAAGGATGGACTTCCATCTCCCAGACTTCCCCACCAGCACCTGGTCAACAGTGAGAATTCTGGGAATTCAAGGGCCCCTTCCAGAAAGGTGGATTTCAGCTTCCAGGTTGTGAATTCTAGAAGATGAAATTAATGCATTTGGACAACCTACTATGGGGAAAAACGTACACCATGCCTTATCAATTATTGCTAATGACGCAAGAGTGTTGTGTATCTCTTAGACATTTTCCCTTGTTTTATTGCCAGTTTCCTAGCCAAGCAAAATTCAGGAACCGTTAAGAGAGCCAGGACAGGGTGGCGGACTAAGATGGCAACCATAATCCAGTTCAAAGCATCATTTGCCAAGTTTACAAGTCAGCAGCCAAGTTCACACACAATGGATCCCCCAATGTAAACACTGATTTGCAAAATAAAGTGGCTGGATTCACCTATTGTGCAGAAGAGAAATCAAACCCACTAACCTATGATTTACAGCAACGTTCCCCAATCTTGGCAACTTCAAGGTGGACTACAACTCCCAGAATTCTCAGCAATGGCTAGGCTGATGGTGAAACTCTGGGAGATGAAATCCATATCCCTGGACATTGCCAAGGTTGAGGAACCTCGACTTAGAGAGACGTCTGAGCTCAGGGGAAAATCAGTCTCCCACATAATGCTTAAATGTGGTTTGTTGCATCATTGGTGATCAAGTTCATGGTAAGCCATAAACCAGAACAACAATGGGTGAGGTGATATAATTGAAACTAAGCTAAGCCTTGAATGGGGTGAAGGAACATTGTAAACCCTACTTTACAACCAAGACATGTGTCAAATGAATAAGCTGTGGCTTATGTGGTAATATTGTTTGAAGGAAACTTGACTTAGGATTCCTTCAAGCAAATGAAAGTTTTTTTATCAGGTTCATGCAGTGCATAATTTATGCAAATGAGACCTCTACGGCTTGCTTATTCAAACCATAGTTCAGTGCTATGGGGGAAGCCAACTATCCCCAACCTCACGGAGAAATTATGAGGCTAAAATGTGGGTCAAGTAGAACAGTGAAAGGATGACTTACAGATAAATATGGCTGTTTCCCCTGCCCACTACATTGGATGATCTAGAAGAGAAGACATCATGGGGATCTTCTAATGATCTTTGGAATCCTTATCGCTCGATAAAATTGGAATTTAATTTGTAATAAAGGGTCTGACAAGTTTGGTCTTGTTTGTTCCTTCTTATACTCAGGAAAAGAGCTTAGTTGTAGAACAATGAATGTTTTGGGGTGGTGGCCATGAGCAACTGATCTGACCCCATAGCAACCGTTGCAGATGGAAGGATAACCCTCTATTACAATTCTTTTACCATCAGCGTTGATGAGTTTGAAAGCTCTGTCTAAGAGCATCTGAATTTTCAGTGGACCCTGGGTTTGGGAGGGGGGGATATCCTCAACAAATTGAATAAAAGTAATGGAATTAAATCAAATTGAATTGTATTGCCTCTCTGCATAGCCCTCCAGCCAATTAACTGAGAGGGGCCCTAAGCTCTCCACACGACTATCGACAGGTTATGCTGGTTTATGATCTTAAATAAAGATTTGAGTTGAGTTTGACTTTTGATTTGATTTGAGATTTAACTTGTGTTTTGATTTGATATTTGATAACCACCCCAAATTCTGGGAGTTTTAGTTCATCGGCATTCAGGAAGTTTCCCACCGGTGACCTAAACAAGAATTTAATCCTAGTTTTGGAAAACAAGGCAAGATCCACTTAGTGTCCAGTGAAGCAGCACCTTGGACAGCGGCTGACCAGTTCAAGCTGGGAATTCTCAATTGGATCCAATGTTGCTCTGCCTGACAAGCTTCAGGCTGAAATCAAAATCTAATAGATGCTGTTCCTTACTTCTTACTAATGTGTTCTTATTTAATGAGCTTTTGGATGGTTGCATTTTAATACTTTAATTAGCGCCTCACGCTTTTTCTTCCTCTCCAGCCATTAGCCTGCATACGAAGCACACCGCTGAGTTGAAAAGCGACTATGACAAAATCCCCTGCATAATTTGATTTAAAAGAACCAGCATCCATTACAGACTCCATGTACATTTTTTGATCTTTCTTTCAAAGGAACCCCGGTAAGAAAATTTAGGCACCAGAGAAGCGAGTGCAATGCTTTGAAGAAAAAAAACAACGTGTTGGATGCCTTTTTATTTTAGCTTGATGGGCTCCAAACGAATTGTGAAAGTGCCTTTGCAAAGCTCAGGAGGGCTATTCATCTCCAAGGCAGGGATTTGGGGAGTGCAACCTCTAGTCTTCTGCCTGTTCGTCCTGCATAACGACTGTTACAGCCCATACACTGTACAGGTAGTCCTCGAGTTACGACACAATTGAGCCCCAAATTTTTGTGGCTAAGAGAAATATTTATTAAGCGAATTCTGCCCCATTTTACCACTTTTCACGCCACAGTTGTTAAGTCAGTAACGTGGTTGTTAAGTGGATCAGAAATTTGGGGCTCGGCTGTGACGGTAAGTTGAGGACTAAAGTATGGACGGGATCTGCAAACAGGCAGAAATTAAGGCACCGGCTTCTGCAGTGCAGTCGCTCTCCTTGACCAGTGTCCTTTCAGCCAGCACAGATGCCAAGCTGGCCGGAAAACACGTTGGGTGAAGCGGTATGAGCTGCCGATTAAGGAGGAAGCGGTTGGCAAAAGGGCAGAAGTTTGTAGCCAGCTGAGCGAGGAAAATTCCCTGCCTGAATCAGCATAAAACTGGAACTGAATTTTGGAAGCATCTGAGAAATTACGGCGATGGGCAGGAGACAACCAAGAAGCTTCCTACAGAGAGGAACCTACAAAGAGAAATACGATATAAACTCCCTTCCAACTTTGTTATTCTGTTAATTCTGAATGTGGAGGAGTAGTCCTGGGCTGCATCAACAGAGGGATAAGTGAAGTGACAGCGCCATTTTATACGGCACTGGTGAGGCCACCGGTGGGATTGTGGAATTGGAATTGTGTGTCTAGTTCCGGTCTCCATGATACAAAAAAGACGCTGAGATCTTAGAAAAGTGTGCAAAGAAGAGCAACAAAGATGATAACAGGTCTGGAGGCTGAATCGTATGATGAATGGTTAAGAGAACTAGGTTTGTCTAACGAAGAGGATTAGGGGCGACATGATAGCCGTCTTCCAATATTTGAGGGGCTGTCACAGAGAAGAGGGGGTCGACCTATTCTCCAAAGCCCCTGAGGGCAGGACAAGAAGCAATGGATTTCTCTGGGATGGTGTCTCTCACGCAAACAGGGAGTTGGACTAGAAGACCTCCAAGGTCCCTTCCAACTCTATTATTCTATGATTCTTTTATATAAACTTAGCATCCTAAATCCTTGGACAATTATTTCCTTAGTTTCCTTAATACAGGCTCGTTGGCTTTCCAAGGACTCCATCTTGTGGAGATACTTGATTATCCTACTATTTTTCTTCTGCTGCTTGGAAGGACCCAGCTTTAAATGAATACTCATATTAATTTAAATAGATGGTGAAATTGTGATGCACACACTCTTTAATAGTGTATATGGATTGTTAAAAGTATATTGTACATAGGTAATCTTTATATATTTAAATTGTATATTGTTAAAAGAGTGCATTACAGACTTAACATCTAAGCTGTGTATTGTTAACGTATGTATTATATGCACACTATTTAAATATTGAAATTCTGTATTGTTAAAGTATGTAATACACATATTTAAATATTACTCAAATTGCATATTGTTAAAGTATGTAATATACGCACTATTTAAATATTCAAATTCTATATTGTTAAAGTGTATATTATATACACACAATCTGAATATTATTTCAATTGTACATTGCTAAAGTCTGTATTGTGCACGCGCTATTTAAATATTACTCAAACTCTGTATCATTTAAATATTTATTTATTATTTATCAAAATTATATAGCTGTCCATCTCACAAAACAAACTCCGCTGGGCAACGTACTAATATTATCTATATGCACACACAGCATATAAAAATGCACATTTAAAAAAAAATGTTTTCTGGTGTGCACCTCCCCTCATTCATTCTTCTACGTGTTTGCACAAAATATTAGGTATATTTGTTCTCTTGAGTTTGATGGGTTGCCTTGGAGATATATAGATCTCCGGAGAATCTGGCATTTATAGTAACGGGCTGGGAGGTGGTGCGTAGTGTAAACTAATTCCCAGTGTCAAGATAAAGGATCTGGTTCTCTGTAATCGCTCTTTGTGATCTATCAAAAGCAAAGAGCTTCTTCCATCCTCCCGGACAGTGTATATTGTAGAAAAGAAAAATCCAGGATGGGATTAACCATAGTTTGTTGGCTAAAGCCCAGTTTTAATGCAGACATCTGGAGTTATTAGCCTTCCGTCTTCTATCTACATCAAGCAATTCTGTCATCAAAAGTTCATTTTGTCCATTCTAGTCAGTTCCATTATGCCTGGTCAATTTCATAATCTCAGTTTTAGAAGAGGAATTCTCTCATTCATTCTAAGGACCTGTATTGTCTATTTTTCCCCTCCCTTCCTTCCTTTTTCCTTTCCCTCCGTTCCTTTTCTTTCTTTCTTTCCTTCCTGTTTACATTTTTCCTTCTCCCTTTCTTTCCTTTCTCATTTTCCTTTCTCTTTTTTTCTTGGTCTTCCTTCTTTCCTTTTCCCTTCCTCACCTACCTTCCTTCTTGTATTTCTCTTCTTTCTTTCCTTCCTTTTTTCCCTTTCTCACCTTCCTTCCTTCCCTCCCTTTCTCATTTTGTTACTTTCTTTCTCTTTCTTTCCTTCTTTTTTCTTCCTACTTTCCTCCCTTCTTTTTTCCTTTCCCCCTTCTCCTTCTTCCATTCATTTCTCTCCCTCCATTTTTTCTTTCCTTGCCCTCCTTTCTTACTTTTCTTCCCTTTTCCTTTCTTTTTCCCTTCCTTTCTTCTTTCACACTTTTCCCTTCTTCACCTTCCTTCCTTCCCTTTCTTTTTTCCTTATTTTCTTTCTTTCCTCCCTTCCTGACCTCCCTTCCTTTTTTCTTTCCTTCTTTCTCTTCTCCTTCTTCATTTCCCTTCCTCCCTCCCTCCCTTCCCCGCTTTCCCCCTTGCTCTCCCCGGCGGGCCCTGCAGGCGCCGCTGTCCCCTTCCGCCAGCCGGGCTGCGGCGGGCTGAGCTGCTCACTCCAGCCCGGGGACTGGTAGGCCTCGCTGAGGAGGCGGAGGCGGAGGCGGAGGAGGAGGAGGCGGCGGCGAGCGGCGAGAGGCGGAGGGCCAGTCGAAGAGACGCCGAGAGGCAGCAGCAGCAGCCGCCGCGCCGAGCTCCGCTGCCGCCGCCGCCGCGCAATCCGCCGCCATCCGCCGCCTCCAGGCGCCCCGCCCGCCCGACACCCGGCTCCCCAGGCGCAGCGGGGTCCCCACAAGCACCACAGGTGGGCATCGGGGGGCGGCCGCGGGGCTGGGGGCTCTGCCGCGGCCCGGAGAGGCGGCCGGTCGTAAGATGGAGACGCAGCAGGCCCGGCCTGGCTCGCTGGCCTCCCTCCCAGCGCAATGCAAAGCAAAGCATCCTCCCCTCCGCTTTTGCTCCCCCCCGTTGCAAAAAAAAGGGGGTGCTTTGCAAAGGGGAGGGGTGCATTTCGGTGGGGGGGGGCTTTTTTTTTTTTTTGCAATGGGTGCGAGGACGTTGCATGGGAGGGGGCGCTCCCCCTTTCTCCTCCCCCCGTTCCCCAACTCTTTATTTCTGGTGCTTATTTTTTTTTGCAAAAGAGCCTTCCAGACCCCCCCCCCACCTTTAAACCTGGGGAGGGGGAGCTTTGGAGGTCGTCCTGGGCTGGCAAGGCCTGTCTGAACTCCCCCTCCCCTTTTTCCTAGCGACCCCTCCCTCCCTCTTACTTATTTTTATGCATTTATTGAAAACATGGCTAGAGCCGCCCGTCTTGCAGGCAACTCTTCGCACCCGATTTAAACACAAATTTAATCCTGGCTTAATGGCATCTTATTTCTCTCCCCCTCCTCCTTTTTTTCCCCTTCTTTCTCTCCTTCTCCTCCTTCCTGGATCTGAACTGAACTGGCCTTTTGAGGTTCCCCCCGGGGGGGGGTGTCGGTCGGTGTGTGGTTGTGTTGCCATTTTGTGCTGCTGCTGCTGCTGTGCCTGCTGCTGCTTTCTCCCATCAGGGCTAGCTTTCCCATTGTTTTGGTTGCGGGTGTCGCCTGCCAGCCAGGCCTGGGCGATGCTGGCCCCCTCCCCACGTCACCCGTGGCTACCAAAACTGCCCGCTGGGCTACCTGGGTGGACATCAAGGCAACGCAATCTTGATTTTCCTGGTGCGTTTTGCAAAAAGCATCCGATGGGCATCTCTGTCCATTTTTCGCTACGACACACCTGGCGTTCCCAAGCAGAGCAAGCAATGGCTTCCATCTCCTTTTTCTTTCTTTTTTTTCATGCGCTACCAGTGCAAAGAGAGAAGGGCCAATGTTTAAAAACGACAATGGAGGGAGCCATGCCCAAATTTGCATTTTTATGAGGTTTTCGCTTGTATTTTTCGTGGGGGTGGCGGCGGAAAAGGGGGCGTCTGGTTTGGAGACATGCCGTAAGTGCTTTGGTGCTGTGGGTGATAAACATGGAAGCGTGCCTCCGTTGCGCACCTCTCTTTCGGTGGCTTTGTTTGTTTTCTGCTTTAAAACACAAAAAAGCCTCTCTTTTGACCTGGATTTTGAATGTTGGAAATCAGGAGATCCACCCAGGCTTGTTTTTTGGGGGTGTGGGGGGGGTTGTCCAAAACTGGTGACACACGAGATGTTTGGGAGGAAGTTGAATTCAAAGGTTGCTTTCAGGAAAATTGCGTGCAATGTTGAGATGGGATTTGTGGGTTTTTGTTTTTTTTTAAACCCTAGATCTTGTCCCCCCCCCTCCCCTTTTGCAGGTTTTGTTGCATCTAGTAGTGGATTAAACACCAGGCAGATCCAGGCCCAACTTGGCCCTGTGGAGAATTGGTGTGCAGCAAAGACAAAACCAAATCTTCGTTGCTTTTTCTTTGTTTATTTGTCATCTCCCCTGAAAGAGACAACACAAACCAAGAATTGTAGCAACATAGGTTTATGTTTATATTTTGCTAAGTGCTGCTCTCTGATTAATCTCCCTGTTGCAACATGTTTGATTGTTTGTGGTTCCCCAAAGTTTATGGTTTAATATTTGTAGCAATCTCTTGAGAGGCCAAAAGTCTGGGGGTGTGTGCATTTTTGCACTGTGTTTTCAAACTGTCTGGCCTTTCCACAAGGTTTTCTCTGTCCTGCTGTTTTTTCCCCCCAGCTTGCAGTTTCTTATTTGTGTTGTCTCGTGATTTTTGTTTTGTTTTGTAAGTTTTCACATGCCGTTTCTTATTTGGGTTATCTTTCATTTTTCATTGTTTCCTATTTTGATTTCTCAAACCAGACACTGGCCCACCTTTGGTTGACTAAACTAAGTTTGATTTGGTATTTTGTGGTTTCTAAAAATCAGGCTGTGCACCACTGCCTTGGGTTTTTCCCAGTCCTATAACCCCAAATAAAATAAGCTACTTTTAAAAATCGGTTTCTGGATGCAGCATGCCTGCGTGATTTTTACAGGTTGGTGGAAAAGGAGCTGATAAATATAATAAATGTTGCTACCTCACACCAAAAGGCTGGAATTTGTTAAGTGTTATTTCTCATGTAATGTAGATATATTTCTGGTAGGTTTAGATAAATATCCATCTTAGTTTTTCTCTTGTCATGACAAACATTAGAGATTGTTGTGGGATGCTAGGCTGGAAAAACCAACATTGACATACTGATCCATTGTGGGGGAAAAAAAGTAAATTAAAACTATAATTAGACTCGCCATAAAAAGAGTGCAACCTTTTGGCTTCTACAGAGCTCTTCATCAGACCGGGAAGAAGTAGAGGTACTCATCATTTGTGGCTAGGACGGGCATTTTTTGTACGTTGCGTAGTCTTTGCAAAACTCTTCCGACATTTGGGATGGCAAATCCTGTTTGCTTTGATTGGGACAGTAAGAGAAGCAGGGAATTTAGCTGTGGGAACCGTCGTCTGGCTGAGAAGGGACACAGTGTGACGTGGACTTCCTGTGTTGCGCCGAAGAATGTTGTGGAGTCATTCGTGGCCAAGAGGAGACTGTTGTCATTGTCGTTTTAAGAATGGGAGAGAAAGCTTGTTGGAAGGTTGCAAATGGCGAGCACATCACCTCGGGACAGTGCTGTTGTAACTTTGAACGGTCGCTAAACGAATGGCTGTAAGTCAAGGACTCCCTGTATCACACAACATGCTTTTTACTAGTTGTGTTTTTGTACTAGAGCAGGCCTGTCAAACTGCCCGGATGCATCACGCCAAAACCGCGCCCTCCCCATTGCCGGCAATGGGGGAAAAGTTGTGATACGTCACGCGGCGTCACGTGACGTCGCGAGTTTGACATGCCTGTACTAGAGGCTAAACTTGGTTAAGCTTTTGGTTTTTGCCCTCCTTTCTCTTTTAGCAACAGAAATTTTGGGTGGTAAACGGAGGATTACCTGTATTTAATTTATTTAGTGTTTGTTAAATTTATTTGCCACTCATCTCGCTGCAAGTTGACTCTTGGCGGCTCGCAACGTTCACGTTCATATTGTGCCGAGATGGATCTGTTTAGCTCTGCTTTACTAGAAAAGCTACACAAACTGGAATTACGTGTTAAACTGTAACTCCTGTTCGTTCAGGTGACACTTTCTGATCAATCAATCAAGCCAGCTTTGAATTTATGAATCGAGAATCAGAGGTTGGGGCCATGCAATCATTTTTCTCTGCACAAAATCTGGGAAAAACTTTTTTTTTTTTTTACCAGGCTGCAATTTTGCAAAGAATGGATTAAAAAACATGCCAGATGCTTATCAAATAGAAACAGAGCCGAACTTGTATCAGACAGATTCAGAGTGAATCAAATTGGGCCTGATGTTTTATTTCAGGAAATAAAATTGATTTGCTGAAGATACCCACCCTGGAAAAGAGGGCCGGACTAGATGCTCTCTAGTGTCCCTTCCAAACCATATGCTCTGAAATTTATGGCCGGCAAAGGTTAGCCCATGATAGTGCAAGGTACATTGTCTGATGTTTGTGTACATTTTCTGATGTTTCTTTTGGCCTAAGAAATGAAAAATGGATTTGAGGGATATTTTTTTTCTTATAGGTTTCATTTTCTTTCTTTCTTTCTTTCTTTCTTTCTTTCTTTCTTTCTTTCTTTCTTTCTTTCTTTCTTTCTTTCTTTCTTTCTTTCTTTCTTTCTTTCTTTCTTTCTTTCTTTCTTTCTTTCTTTCTTTCTTTCTTTCTTTCTTTCTTTCTTTCTTTCTTTCTTTCTTTCTCTCCTTCCTTTCCACTTTTGGAATTAAGGCAGGTTGAAAATTAACCTGCTTGGTAGTTCCCCTTACTACCCAGGACTGTGTAAACCGGATCCAGATCAGTTTAACTTCGGCAGGCACTTTTCCTTGATACTTCACCTTCCCCCAGCGATCACAATTTCAGTCCCATGTTAAATGTTAAAAAAAAAATTACACATTTCCGTTTGGGGCTCAAAACATTTCCTGAATCGAGTCGGTGATTTTGCACGCCCAAAGAGAAAAAAGCTTTTGTACTTGAACCAAGTCAACTTGAAAAATCATGCACGGTCCTATTATTACAATGGATCATCTGTTGTTGTTGTTGTTTTTCAAAAGTTGTGTTGGAGTTTGTTTTAAACCACCTTGAGTGTGCAGAATTGGCATGTAAGGTTGTCCCCAAGTCTGTCCTCAGACAGAAGATCTGTATAGCTTTTTTGGATGGGGTGTTTTGGAGGTAGAAATGCTACCTTAGTTGAGAAGGTGAAATTCCTTTTTTGGAGGCTGTTTGCTGACATGAAGAGTTGCATTGTCTGTAAAATGAGAAAATCTCTCCTTCCTTCCCTTCCTTCCTTCCTTCCTTCCTTCCTTCCTTCTCTCCTTCCTTCTCTCCTTCCTCCCTCCCTCCCTTCTTTTCCTTTCTTTCTTCCTTCCTCCATCCTTCCCTTTCCTTCCTTCCTTCCTCCCTCCCTCCCTTCTTTTCCTTCCTTCCTTCCTTCTCTCCTTCCTCCCTCCCTCACCTCCCTTCCTCCTCCTCCCTCCTCTTCCCCCTTCCTCCTCCCTCCCTCCCTCCTTCTTTCCTTCCTTCCTTCCTTCCTTCTCTCCTTCCTCCCTCCCTCCCTTCTTTTCCTTTCTTTATTTCTTCCTTCCTCCCTCCCTCCCTCCCTTCTTTCTTTTCCTTCCTTCCTTCCTTCCATCCATCATATTTATTTTTGTCATTTTTTACTCCCTGCAGGCAGATCAGGAGCGGTGCAGAGAAATTTCCTTACTCGATGACATTTCATCGAGATGTCCGATCGTTCGGGGCCAACAACCAAGGGAAAGGATGGGAAAACCAAGTACACGACGCTCAGCCTGTTTGATAAATATAAAGGAAAGTCAGTAGAAACAGTCAGAAGCACCGGTAAGCAGCGTGGAAAGGATTGGGAACTCGGGGGGGGGGGGGATGGGAGGAGATTGTGCATTTAACTCAGCCGTCTTTCGATATTATTTGCACCTGCCAATCTGGATTTGGAAGGGAAGCTGGTTATGAGATGGATGGGGCACCACTAGGTGATCCTGGTGGCGATTTTAATTTTTTTTTTTAATGCTTTTGGGTGCAACGGATCTGATTGGGTTGCAGTTGGGATGAAACTGAGTGTGTGTTTGTGAGGGGGACATATTTCTTCAACTTTCTTATAAATACAGGCAGTCCTCGACTTACGACCACAATGGAGCCCAATATTTCTGTTGCTAAGTGAGACATTTGTTAAGTGAATTTTTGCCCCGTTTTGCAACATTTCTTGCCACAGTTGTTCATTGAGTCATCTCAGTTCTTAAGTTAGTGACACGGTTGTTAAGTGAATCTTCCCCCATTGACTTGTGGTCGTAAGCCGAGGACTACCTGGAATTTATAGGCTGCCCAGAGTCCCCTTGTGGGGGAGACGGCCAAACACACCAATTTAATAAATCAGCAACAACAATAGGTCCGGATGGATCATTGCCGTGCTCTCTGCCTCTGTCTGAAACGTTACTGTATAAGGGGGTTGGGCTAGAAGACCTCCCAGGTCCCTTCCCGCTCTGTGACTCTGTCCTGTTCCATTCTTGCTAGTTATTCCTCGACATGGGTTGCAGAGTCTCGGGAAAGTTGCGTCTGCGCGGCGAATGCCCCCCCCGGCCAGCTTGCCAAGTCTGAAATCGGAGCATAAAGGAAACAACCCCAATATTATCATTGTGCCTAAGGACGGAACAGGATGGGCAAACAAGCAGGACCCTCCAGAGCAAAAGAGGTGAGCCCTTCCTGCTTTGGAAGGACCGGCCCTGCGAGGTAGGCCAGGTCAGGAGTGAGACGCTTCAGGAGCGAATGTTGTTAGGGGAGGTTACGACCACAGAATCTCTCCCCCCCCCCCAAAATAGTTTGATTTAAGAATTCCAAGTCAAAAGAAAAAAACAAATGCAAACTGCAAGGAGTATAGAAATGCAAAAAAAAAAAGATATAAAAAGAAACGTATAAGAGAAAATAAGTAACTTCCTCCTTCATCCCAGTAAGTAAAAACAATCTGAAGAGTTTAGTCATTTCCCCCCCCCCCCCACCAGAAGCGGTTTGCAAGTAGAAGCAAAATTAATTGCGTCTCTTTCCTTGATTAAAGCAGTCGATTTATAGCCCTCTCTGCTGACTCCCATCGACTTTTGCAGCCATTCTGGGCATAATAATCCAACTTTATTTAGCTTTTTGAGATCAACCAAGGTTTACAAAAAAAAAACAACCCGCCGATTTGTGATACTCGCAGGGACCTGGCCGGCCTCTGAACCCATCCAGGTCCTTGGGCAGTTCGGTCATTCTCTCCTCCCGTTTGTGTCAGTTCCAGTTGCACAGCCACACAGCCGCAGGAGTCGCTGCCGCAGCAGGATTTACAGAAATCTCTCTCCAATTTACAGAAACGGACCCCGTCAATCAGCCAGGAGGTGGGTAGGTCGAAGACGGCTGTCGGATAAGATGGCTGGGGCGAGGAAGGCCGTAAAAGGGGACCGAGCTCGGTTAACAAGTGTCTTGCTTAGCGACGGAAATTTTGGAGTCGATTATGGCCGTATGTCAAGGACTGCCGGCCAATGCTCCTGTTTTTCTTAATTTTCCCGCAGAATACAAATTCAGCACCCGGTGGTATAAAATCATGGGCGCAGCTGAATGGAAAGCCAGCCAGATCAGAAGGTGGTGGGTATCACCCGTGGGCGGGCAGTCTGTGCTTAGGCAGGCCTGTCTTTCCGGCCCCAGGCTGGAAGGATGAGCCTCATGGATGGCACCAGCCTGATCCCTGGCGCTCTTTTTGTCTCTTCCACAGGTTCAAGGGTCTCAAACCGACAGTTATCCTTCTGTCCCGAGGATTTTCCAACGTTGAAAGCAGCTGGCGAGCAGGACAGGTCTGGCAAAGAAAAAGGCGTCTTAGATCTGTCGTATGGGCCCGGACCAAGCCTCCGCCCCCAGAGTATGTAACCCCGGAAAATGCCATGTGTGTATTTGTGTGACGGGTGTGGGGGGGTCCTCAGCCTCTTTGATGATGAAATAAGCTCCAAAGTCTCCTGCTTCTCAATCTTTCTTAATTCTCCCCAGCGCTCCCCACTTCAGCTTCACTGCTGAATTGCAAATAATTTACTCACAGGAGAGACTGTTTGTTGCTCAAGGTTGAACGGTGCTATCCTTGGCACTCTCCGAGCTTAGTTGCTTTTTTTTACAGACATTTCATCACCCAACTAGGGGACGTCACCAGTGCTAGTGAGCGTGGCTTGCTCCCTGTTTATGTACAGTAGCTCTGAACTTGGTTGTTTTCTTGCAGACGTTTCATTATCCATCATTAGTGTTAATGTGGCTTGCTCCCTGTTTATATATGGCAACTCTTGAGCTTGGTGGCCTTCTTGCAAACGTTTCATTACCCAACTAGGTGACAACATCAGTGCCACTGAGTGTGGCTTGCTCCCTGTTTATATAGACAGTAGCAGCTCTGAGCTGGATCGCCTTCTTGCAGGTGTCTCATCCCTCAACTATGAGTTCCAAGCCTGAATAGACCACGATCTGTGGTCTTACCATGACCATCTCATGCTAAGTTTGCAGTTCGCAAAATACGTGTCTCCCCAGGCACATATTTTCTATCCATATTGAGAATTGTGCCCTTAGATGAAGAAGAAGAGAAAAAAAAGAAAGACATGTCCCGGAATCCACTTGGGTTCATTTCTACAGAAGCCCAAGCTCCCTCCGGAGGGGAAAGATGTATGATTGTTTTGTTGCCATGTCGATGGAGGTGGTATCCAAGGCTTGTTGCTAGGCGATGGAGATGGAACTTGGTCCAGGGACCAGAGAAGACTTGGTTGTGCCTTGGACAGGAACATGTGGAAGCGAGTTATAACCAAGCTAGGAGAAACTTTTATCCAGAGCCGGGCCAAATTGGTGGAATGGGGTGGGGGTGGGTGGGGTTTAAAACCCCCAGTACACGAGACTTAAGCTAAATTTCTGGCGCGGTCAGCAACTGACAGTATTGTAATCATAGTTTCTGGGGAGTTAACTGCAGTGGTTTCACTGCTGAAGAGTTCTCACAGCTAAAACGGAGGGGCTGCCCCAGAGAGGAGGGGGTCAGCCTATTCTCCAAGGCATCGGAGGGCAGGATGAGAAGCCAGGGGTGGAAACAAGACTCCTCCAGAGGTTTTGAGCAGCTCTGCTTCCACGTTAGCTTTCTCGGGGGGTCCCAATAATTCTGGGTCAGCATCCAGTTTCGTCTCCCAAGAAAGGACCCATCCGGTTCTTTCCGGCGGTTTCTCGTGGGCCTCGGTTTTCCACACCAGTAGACTACAAAAAACTTTGGATTGTTTGGGTTCCAAACACCCTTTTTCAGGCCTCGGATAACCGTTTTGGTTTTCCCAAGGCGGTTCTGTTTTTCAGAACTCGGACCAAAGACCCATTTCAGCATTCCACACATGCTTTTATCAGTCTTGTCAACCGTTTCTTTGTGGGAGAGACACCCCCCCCCCCCCCAAAAAAAAGCATCTTTTCTTTTTTAGCCTGCTGCTTTCTTCCCTTCGAGGTCAATGTCTTAATCCTCTTTCCAGGCTGATGAAAAGGAGAGGGGGGGAAAATCACTCATAGAACAAAAGCTGATCCAAACCGAAATTCTTTTCTATGTTTAGCTCCCCATGTGGATTTGTTTAGGAACGTTTTGAGCACGCCAGAGTTTTAAATGTTAGGTCTTTTTTTTTTTTTTTTTACTGCTTGCCTTTTTCTTTCCTTCCTTCCTTTTCCTTTCCTTTCCTTTCCTTTCCTTTCCTTTCCCTTCCCTTTCTTTCTTTCTTTCTTTCTTTCTTTCTTTCTTTCTTTCTTTCTTTCTTTCCCTCCCTCCCTCCCTCCTTCCCTCCCTCCCTCCCTTCTTTCTTTCCTTCCTTCCTTCCTTCCTTCCTCTTTCTTCCTTTCCTTTCCTTTCCTTTCCCTTCCCTTTCTTTCTTTCTTTCTTTCCCTCCCTCCCTCCCTCCCTCCTTTCTTTCCTTCCTTCCTTCCTTCCTTCCTTCCTTCCTTCCTTCCTTCCTTCCTTCCTTCCTTCCTCTTTCTTCCTTTCCTTTCCTTTCCTTTCCTTTCCTCTTTCTTTCTTTCTTTCTTTCTTTCTTTCTTTCTTTCTTTCTTTCTTTCTTTCTTTCTTTCTTTCTTTCTTTCTTTCTTTCCTTCCTTCCTTCCTTCCTTCCTTCCTTCCTTCTCTCTCTCTCTCTCCCTCTCTCTCTTTCTCTTTCTCTTTCTCTTTCCCTCCCTCCCTCTCAGATGTCACAAGTTGGAGGGAAGGTGGTAGTAGAAGCAGCGCCTCGTCCACCTCTTTGTCCCCCTTCCCACCTGAGCTGGCTACCAAGAGCTCCAGTGCAGGAGAGGATGCGCCGGCCTCAGCAAGCGGTGCCAATCCGAAGGAGCCGTCTCCCTGTCCTTCTCTGCCTCCTCGCAAAGGAGCGTCTCAGTTTATGGCCAACACGTACCAGCCACCCACTTACCACGACATGCTGCCCGCATTCGTAAGTTCTTGAACGCCTTCACAATCGATCTGCCACATTATGAGAGGCTGGGAGCCGCCTGCGGACTTTCTGCAGGTTAAATTCAGGCAGTCCTCGGCTTACAACAGTTTGTTTAGTGATCCTTCCAGCATCCTCGCGGTCACGTGATCAAAATTCAGCCGCTTTGGCAACTAACCCGTAATTTAATGACGGTCGCAGTGTCCCCGGGTCAGTTGTCAAGCGTCTGAAGGTAAATCACGTGACCAGGGGGATGCTGCAACGGTCATAAGTGTGAAAAATGGTCATAAGTCACTTCAGTGCCGTTGTAACTTCACTAAATAAACTTGTTGTAAATCCAGGACTCCCTGAATCTCCCAAATCCAACGCATTCTCTTCTCCTTACACAACAGGTTCGCAAACAGTTACAAACTTTCCCATCTATATTTCACAAAAATACAATATATATATATATATATATATTTAATTCAAAAGAAGGTTGTCTGCAAGATTTTAACGCCCTGAATGTGGTCTTCGCAGTAAAGAAAGAAAACGGAGGGCTTAACCGTTTCTAACCCTTGTTTTTATTTCTCTCCCCCCCCCCCCAATCTCAGATGTGTTCAAATCCACCAGCCAAGACCCCCAACTTGCCTGAACGGGCCTCCTTTCCTCTCCCCTCTTTCTGCCTGGAACCCCGCGTCCCCTTCAGACAACATCAGCCCAGTGACCAAGACGGGTAAGTCGACAAGACTAAACTATAGCGTTGTGCGAGATTTTTGTCAACCCGGCCGCGCTGATTGCCGGGGTTGTCTCGTTTGCAACTTCCAAGTACTGTTCCTAAGAACTTTTTGCAGTCTTGGAGCGAGGGCTTTTCACCTCCTGCAGTTGTGTGTTGTGTTAGTGCAAAAGAAGTACGGTTTGTTTAGTGACGGTTCGAAGTTACAACGCCACTGGGAAAAACAAAGGACTTGTGACCGTTTTTCACACTGAACGAGGTTGCGGCATCCTCGAGGTCAGGTGCTCAAAACTGACTCTTGACAACTGACTCGTATTTATGACGGTTGCGGTGTCCCGGGGGTCACCTGATCCCCCTTTGCAACGTCTGACAAGCAGAGTCAACGGGGATCGCCAAAGATCTTGGAGATAATGCTGAACAACGTCAGCCCGGTCTTATCTTGGCCTCTGCTGCTTGTGGTCCCAACCTAGAGGTTTTACACTACTCTCCCTTTTGTCCACCAAAACGATTTCCCAAACTCTCCATTAATAGAAAAGACAAGCGACTTGGGGTTCCACGGCCGGTTCGTCCGGTCCGACCGCCGGGGGAGCGAGTCCCCAGACCAACCATCATCAATGCAGAGAACCTGAAAGGTCTGGATGAACTGGACAATGACACCGAGGACGGCTGGGCAGGTAAGACCCTCCAGGCCCACATTGGGGTCTTGCTCTATGGACTCTAGGCTAGACTTAAAAATGAATTAGCTTTGGCTAAAGTTAGGAATTAGTCTTAGATTCAGGATTAGGATTAGCTGTGCTGCACTTGGAAACAAGTGGCTTTGGGGTTAGTTTTAGGCTTAAAGCTAGGCTAGACTAGACTAGACTAGAGTTAGAAACAAATGGTATTTGGTCAGGTTTAGATTTAGGCTTAAGGCTAAGCTAGGCTAAATTAGACTAGACTTAGAAACCAATAGCTTTTGGTTTTAGTTTTCTGCAGAAGAGACAAACAGATTCCTTGTTTGGAATGAATCAATTAGCACTGACCGTTGGCTTTGTCTCTCCTTGTTCGGTCCCTTGCTTTCCTAGGAATTCACGACGAGGTGGATTATTCCGAAAAACTGAAGTTCAGTGAGGATGAGGAGGAGGAAGAAAACCCCAAGGACGGAAGGCAGAAATGGTAAATGGAAAGAGATCCACGTGTCGTGGATTACCGTGTCTCGTGTAGAAAAAAAAGTCTGGGTGAGTTTGCCCCAGTCACCAGGAGACGGTGCGTTCTAGTCCTGCCTTAGGTGTGGAAACTAGCTGGGTGACTTCGGGCCAGTCACCAGGAGTCGGTGAGTTCTAGTCTCACCTCGGGCATGAAAGCCAGTTGGGTGACTTGGGGATAATCGCCAGGAGATGGAAAGTTCTAGTCGTCTCCTTAGGCATGAAAGCCAGCTGGGTGACCTTGGGAGTCCTAGTACCACCTTAGGCTGGGTGACTTTGGGGGAGTCCCTCCCTCTTAAGCCCAGCCCACCTCACAGGATTGTTGTTGTGGGGGAAATCGGAGGAGGAAGAAGTATTAGGTATGCTTATTTATAAAAATAATACCAGTGAGATATAAACAAATCATTAAAAAGGGCTCCATGCCTCCCTTGGCAGGAACAGCTGGGATCCCCGAAGGCCACCTTTGTTGAGCTTGGCAGAAAACACCGATGCCAGGCACCCCCCAGAGGACCCCAAGACTTGGAACGACTCAGCCAGCCTATCTCGGTCCATGCACAAAGTGTCGGAAAGTCTGCCAACCTCGAGGAAGCTGAACGGCTGGACCCCTCTTCCAGAATATCAGGTATTTCGAACTGGGGCCCCAAACTGCTTGTGAATGGATGCACCTTTCTCTGGTTTGGCTAGTAATTTGGGGGGGGGAGTCTAAAATTTGGAATCCCCACCCACACACACACACTGTGTGGATTTCTGCATCCTCGTCTCACCTTTTGTTGCGATGCTGGTTTGATATTGGTTTCTTAATTCTTGACCAGAAACCCCCGCTGTCGTGTCTGCGGCAACAGTGTTCGGAAGAAAAAGAAGAGAAGCTGCCCCTGAGGCAGAAGTTTGTCTACTCGGAAATGTCGGAAGCCGTTGAGCGGGCCAGGCGGCGACGGGAAGAGGAAGAGCGAAGAGCGCGGGAAGAGCGCCTGGCCGCCTGCGCGGCGAAACTGAAGGAGCTGGATCAGAAGTGCAAGCTCGCTCAGAAAGCGGGAGAGGGTCACAAACACCCCGAGAGTGACGAACCCCGAGCCGCGACCTCGGAGAAGAACACCGTCTCGGAGAACGGACACGCAGCCCGGAGAGGTACGGACGTGCAGATCGGTGGATGGTTCAGATAGAACTCGGATACCACAAACAACCTAGCCAGAAAAAAGCCACGATGAAATATGGAGCGTAGGTCCCGTTGTGTCAGGACTGCTCACTAAGCTCCGGTTAAGATCATTTATTTGCTCGTCTAGTCAACTGGTAGCACTAAACCGGCACTAGATAAGATTTAGTAGAATTTAAGAAGGATCGGGCTTGGATCGAATGCAGGAACTCCAGGCTAATTACTCGCTTGACTCCACGGTCAACATGACTGATTTATGACGTTTTTGTAAAAATAACCTCCCCCTCCTCACATTTACTTCCAGTTTTCGGCAAAAACGTCCCCTAATGAAAAAGTAGTCTGCTTACTGACCACAGTGTTCGCTTAACGACCGCTGTGCTCGCTTTGCGACCGCTGTAAAACAGCTCATCAAATCCCGAGCCATCCTAACGACCCATTTTGCGACTCATGGGGACGTCACGTCATAATGGCCCACGACACGACCGTCGCCGCTTTCAAACCGAAAGCAAACATAACCTTTTTATCTGTTGTGTTTCCTGCCTGGCCTACCTGGTAAGGCCGTTGTTTTAGGGAGCGTTCAATCTTTTACCTTCTCCTTTTATCTCCTCCTTAGCAGTCCCTGAGGCTCATAGCCAGGAACCCCCTTCCGGTTACGTGGATGAGGAGACCCCAACAGTTGCCTCAACAGCCCTCCGGAGTAGCAGCGAGGAGGAGCTGCGCGAAACCGTCTCCCCCATGGAGGAGTTTGGCAAATTCCCCAAGCTGCTCCCGCCGCGATTCCAGAGAAAGCAGCAAGTAAGAGAAACGACGTGGTGTTTATTTCAAAAACCAAATAACATTTTTGTCAGTCCTTTGGAGGTTTTGCACAGCTACTGGTGAGTTGCAGTTGAGCTGAGCAGCCTCTGAGGTCAGACAGCCTGAATTCTCAGTGGTGCGGCAATTGTTTGCCTTTATTGATTTAAATTTAGATGTATAATCATAGAGCTGGAAGGGACCACGGAGGTCTTCTAGTCCAACCCCCTGTTCAGGCAAGAAACCCTATACCAGGGGTAGGCAACCTTGGCTCTTTTATGACTCGTGGACTTCAACTCCCAGAATTCCTGAGCCAGCGTGGCTCAGCTTGGAAACCTCTCCCTTTCCCCTCAGCATGGCTGGCTCAGGAATTCTGGGAGTTGAAGTCCACCAGTCATAAAAGAGCCAAGGCTGCCTACCCCTGCCCTATACCATCCCAGACAAATAGCTGTCCAGTCTCTTCTTGTAAATCTCCAGTGATGGAGCACCCACCCCTTCTGGAGGCAAGGAGTTCCACTGGTTAATTATTCTCACTGTCAGGAAGTTTCTCCTTAGTTCTAGGTTGGGTCTCTCTTTGATTAGTTTCCATCCTGTTGCTTTTTGTCCTGCCTTCAGGTGCTTTGGAAAATAGGATGACACCCCCCCCCCTTTCTCTGTGACAGCCCCTCAAATATTGGAAGACTGCCATCATGTCACCCATCCTCCTCCTCTTCATTAGGCTAGACAGACCTAGTTCTCTTAACTATCCCTCGTATGCCTCCAGACATAAGAGGTATTAGGTGTTTGTTTTACCTTGAAATAAGTCCCAGAATGGGGAATAAGGTGGGAATTTCAGCCTGGTTTCACTATCTGGGTGTCCCGCCATGCTGGTGGGTGCTTTCTGGCTGAAAAAAAAATAATAATAATTTGTTCAGAGCAAATAAATGCCTCCCTCTAACTTCAAGAGTCTGTGAAAGATACTATTTACCGCCCAGTTGTGTCAGTGAATTCTTGTCTCTGTTGCTTTACAGATGTCTTTTTGTTTTGTTTTGTTAGTTTGTTTTCCTCTTCAATGTCTTTTTTCGTTTTGTTTTGTTTTGTAAATTTGCTTTCCTTTTCGATGCAGGAATGCTACGTCTGCCGATAGCAGGTTAATTACTTTTCCATGTTTCTTTTCAGGACCAGCTCTACAAAATGCAAAACTGGCCACCTTCCCAGGTCTATCCACCACCCTCTTCCCATCCTCAGCGGACTTTCTACCCGGCCCACCCACAGATGTTGGGGTTCGATCCTCGGTGGTTGATGATGCCTTCTTACATGGACCCTCGGGTCACTCCCGGACGCCCCCCCGTAGATTTCTACCCTTCCTCCCTTCATCCATCAGGTAAAGTATATATGAAATATGGAAAGTTTGAATTGTACGATGCTTGCACATTTCCTATTCGTTCCTAATCTTTTATTTTCATTTTTTCCTTTTTTTTTTTTTTTTGTTCGTCTTTTTTCTTTTTTTCATTAAGGCTGATATGTCCATCCATCCACTTATGTCTTCATCCACCCACCCATCACTCTGTCCATCAAAGTCTTATCTCTCTCTTTCTTCATCTCATAGAGCACATTTATCTATCATCTATCTATCTCTTATCATTTATCAATCTAGCCATCTTTTATCCATCCATCCATCCATCAATCCATGTCTGCTATCTCTGTCTCTCCATCTTATCTACCTATCATGTCTATCTAGGCATTTTATCCATCCATCCATCTATCCATCCCTTGATGTCCTCTGTCTCCATCTATCCATCCATCCACCATTCATGTCTTTTACCCAACCATCAGTCCGTGCTCTCTTGTCTCCATCTCTGTGTCTTTCACGCTCACATATTAATCCTTTATCCATCCTTCATCCATCCATCCATCCATCCATCCATCCATGTCTTCCTCTCTCTCTCTCCTATCCCATCCATCCATGGGCTTCTGTACTGCTTTAAAATTGTAATAAAATCCGGTTTGATTTGACTTGGCTTGCATTGACTCGGCTTCTGTGTCATCAGAGAAAGAATTTAAATGTGGAATCTCTTATTCCTTACGATTAAGCATTGTTGAGCATGATCTGATTTATTATATTTTCTCTCTCTAACCCGACTAGGGATTATGAAGCCGGCCATGCAACCAGATTCCGTGAATGGGGGTAGCTGCCCATCGGAGGAGCAGAGCTGCCAATCTGTGGGGCTGCAAGAGAGAAAAGGGGAAGCCGCTCCCATCTGGGGTCCGGAAAGTTTTGTCTCCTTGCCAAGCAAAAACTGTTCTGTGTCCCATCCAAGGCAAACAGAGTGTGTGACGGAGGAAGGATTACATGCCAGGTAAGTGTAGGCCCACCAAGATGGAGTTTAAGACGCTAAAGATAAGCAGTCCTCATTTAATGACCATGTTGGGGATTGGAAACTTGGTCATTAAATGAAGTAGTTGCTAAGTGAAACCGCCCTTGCTTATTATCTTGCTTCAGCTTTCCTTTGCTTTAAAGACCTGCAAAGGTCATTAAAAATGAGGATTGGTCACGAAGTGACTTTTTCATCTCTACATAACTGCATGAGGTCACTAAACGAGGCATTTGTGCTAAATCAAATCTACCTGTAATGGGGCTGCCATCAATTTTATTCCTTGATTTTTTTTTTTGTGGGGGTGGTGGTTTGGAATCAGTGTTGAGTTGTGTTGCCTTATAAATCGACAGTATAAATCATGAAGCGAACTATTTTCTTTGGCGATCTCGCTGCCAAAATAAAATACTATATATGTATGTATTTCCTGCTCCCCAGCTGCTTACATGGAATTCCTTCTTTTGGGGGTCCTTTTTACAGGGCTGAGAATTCTTACTCTGCGCCATCAGGGCTAAACACCCAGCGTGACTTCTTCGAAGAAGTTGGAGAAGACTACTTGAGCTCCTTTGAGAAGAAGCCCCAGGGAAATTTTGACCAATGCCTCAGTCCCGCTCAAAGGGCACCCCAAGAACGCATCTTTCACCCCCCGGAGTGTGGCTCTGACCTTTCTGATCCTTGTGATAGGAGCCTGTTGAATTCTCCCTTGGAGTCCAGTTCCGTTCCGGATGAAAAGAAGTCTGAATACAACGGTTGGGAGATCAGCCATTTTTCCAAACCCTTGGAAGAGTCATCTTCAGAGAAAGAAGAGATGTTCCAGGAGGACTCGTTGTTTGGCTCTGAGATGTGGAAGAAGGAAGGATCTGCCAGTAAGCAAGCCAACCCTGGAACTGGATGGACGACTCCCGAGAACCGAAACGGCAACAGTCAACCACCACAGCAGCAAGAGCAGACGAGCAGAACTCGTCGATCTGGTCCAATTAAGAAGCCGGTCCTGAAGGCTCTCAAGGTGGAGGAGAAGGAGAAAGAACTGGAAAAGGGGAAGGTCGAGAGCAGAGAGACGTCCCATCCAGTTAAAGAAAAGGCCCCTGCACCTAAGGCGTCAGAGGAGACCAATCCTGGAGGGATTGTCCACTCTGCTCGCTACCGCTCGTGGGACGAAAAATGCTCCCCACGAACTCCTGTCCAGGACAACGAGAGACCTCGCGAAGACGAGGATGATAGCAAAGAGAACGAGAAGGTGGTCAAGGACTGGGAGGACAAGAATCAGCCAAGGGAGTCTGCTGAGCTTCCCCCGACTAAAAGAAACAACTGGATCTTCATTGATGAGGAACAGGCCTTCGGTGGACGGGGGCAAGGACGAGGCCGTGGACGCGGCTTCCGAGAATTCACGTTCCGAGGCCGTAGCAATCCAGTGGGGTGTGGAGGTGTGGCTCCTGCTGCTGCTGGTGGTGGTGGTAATCTCAGAGGCGGTTACAACAGCAGCAACGTCAGTGGTCCTCCAAGAAGTAGCCGAGGACGAGCCTTGAGAGAGTTCAGTCAGGTGGAGGAGTTCCCGCGGGGAAAGCCCAGGCGCCGGATTGCAAGTGAGACACACAGCGAAGGCTCTGAGTACGAGGAACTGCCAAAGCGCCGGCGTCAGAGGACCTCTGAGAATAATAACGAAGGTTCCCTGGCAGAAAGAGAAGAGGGCGACCTCAAGAAAGGGGATTTCCGTGACTCCTGGAGATCCAATAAGATCTATTCAGATGATCAGGATGCCAAGTTGAGGAACCCGCGAGCTTTCGGGCGATCGCTACCCCCAAGATTGAGCAACTCCACTTATGGGCGACGAGGATTCGTTTCTAAGGAGTCTTCCCAATGGCAGGGCAGGAATGGCGTAAATACTTGGCAAGACTACGGCCACAATGCCCCTCTAGATGCCTTTGGCATCAGGCGTCCACCCGAGAGGGATTACAGCCAAGAGTCTTACAAGCCTGTGGACTCGTTTAGCCGACGGGCCTTTGAAGAGGACTACGGAGGTGATCCCGAAAACATGGAGAACCGGCCGTTCCGGCGGCGGCGGCCGCCTCGTCAAGACAAACCTCCCCGATTCAGGCGCTTGAGGCAGGAACGTGAGTCCGTGGGTCAGTGGGCGCCCGAAGAGGGTGGAGCCAACCTTGCCGCTTGCCAGTGGCCCAGGAGAGCCCAACTGATCGCGACTGATTATAACGGTTCCTCCAGCCAAAGATCTCCGGAACTGTCCTATCAGAATTCCTCGGATCACGCCAATGAAGAGTGGGAGACGGCCTCCGAAAGCAGCGACTTCAGCGAGAGGCGGGAGAGGAGGGGTGGTGGTAGCGCTGGGGGGAACTCGGAGAATGAGGCGCCCTTGGATGGCGGGGTGCCTGGGAGCACCTTGGGGGAGAAGAGAGACCTGGCCAAGAGGAGCTTCTCCAGCCAAAGGCCTGTGGTAGATCGGCAAAGCCGGAAATCTGACCCCATAGGATTTGGGGAGAAAGCTGTACGAGCTGGTGGGAACCGACCAGCGTCCTACTATGAGAATCAGCAGAACGGGCTACAGATGAAGGGCAAAAGGTAATTGTCTCCCCCTTCTTACGAAAAGAGAGACAGTATTTGGATACAGAGTGGACCTCATGGTCCTCCAGCTCAGTCTTTTTCAACCTTGAGATGGTGTGGACTTCAGCTCCCAGAATTCCCGGGCCAGCATGATCTAGCTGAGGAATTCTGGGAGTTGAAGTCCACACATCTTAAAAGTTGCTCAGATTGAGAAGCACTGGTGTCCCTCTTAAGAAAAGAGAGATAGTATTTGAATACGGAGTGGGCCTCATAGTCCAATCTCTCTCAACCTTTAGATTGTGTGGACTTTAGCTCCCAGAAGTCCCCAGCTAGCATAGTCTGGCTAGGGAATTCTGGGAATTGGTCCACATATATCAAAGTTACTAAGGTTGAGAAGCACTGGTCCCCCTTCAGTAAACAGAGACAGTATTTTAATACAGAGTAGATCTCGTAGTTCAGCCCAATCTCTCTCAACCTTTAGATTGCGTGGACTTCAGCTCCCAGAAGTCCCCAGAATTCTGACTAGGGAATTCTGGGAGTTGAAGTTCACCCATCTTAAAAGTTGCTCAGGTTGAGAACCACTGGCCTAACTTGTCGATTTACAGTTGTCATGATTTACAACCATGCCGGCCAGGCTCCATTACAGTCGTAACTCAAGGACTCCCTATATCACTTTGTAGTTTTGAACTTTAAAAATGCTTCTGCCCCTTTGGCCTAGGTAACCTTCCTGGCCTATTTCTGCCAGGCTCATCTTCCCTGCTTTCTGCAGGAGTCCGCCCATGAAATAATTTTGCATTGAATCTGAAACCAGTCCACTGTTTCTTGCAGATCTCCGGAAGAAAACGGCGTTCTTGATAACGGCAGTCCTGGACGAAACCGTTCCGCTTACGGGTCACACTCCAACCTGAATGGGGCCGAAAACCTGGAGAAGAGGCAAGAGAAAGATCTGAAGTCTTCAGTCCCTCAAGCCAGCCAGGCGGGCGAGACCTTGAGTCCGTTCGAGCTGAGCTACGGAAGTAAGTCCCTTCAAGAGTGCTGGGGAGAAACCAGTTCTCCTTTGCAGAAAGAAACTTGCAAGGTTCTGTCGGTGCTTTATTAGTATTATTATAATTTTTCCTTTAGCATTTTGTTTACTTGTACCCGGCCTTTCTTATTTTTATAAATGAGGTGGTGGACATATCCCAACACACACCCGTCTTCCTATTTTCTGGATTTTGGGGAAAAGCAGGAAAAGCTAATAAGCCTTTGCCCAAATGCTTGTGTGCCATTGCGCAGATGGTGTGATGGACAGCCGTGGGCCGGCACCCGGGGAGGACACCGAAGCGGGGCCGATGAACAGCGAAGGCTTCATTGAGGTCCTGACGAAGAAACAGCGACGACTGCTGGAAGAGGAACGGAGAAAGAAAGAGCAAGCTGCACAGGTGAGAAAAGCAGTCCCTGAACCAGTGGGATTTAGGGATAGGCTGCTCTAAATATGGGAAGAATCTTAACTCTGGCGGGTTTTTTCTTTCTTTCTTTCTCATTTTATAGCCTCCGGCGAAAGGCCGCCTCCTTCAATCGCGCATCCCACCTCGCTTTGCCAAAAAACAGAACAGCCTGTGCCTTGAACAAGGGGACGTCTCGATGCCTCGAAACACCTTGGGGACGGAGATTTGGGAGACCAACAGCGCAGGTGAGCCCAAGTCGGGGGGCTCTTCCTGCCGTTTGGCCTTTGAACTCGGATGCCGCTGTGCAGACGATCAGATCTTTCTGATGGGCTACGAAACGTCTGCAAGAAAAGCTCAAGAGAGTACCAAGGACCCCACCGTTGGCCTCCTCCTTCCCCCTTCTTCTCCTCCTTCTCCTTCTCCTCCTCGTTCTCCTCTCCACACACACCCCTCCCTCCTAACACTGATGATGTTCCTTAATGAAACATCTGCGAGAAAATATCTTAACACCTCCTGTCTCTCCTCTTCCGACAGCGCTGTCCGTTCAGTCCTCCGCTCCCGATTCCTGGAACAAGCCCATCGGCACCTTTATTGGTAACGAGTCCAGCTCTGCGGAGGTCAGTGGCGCCCAAGCCGACATTCCCCCGTGCCAAGGAGAGTTGGGGATTGGCAAAAGGGTCTTGCTCGGCCGATCAGAGCAGCACCTTTGAAGCTTAATTCTTCATTGGCTCAAAGATCGCCTTTGCCTTTTTGGCGGCAGCATCACACAAGTCGGCTCGCTAAAACCCATTAAAAAAATGGCCAGAAATTAGATAACAACGTTTTCAGATTTTGCATCGGCAGATAGTCAGTCCTCAACTTAAAAGCACAAATGAGCCCCAAATTTCCGTTGCTAAGCATGATTTTTTTCCCCATTTTACGACCTTTCTCACCACAATTGTTGAGCGAAGCATTGCTGTTGTTAAGTTAGTAACACGGTCGTTAAATGAATCCTGCTTCCCCGTTGGCTTTGCTTGTCAGAAGTTCTCAAGAGGGGGATCTCCTGACACACACACCCCCCGGGACGCTGCGACCGTCATAAATACGAGCCAGTGGCCAAGCGTCTGAATTTTGATCACGGGACCACGGGGGGTGCTGCGACGGTCGTTAAGTGTGAAAAAACGGTCATACGGTTGCTTTGTATCTTGGAACGATCACTAAACGAGCTCCTGTAAGCCGAGGACTTCCTGTAGAACGGAATTCTACGGGAAAGAGATTTTAACCCTTTTTAAATCTTGATTTAGAATTCAACTGTTGGCTTTTAGTTTAAATGGTAAACAATTGGAAATTTGTTTTCAATTCGGCCGATTAAGGCGAAGGTGGCTTTGCAGGCCTCACTCTGCCCGCTCGCTTTCCCACAGGGCTTCAAAGGCAGCCAGGGGGACAGCGGCATCGACCTGAGCGCGGACTCGCGGCAATCCTCGGCCACCTCCTCCCAGCGCAGCTCTCCGTACGGCACCCTCAAGCCGGAGGAGATGGGCGGAAGCGGGCTGGGGGAGGCCAAGGGAGACGGGCCGAAAGATCCGGCTCCAAAGCAGTTGGATAAAAAGGTAACCCAAGTTTCTAGTCCTGTGTAGCAGAGTTTGGCTCTAGTTGTTGCGGGGGAGGCATGGAGGAGGAGGGGGCTTGAGCTTAGTGGATCTCTGGTGGAAGGCCCTCTGGGTCAGGGGTAGTGCCGGCCTTCTTGGGGGGGGGGGAAATACGTGTAAGTGTAGAAGCTCTATCTGAACTAAGGGACACTAAAACCCCGTGCCATTTTTTTTTTGAGCCTTCAAAAGGCGTTTCTCTAAAACTGGGGACAGATGGAAGTTGAGGATGGGAGCAGAGCTAATGGAGGTGTGGGGGGATGACCTTCTGCATCTGGGGTCCTGTTTTGGCCTGTTGGCTGTCTTAACGATGAAGCAAAAAGTAGCTTCCTTCCCTTATTTTCTTTTATTCCTTCCTCTTCCTTCCTTCCTTCCTTCCTTCCCTCTTTATCCCTGCATCTCTTCCCTTTCCTCTTTTCCCCTTCCTTCCTTCCTTCCTTCCTTCCTTCCTTCCTTCCTTCTCATCTCTCATTCCCATCATCTTCCTTCCTTCCTTCCTTCCTTCCTTCCTTCCTTCCTTCCTTCCTTCCTTCCTTCCTTCCTTCCTTCCTTCCTTCCTTCCTCCTTCCTTCCTTCCATTCCTTCCTTCCTTCCTTCCTTCCTTCCTTCCTTCTCATCTCTCATTCCCATCATCTTCCTTCCTTCCTTCCTTCCTTCCTTCCTTCCTTCCTTTCTCCCTCCCTCTCTTCCCTTTCTTCTTTTTCCACCCGTTCCTCTCTTCCTTCCTTTTTCTCTTCCCTCCCCCCCTCTCCTCGCTTTCCCTTTTTTCCTATCCCCTCTTTTTCCTCCCTCCCTCCCTCCCTCCATCTCAGCCTGTCTGTTTTCTTGCCCAGGATTCGGAACAAGCTCTGACTCCAGCCAAGGACCACAAACCGGGGCCCATCGGCAACGAGCGCTCCTTGAAGAACCGAAAAGGCTCGGAAGGGGCCGAGCGCCTGGAGGGCAACATGGCCCCCGTCAACGGGGTGGAGATTCACGTGGACCCGGTTCTTCCTGTGCCGCCCATTGAATTCGGAGTGAATCCTAAAGTGAGAACGGTTTGCGCTGCCTTCTTCCTTTTCTCGGGCCTCTCTCTGAATTCCTTCTTCCGCGGAGAAGGGCCTGCAGCCCCAACGTCCCTTCTTCGTGGTTTCATTGAGGGTCCGGCCCCCTCCCCAGTTCTCCCCCCCTGCCTTTTTGCTCCCGAAGGAGTAAGCGGGTGGGCGAAGGGCCCGCAAATCAAAGCTGCATTTGCTCCACAAACCTCTCCCTCTAGGTAGGAGATTTAACCCTCCTTGCTTTCCAGTTGCAAGGTGGAGGATCGGTTTGATAAAAGAGACAAAATTTGTTGCAGGATTCAGACTTCAATCTTCCCCCTGGCTCGGCTCCTGGCACGCCAGCCAACCCGGTTGCGAAACTACACAACGTGCTGGCCAGCAACGTAAGAATATTTTGTGGTTGATGTTCTGCTTCTTCTCCTTCTTCTTCCTTTTCCTTCTCCCTCTCTTTCATTTCCCTCTCTTCTTCGTTTTCTCTTCCTTCGCGTTTTACCGCTTTCTTCTTTACCGTCTTCCACTACACCTCTCTCCTCTTTCTCCCCTTTCTTTTTTTGTCCCCATCTTCTCTTTCTCTCTTTTTCATCTTTTTCTTCTTCTTCTTCTCTCCCCTCCGTTTTCTTCTTCAATTTCTTTATCTCAGCTTCCCAGCTTCTCCACCTCTTTTTCTTCTCTTTCATTTTTTTCTTTCCCTTCCATTTTTCTTTTTCATCTTCTCCTTTTTCCCTTCCTTCTTTATTTTCCCTTTCTCTTTCAACTTTTCTTATTATAGTCTTCTCCTTCTTCAGCTTCTCTACTTTCTCCTCCATCTTCCTGTCCTCCTCCTTTTGGAAATAAAGTCATTAGGAAAATTGACACATGGCTTAAAATGTGATCTGTGTGTGCGTTTGTGTGAGTTCCTGTGTTTATTGCTCCACAGTCTCTTTTAAGAACTTATCTCCCAGCCTACTCCTTTACTTACTGTTAATTCTGTCCATTCTTTGCTTGAATGGCTGCACAGAATTCTGCAAATCTTAACAAGTGTTTAATTTTTATCCCATTTATGTCTCAACAGCCTGGACTCACGCAGTCCCTCCCTGTTATTCGAAGAGACCACCAAATTCCCCGTTGCATCAGCTTAAACATGTCTTATCCTACAGCAGATCTGACCCTCAAAGTAAGTTTGTGAGGATGGGAATAAATCACAAAAGGGGGGAGGGGCAGTTTGCTTGCAGCCAATGATGGGACAGGTATCCCTGCCAAGGATGGACCACTCTCGCCTCCCTTTCTGAGGAAGATGGGCAGTTAAGAAATACGAAACGATATCCATTTAGTCATGTCCGACTCTGCAATTCTGTGGGCCAGGTCACCCCACATTTTCACTACTCCTTTGAGTTGTTCTACTGTCTGACTGGTGTCAGCTTTGATGGTGTCCAGTCACCGTATTCTTTGGCGGCCTGGTTTCCCTTTACTGCTAATAATGGTTAACACCTGCTAAGAATTAGATAAAGGTCAATTGAATTCGAAGGGGGTTGGACTTAGTTCGCTTGTGACTACACAGGGATTCTAGGCTGATTCCTCTTTTAACCCCACCTCCAGTTTCTCCTACAGGAATGCAGCGTTATCATAGCGCTCACCTTTCCGACCTGCCCTTTGGATGCTACAGTACTAATTCCTCTCCCCCCCCCCTTGCAGATGGAGTCGGCCCGAAAGGCGTGGGAAAACTCCCCCAGCCTTCCTGAACAGAGCTCCCCTGGAGGTGTTGGCTCGGGCATTCAGCCTACATCCAGCATTGGGGCTTCCAGTGGGGTCAGCTACAGCTCCTTTGGGGGTGTTTCTGTCTCGCCGATGCCCGTGGCCTCTGTGGCGCCTTCGGCTTCGATCCCAGGTGCGTCGTCCCTTTTTCGAGACTTGCAGAGGGGTGGGAAGAATTCGTGGATAACGATTTCCACCTAGCATAACAGAAGGGCTCGTGCACGCTACGTTGAAAGCTTCCTGTTGTAGTCTCTGTGATGTTTCCAATGGATCCTACTGAACCCCTGGCCGTGCAGTCGGTCAAAGGGCATTTGACGAGATTCTTTGGCTGAGAGACTCCTGGTTCTGCTGCCATGCTCAAACTGGGGAGGGACCTTTGCATCTTTTAAGTAGAAGGGAGATCAAGATTTGCAAAGTAGTCAACTGTCATCCGGTAGGGACAAAATTAACCTCCCGCTGCTTTTCCCTCCCATTCTAGGTAACCACATCACACCCTTGTATTTAGATGGACATGTGTTTGCCAGCCAGCCACGTCTTGTTCCCCCGACAATACCTCAGCAACAAGGCTACCAACAGGCAAGTCACTGCTTTGTGTGTGTCTCTGTGTGTGTGTGTGTGTGTCCTGTGTATCTCCGCCAATCAACTTTGGGTTATGTTTTGAGCAAGAATTCAACTTTACTCCAATTTTAACTCAATAATTCAACGAAAGTTTAGGAGGTATGGGATATTTTGGTCCAGGTTTGCGGGGAAGGGCCCTTTAAGCCTGTGGCCTTTGATGCTCTCCAAAGGTGGACTTCAACCCCCAGAATTCCTCAACCAGGATGGCCACGGCTGAGGATTCTGGGAGCTGAAAGGCCTCTTCCATACGTGTGGACTTCCAGGGTCCAGAATTCCTCAACCCCGCCTAGAGACAGCTGGGGATTCTGTGTGGAAGTCCGTCCATCGCAGGTTGGCCTTGATGATGGGTCCTCCTCCCTGCTTCGATTTCATCCTTGGCGTTTTGGTTCCTTCCCTCTTTTAGGCAGCTGCTGCTCAACAAATTCCACTCTCCCTCCACACTTCATTGCAAGCCCAGGCGCAGCTCGGGTTGAGGGGCGGCCTTCCAGTTTCACAGTCCCAGGAGATCTACAGCTCCATCCCTCCCTTCAGGTAACAGGATGAGTCCTTACTCAGTGGCTTCACCACTGACGTCACCATTCCCAGTCCTGCACTAGTAGAATAATTGTCAAGACGAAACAGGTAGTGGAGGATCTCCTGTTCGTCATTGTCGTCGTCATCCTCCTCCTCCCCTTCCTTCCTTCCTTCCTTCCTTCCTTCCTTCCTTCCTTCCTTCCTTCCTTCCTTCCTGATCTGCTGCTTTTCTCTCCTCAAGGTCTCAGGTCTACATGCACCCCAGCTTATCCCAGCCCAGCACGATGGTCCTGACAGGAGGCACGGCCTTGAAGGCGCCCTACTCTGCCTTCCCAGGAATGCAGCCACTGGAGATGGTGAAGACGCAGTCGGGCACCCCTTACCAACCCGTCGGTGGCAGCCAGGCTCTGGTTTACGAGGGTCAGCTCAACCAGGCATCGCAAATGATGGACTCGCAGCTTCAGCAGGTCAGGATGGGGCCCCAGGACCCTTGCAACCGTTCCTCAGATGTTTCAGTCTCCAGTCCTTTTAATCGTCTTCGTTGCTGTCCTCTCCGCTCTTTCCAATGTCCCTTTTTGGTGATGTGGTGACCAAAACTGGATGCGGTAAACCAGGCGTGGTCTAACCAAGGCTTTATAAAGAAAGAAAGCGGTGTTAAGGCTTCCCTTGATTTTGATTCCCTTCAAATTCAAGAATTGAATATATATATATATATTAAGTGACTCCTTCTTGCTTATCTGTCCACAGCTAACCATGTCAATTCCAGGATCCCAGCTTCCGATGGCCCGTTACGGATCTGGCCAGCAGCCTCTTGTGTTATCCCAGTCCATGCACCTGCCCCAAGGACACAACCTCCCAGTTGGAGCCCCACGTAGGATCCTGTCTCCCAACTCCCAGCCATCTGCCCTGGTTGCAAACAGGGAGGTAAGTAGGGACTCCGTCTCTGGGTTTGAGGTAGTCCTTGACTTACAACTTACCGCAGTGGAGAATTTCCACGGTGAGTCATGACGAGCAGAAGTCAAAGCACCCGCAGGACCGGGTCTGATTTTACAACTGGCAGTCGTTAAGGGGGTCAGTGTCAGTCCTTGGCTGACATTCATTTAGTGACCGTTTGAAGTTATAACAGCCCTGGGAAAACAACCCTGTGACCATTTTTCACACTTATGACCTTCACAGCCTCCCCATGATCACGTGTTCAAAATTCAGATGCCGGCAACTGGCTCGTATTTATGACGTCACAGTGTCCCTGAGGGGGGGTGTCACATGATCCCGTTTTGCGACCTTCTGATAAGCAAAGTCAGTGTGGAACTCACTTAACAACCCCGTTTGATCACGTGACCCTGGGGATGCTTCAAGGGTTGTGTGAAAGCTGCCCATCAGCCGCTTTTTTTCAGTGCCGTTGTTCACTTCAGTCACTAAACAAATGGTTGTAAGTCGAGGACTCCCTGTGTAGCCCAAATATCTCTCTTAACTTCTCCCTTTCCTGCAAGTAAAATACTTCAGCTTTCCCCCTCGTTGTTGCCTTCTAGTCTTCTCACATGGAAATCAAAGGATTCTCCTTCGCAGATACTAAGCAGAGCATCATCCCTGGTGGATCCATCCCGTCTTCTCATACTTACAGGTGAAATAACAATTCTTGGATTTATTTGATCGGGAGGATTGATCCAGTGAAACGCAAGAGAATGAAGGATTATTGGACAGGCTGGCTGCTTTCACACCAAGCTGGATCCATTCTTGACCTTAAATGATGGTTTATGTTGTGTTGTTTCTCCTCTTCGGCCACTACTGCCATCCCTGTCCCCCCTTTCCCAGGCCCGGTTCTGCTACCCCCAGCGGGAAGCCCTCTGGATCGGCCATCAGCATGAGCTCCGTACAAAGGCATTACATTCAACAGGTAAAGTGGAGATGGGTCCTAAGAGGTGGTTACAACATGGAAGCTGACTTTCCCACCAGGAAAAGTGAGGCATAGAAGTGAGGCGATGACCATAGGAGAGGAGGGTGGATCGGCCTTGGTCCTCTCGGTCTCCTGGGGATTCTGGGAAATGAGAACCTCCTGGGTGTTGCAGAAGTCCAGGACTTAATCTGTCCTTCTCCATCCACCCCTCAGCACTCTCTGAAGCTCTGTGAAGGATTGTGGAGATGACCTTAGAAAAGAAATGGATTCCCTTGGGGAAGGAAGGAATGGAACGGGAGAGGAATGGCAAGTCAGTTCTGGGAACAGGGAGAACAGGAGGAGGAAACTCAAGATAATCTTGCCCTGACGGTGTCTTTCTTCCTCTCTTTCTCTCTCTCTCTCTTCTTCCCTTCATCCTCTCCTCTCCTCTCCTCTCCTCTCCTCTTCCCTTCCCTTTTTCCCTTTACTCTACTCTACTCTTCCTTTTTTCCTTTCCCTTCCCCATCTCTTCTCCTCTTTCCCTTTTCCTCTTCCCCTTCCTCTGCTCTACTCTACTCTTCCTTGTTCCCTTCCACTTCTCTTCCTCTTTCTGCCTCTACCGAGACAGGCAAAACAGCGAGTGGACGAGAACAAAAGCCTGGGAGCCGTGAAACTGCAGGAGCCTCCTTTAGCTGGTCAGATGAAGCCGGTCCGCACAGGCGCCATCAAGCCTCAAGCGGTCAAGGTGGAGGAGAGCAAGGCCTGAGCCCTGGAAACCCCCCCTCCCCCCCCAGGTTGCCTGCCAGTCCTCCTGCTCAAGAGAATGAGAGAGGGGGGGGGGAGAGAGAGGCTCTGCAACCCACATCCTTCCCCTGGACAGCCTCCCTGTGGCTGGATGCTCCAAGATGCTTTACGCTGAGATGTTTTCTTGCTCCGTGGTTTTTTTTTTTCCTTTTCTTTTTCTTTTCATCCTTGGCTTGCTTTGCTTTTTAAAAGAAGACCGACGACAGCAGCAACCATCCAAAGTTCCCTATTGAATTCTTGGATTCTGGAGTGGCTACAGCCATTTTGTTTAGTTTGTTTGTTTGTTTTCTCCACCTGAAAATAGCAGAAAGCATTAAGGAGTTAAGCTTTTCCCATTGCATAGTGGAAATGCTAGCTTATCTGTTCTCCTCCTCCTATGTTTCCTTCCTTCCTTCCTTCCTTTTCTCTTTCCTCCTTTCTTTCCTCCTTTCTTTCCTCCTTTCTTTCCTCCTTTCTTTCTTTCTTTCTCTCTTTTTCTTTCTTTCTCTCTTTCTTTCTTTCTTTCTTTCTTTCTTTCTTTCTTTCTTTCTTTCTTTCTTTCTTTCTTTCTTTCTTTCTTTCTTTCTTTCTTCTCTCCTCTCTCTTCCCTTCCCTACTCCTCCTCTTCCTTTGTACCATAACAACCTCTTCCTCCTTTTTCGAAGCCCATCAGGGTTTTTACTCCCAACCCCCAGGAGTGCGGTATCCTTCGTTTTGTAGCTGAACTCCTCCGTGTTCCGTTAGATTTCTTCTTCCCACTTCTGATTTACTCGCTTGCAAAGGAAATATCTGCCAAACCCCCCAAATCATGTGTTTGGATGGACTTCCTTCTCAGCCAGATCTTCCTACGTGTAACATCCTATGTGTCTTACATTCTACAATGGCGTTCCATCAAGCCTGGATCCGCTGAAGGCCTTTTCAACCACACGTTTTCCCTTTTACTCTAAAGAGCCCAGCTTTCGAAATAAGCCGAGCCAGAAGAGAGAGCAGAAGAGCTATTTCCCCTTCACCTCGTCCCCAAACCTCCCCAACGTTTTGCAGTCATTTTGAGCGAGGCCACCATCAGTCTTAGCGGATCGGTCCCTTCCCTCCCCTCCCCCAACCAGGGAGATTGCAGTCATTTTTATTTCTATAGGTGATTTATTTTTGTGACATTTTTAGACGAGTGTGGGAAAATTTTAAGTTTCTCAGATTTTTTTTTTTTTTTTTTCAAATAGTCGCTTTGTGATGTTCAATCTTAACCGCTTTAAGAGGTGTGGACTGCAATTCCCAGAGTACTTCTCTTCCAAAGCGTGCTTTTCAGCGTGAATTCTGCAAGTGGAAGTCTGCACGTCTTAAAGCAGGCTGGCTGGGGAATTCTGGGAGTTGAAGTCCACACATCTTAAAGTTGCTGAGGTTGAGAAACACCAAACTGAATGATTTGGGGGTGGGGGGGGGAATGCTACTTTCTCTTTCCTTCCTTCCCATTTCACTTCTCCCCTCCCTCTTCCTCCCTCAGTTCATCCTTACTCTGTATTCCTCCCCTTGCTGTAGCTAATTTTGTTTTTCTTTCTACGTTCCCTTTCACCCCTCCCTTCCTGTTTTGCATTCAGCAATCAGGTTCTGCAGAGTGGAAGAAGTGTCTCTTGGTAACAACCCAGAGTAGGTAAAAATAGAGGGTTGTTTTTTTTTAAATCCCTGCAAAGATAATTTAAAATAATAATAATAATAATAATAAACCATAGCACGCAGGGAGTTTTTTTTGACATTTTTCTTCTCTCCCCTTCCAAACCTGATGCTTTTACAAAGCTAAAAATGACAAGCCCTCTTTTTTGCATGATGATTGTTGGAAAATAGGTTAATAGGGGAATTCCGCATTTTGGGGGAGGGAAGAGCTGGAAAAGATGCTGGAGTCTTCGGGAAGCCTAACATCTTCCAAATGTCCTCCTGTCTAGACAGGTTTGGTCAAACTCCACACACAAGACCCTCCCTTTGGCCGAGAGTTCGATCAACTTTAAAAATCGCAATCTGCTCTTTTAGCTAAGGTGTCCCACCAGCCTGTTGGTTGGCAGTTCCAAAGACCACATTTTGGAAAACAAAACAAAACGGAATGCACTTCAAAAGCAGGCAGGCTTGGACTCGGGTGCTCTCAAAAAGAAGCGAGTTTGAATTTCGAATTCCGCCAGCTGTCAAAATGGACTTTAGTATTTTTTTATTTTTTCCCCTGCAAGAGCTTTACAATACTTTGGCTTCGTCAGCTCTTTCCCTTCGTCGGCGTGCATTTGAGATTCCTTCCTAACCATATCCAGGGGTTTCAAAACGGAGGGGCTTTTAAATAAAATAAAAACTTTGCTCGGTTGAGGGAGCATTTTTTTAAATGGAATTTTAATTTGGGGTGGGACAGGTCTCTCTACTGCTTGTAGTCGTTTTAGCCGTTTGGGATTTAGTAATTCTTGGATATTTGCCTTCCAACATTTCTGTATTTTTTTAACCTTGGTTTTTACCCACTAAAATTCTCCCTTTTTTTGCTTCCTTCTATGCCTCTGCTTGAAAAAAAAAACACTGCAAGCTGCTGAATTTCTCACGCAAACTGCCTTGAAAACATTTTGATTTGGCCCAGCCAGCTCCCTGCAAAAATTAACAAATTACAATCTTGTTCATCACTGGCGTAATTGCTTTGCGCCCATCGTGGTTTTTATTTTTATGTTATTTCCCTTTAATATTTCCTTCCTCCGTGCAAAGATTAACAGATTGCAATCCTGTTCTTTAGTGGCGTAACTGCTTTGCGCCTGGGATGGTTTATATTTTTATATTATTTTTCTTGTCTGGCCGGTCTGTGGCATTTTGTCTTTCAGCTGTCAGGCAACTAGATTGATTGTTAGATGCAAAAGAGCATCATAAAACCTTCCGGTGGGGATTTAAATCAGAACTGCAACTCTTAGGATAGAGATTATCAATTTGTTCTGCCTTTCAGCCATTTTCTTCCACTCCAGCAAAATTTGAAAAACAAAACAAACACTAGAATTTATTTATACGTATTTGATGTTGTAGGTGAAAAGAATTAAATACTTCTATTTATATAATGTCTGGATTTATTCTGCGCAGGTCAGGCCAAGAAAGAGTTCGTAGATTTTTCTATTTATCAAAACCCGCTTTCAGTTCTGAAGCTTTTCCTAGAGCCATTTAAACGTGGCCAATTAACTTCGGGCTAAATCTTCTCGCTTTATTGCTGTCTGCTGGAACCAAAACTCGGCAGCACACAACATTGGGACACTCCTGAAAGAAAATTAAATCCATCTCTCTCTCCTTCACTACAAACTCCACAGATTGTGTGTGTGTGTTTCGGTGAAGGAGTACGTGTGAATCTTGAGATGCAAGCAAAAAGTTTTCGGACCTTATTTCTGGATGCAGCTGCTGTGATTTTGTGCCCGACTGACGTGTCAATGAAAAGAAGGGGGGAGCACAAAACTGCACAAGCAGCTTTCTGCGTGAACCTTGTAAATGCCAAAAGGGCTGTACTTTTTTTTTTCTCTCCCACCGAAAAGAAAGGAGATCTGATCGCTTCTCAAGATTGTGCCTGTCAAATTCAGCTCTGCACACGGAAGTTTTTTTTGGGGGGGGGAAAGAACGAAAGAACAGCAGTCCATTTATAAAGCAGGAACAAGCTAAACATTTCTTTTTAATTATTTTTTCAAAGTGGCCGACGCCAGTGTGGTTTTAAAGCGCCGGTTTCAGCTGCAGTGGTGTTTTTGCTCAGCTACAGATGCATTTAAATAGAATTTTAATTCTGCCTTTCGCTGCGTCCTCTGTCACATTTCAAGGCTGGACTATTTTTTTTTTTCCCCTGTTAAAAACTCAAGTTGAAGGGTTGGATGTGAAAGAGAGAAAAGGGGGGTGGCTAAAGTTTTAAAGATGAACTGACACACATTTGTCTTTGTAGATCTTCGTTAACATCGATCTTTTCCTTTCTTGCCTTCTGCAAAAAGACCCATTTTCCTGGCTTCTCTTGTTTTTCTTCAGAGGGTTATAGATGGAAAAGACCATCAGCTTAAAGTTATTGTTAGCCACAAGACCTTTCTTGCATGCCATTTAATTTTTCTTTCTTTGTGTCCTTTAGCTTTCGATGTGATAACAAAAATTCTCTTTCCGTGTCACTTCAAAGTGTGGGAGGCAGATTTTTTTAAAAAATTTAGTCTTCATCCGATGGGAAGCTGAAACGGCTAAGCCAGATTCAAACTGCTTTGCTTTAATTTGTCCTGTGGCTTTTACGGGCAGTTTTCGCCAGAGATGTCAGACTGAAAATTGTGGGTATCGTAAGCGCTAACACCTACTTGGTCGTTGACACAAGGCTGAACTGCTTAAAGTCAGTCAAGGATGATTAAAAGCAGCTGAATAAGATGTTGTTCATAGCAAAATTTCTTCTCTCGTCCTGTATAAATCACATTTTTTTTAAAGATGGTATCGTACCTGTTCATGTTTTAATCTTGCAAACCTGTACAGTAAAATCTTTTTTTGTTTTGTTTTGTTTTGGGGGGCTTCTCATGTGTTTGTCTTTTCACGTAGAGCAGATATTTGAAAGGGCAAACAGTGAATAAATTTGCAGACACGCAACACGTTTTAAATCTTTTGGAGAACTGTCGAAGCCTGTAAAAGACCGTTCTCTCTCACCCTTTATGGGGTTGTTTCTTTTTTGTTGGTTTGTTTTCATTTCGTTTTTGTTTTTTCTCCCCCAGTTTGTATGGTTTCTCCTTTCAAATATGTGATTGTATTAGCTCTTTCCATATGAAAGAATTATCCTTATTTAAATTAAAAAAAATAAATAAAAGCGAGGTGATCTTGTGTCGTTCTTGGGCCAGTTTTGCAGAGGCAGGAGTTAAAAATGTGATTTGGAGAGATGCAGGTGAAATATGACTCAAAACAACTGGTGATTCACTTAACTGACAAGAAAGGTCATAAAAATGGGACAAAACTTGCTTAATTGTCTCACTCAGCAATGGAAATTTAGAACTCCATTGTTGTAAGTGGAGGACTATTTGTATGCATAAAATGGATGGGAAGGCAAGGTTTGAATAGGGCTTTTCTATTTATTAATATAGGTAATACTCTAACCCAGTTTCTCAAACATACTTGTTCTAGAAGATATTGAAATGGTTGAAGGGGAAGATTTTGAAAAAATGCAATGTTTTTTTTTTGGGGGGGGGGGAGAATCCTAAAAGGGTCTCTAGTCCACTCAAGTGTGCCCAAATGGAGTGGTCCCTTCCAACTCTTTTATTCTACTCTACTCTTAGTCCTAGTCCTATTTTATTCTAATGCAATTGGCAATTTGCTAGTCATAAAGCAAGTTTTCACTAGGGTGAATGTGATACTGACTTGCATAAGAAAAAAAGAATTTTAATTTGGGCCACTTTATTAGGCGGGCATTTGCTCAGCCTAACTACAGAAATTAGCTAATCAAAATAGATTTGCAGTGCAGAATGGCAAAAGACTGGGAGATGTAGTGTAAAACATTGCCTGGTTCTAACATTATGATTGTATAAAATATTTTAAAAGTCACTGATGACTTTGGTGGTCTAAATCAGAAGGATTGGCATAGCTCCTGGTTAGGAATTCTGGGAACTGTAGTTTCCCAGGAAAGCAATCGGCTTGCAAATGGCCTATCGCAGGGGTAGGCAACCTTGGCTCTTTTATGACTCGTGGACTTCAACTCCCAGAATTCCTGAGCCAGCCACGCTGAGGGGAAAGGGAGAGGTTTCCAAGCTGAGCCATGCTGGCTCAGGAATTCTGGGAGTTGAAGTCCACGAGTCATAAAAGAGCCAAGGTTGCCTACCCCTGGCCTATCGGGGAAAAAAATAGCACATGGACTCCTCTATGGTTTTTTGTTCCTATGGCAACTGCCCGGGTCCGTGATGTCACCTCCGGTCCTGCCTTCCTGCCTTCTCCAAGGTAGAGGGGAGTAGAGCGGATCGTATGCTCGCCTCCTCCTTTCTCCCCCTTTTTGTAATTGGTACGTCCCATCTCTGCCGCCTGAACAACGGCACGAAGGCGAGCGCATTCCACGAAAGGGGGGGGAATACGGAGATTGAAGCAGGCGAGCGAGAAGCAGAGGGAATTGGGTGAGTTTCTCGAAATAATTGGAAAGAAAGTTAAAGCAGAGCCCGGGTATTATTTATAAGATTTAGACATTTTCTGGCGTGCATATCAGTTTCGGGACGGACGGAGGGTGTGCAAAAAAAAAGAACGGGTTGCCGCAACGTATGGATGGGCGTGGAAGCAAAGAGAATAAATACTGGAGAGAGTTTGCACGCTCAAATGTTGATAATAATAATAATAATAATAAAGTTGGAAGGGATCTTGGAGGTCATCTAGTCCAACCCCCTGCTCAGGCAGGAACACACGTTTGATGTGTTAAAGGCATTGTCACACGATGTAAACTATTCCAGGTCAAGCTGCCTTTTGCAATTGATTGATTGGTCAATGCTGATGGTTATTATGGTTTTGTAGCACAGCTTCAGCCAGATATTTGGGCTGCATTTGGCATTTTGGTCCACCTATCAAGTCCCTGTAGCTCAGGGTTACACTGTGGGCTCCTTGGTGCCCTCTGAGCTTGGTTGCTTCCTTGCAGACGTTTCATGGCCCTACTAGGTTACATCATCAGTGCCACTGAGTGTGGAGTTTGCTCTCTGTTTATATACAGTAGCTTGCCCTGCCATTGTGGGAGGGGCGTGATTTTCTCCATGGTAGCTCCTCAATTAGGATAATATTTTCTGCTTGATTGTCTGGAGTTAATCTCTGCTTATCTAATCTCTTGGAGAGGGTGTAAACCCTCATTTTATTTCCTTCTTTGCTTTTTATTGTGTGTTTTGAATGGTGTGGAAATGTGGTTTATCTCTCTGTGTCTGTAGATAGCTGACAGGTCTGAATAACATAACTTTTCCAACAGTTTGAGAGCATGCCAGAATTTTTTTTTTGTTTATTTTGAATGGGACCAATTTTCCTTTTTTTCTTTTTCTTTTTTAGTTGCCAACAGATCATTCTAAAAAATGCTTGGCTTCTTCAAGCAGCCAATTGTCTTTTCAGTGGAAATCAATGTAAACCTGGTGATTTTAACTGTGACTGGATTAATCAGCCGGCTGTGGGCACTGTCCTATCCCAGAGCTGTAGTGTGAGTAAACTTATGCAAATATAAGTGTGTACCATAGATTTAGTAGATTTAAAGTGTCCATATCGACAATGACTCTTCCGGGGGTTAAAAAGAAACTTTTCTCTCTGCTATTTATAAAGACCGTTGGCGGAAAACCCCAACGTTGCATTTTACAAGCTTGTATTCCAGACACATAAACTGTTATTCAGTCCAGCTTTTTATTTTATTTTATTTTATTTTTTATTTTATTTTATTGCATTATTTCAGCTTTGATGAAGTTTACTACGGCCAGTTCCTCTCCTTGTACATGAAGCGGATCTTTTTCGTAGATGACAGCGGGCCTCCATTCGGCCACATGCTTTTCGCTTTGGGAGGTATGCAAATTTTCAAAGAATTCATCCCGTGCTGCAAGAATAAATTAAGGCATCTCTCCCCATTCCATATTGTTGGAAATTTGAATATTAGCAAATCGACTGAAACTTTGCAAATAAAGAAAGGGAAAAATGAAAGCCAGCTAGTTGGCTTTGGGCCAATCACCAGGAGACGGTGAGTTCTAGTCCCGCCTTAAGACATGAAAGCCAACTGGGTGACTTTGGGCCAATCACCAGGAGATGGTGAACTCTAATCCCGCCTTAGGCACACAAGCCGACTGGATGTCTTTGGACCAATCCTTCTCTTAGGCCAACCCACCTTGCAGGATTGTTGTTGTGGGGAAAATAAGAGGAGGATGGAGTATTAAATAAGTTCACGGCCTTGAGCTATTTCTAAAAACAATAAAGGCAGGATGCAAATCAATAAATAAAATTTAAAAATGAAAATAAATGTTGGGAAAAGCTAAGCACAAATTTCCTTTGCACACAAAGGAGAAAACGGGGAAAAAAGAGTGCCACTTGAATGCACAACATTGGCGCTTAATTAAATATATTTTTAATAGCTGAGCACAGCCTTTTCCTTCTTACAGGCAGAATACTTTTTTTAAAAAATCCTTGATTTTACTTTGCAGATTCTTGGAAGTTTATTTTCTTAGCTGCAATCAAGAAGGAAAGATATAGTCAAAACTTTAGCCCCTGAGGCCATGACATTCCTGCCATAATTAAGTGTTTTATATAGTTGAACTCTGTTCTTTCCTTCACGGTTATCTTCCTCTCTCCATTTCATTAGTCATAATACCTGAATTTCACAATTTGTGGATCTGGCTTCGCTCCTGGGATGAAGTTTGATGTATTCTTATATTTTAGGACCCTTGTTTCAATTTGATTTACGTTAGATCATTTTTACTCTGAAGTGTTTGTGTGGTTTTATATTTTAGCTGTTTTTATGGATTTTTGTTTTGTTGTATGCTGCCCCAAATCCATGGGAGTTGAACATCTAGTCTACATTTAAATTCAGATAACAAAGAGTTGAACTAATGATTGTATTTGCAAAACACTGGAAGAGGCTGGACAACCATTTGTCTGAAACGGTATAGGGTTTCCTGCCTGAGCAGGGGGTTGGACTAGAAGACCTCCAAGGTCCCTTCCAACTCTGGTAACATCTACGCTAGATGGAGAAATGGGGGGGGGGAATCCATGTATTGCTGAGGAAACCATATGGATACATCCAGATGTTTTGCCAGCATCCCACTTTAATTTAAGTTTAGGTTTTGTGACCTGGAAAACTTATCCTTCTCTTTCCTTTCCTTTACAGGTTATTTAGGGGGATTTGATGGAAATTTCTTATGGAACAGGATAGGAGCAGGTAAAATGGTTTTTGATTCACCCTCCAGCTAATTATTGACAAGGACTGAAAAAACTAGAGGGGGGAAAAAATAAAGGAAATTTTCTGCATTTTATATAAATCTTTGTTCTTGTGGATTGATGAGAGATGTAGAAACGCAAACTAAAATGGAGAGAGAAGTAGATAAGCTGCAATAGACAAGAGATGCAGATAAACAAGCTGCAATTAGCTAGGGATACAAGTAACCCTTGACTTATGAACACAAAATTTCCGTTGCTAAGCGAGGCAGTTGTTAAGCGAGTTTTGCCCCGTTTTACCACCTTTCTTGCCACAATTGTGAAGTGGATCCCTGCAGTTAAGCTGGTTAAGCGGTTGTTAAGTGGATCTGGCTTCCCCATGGACTTTGCTTGTCAGAAGGTCGCACAAGGGGATCACCTGACCCCGGGACGCTGCAACCGTCGTAAGTACATGCCAGTTGCCGAGCCTCTGAATTCCGATCACGTGACCAGGGGGATGCCGCGACGGTTGTTAGAGTAAGATATTGTCACGAGTCACTTTTTTCAGTGCCGTTGTAATTTTGAATGGTCACTAAGCCAAAGATTATAAGTCCAGGCTTTCCTGGAGGTGTAATTGTCTAGAGATATAGATAAACTAGCTGCAACTGACTAAAGATACAAGCTGTAGTTGACCAGAGATGCAGATAAACAAACTCTAATTGACCAGAGAGGTAGATAAGCAATTCATGCGTAGTTTGTGCTGATTTTTCTCTTTATTTTGTCCTAGAATACAGCTCCAATGTGCCGATTTGGGCTTTGCGGCTTATACCTGCAACAGCTGGTGGCTTATGCATCCCCTTGGCATATCAGATATTAGTTGAACTACATTTCACCCATTTTGTTGCCCTAGGTGCTGCGGTCCTGATTTTATTCGGTAAATAAGATATCATTCCTTTCAATTCTGCCATCGGTGCCATCACTGTCATGCTGCTGACCAGAATCTTTCTGAGGATATTTCACTATTCTCTTTATTTCCTCAAGCCGTATTTTCAACCCTCTTATTAGCTAAGACGGTTTCCCGAGCGGCCTTTTGCAAATCTGTAAAAGAATATTCCTCTATTTTAGGTTGCTGATTGTAAAGCTACTTATTGTAGTCTTCAGGAACGGGGTAGCGTTGAAATGAATTTAAAAGTAGTGATAAATGACTTAATTTAAGAGGCACAGTCTCTGTGGAGATTCTCAGTCATCCAGGTCACGGAGGCTTTTCAAAAGGCAACTAGACTTTTTTAAGAGGCCCAGCAGAAAAGGAAGAAGGAATTGGGAGGGAAGAGGGGGAAAAAACATAGCAATTATGACACTGATCCATACAGTCAAAACAAGAGAAGGAAAGAGGAATAATTTTTTTAGCAGAGCTAATCTATGTCTTTACTGCTGGTAAATATCCATAGGAGATTCCTGGAAAAACCCTAAGACAGCTTTTATGCATTCCAATATCATTTTCTTAGTTTGAGAAAAATTGCAGAAGGCAATTGCAGAATCTTATCCCTGAAGGGAAGGTTTGTGAGTTGGTAGGCTGTCCAGAGAAATAGTCACCAAGCAAAGCTTCTAGGATTGCAGCTGTTAAAAATACCAGCATAAGATTTTCTATGTTACCCTTATTTTATTGGTCTGTTTTTCCCCTCCACAGGCGTTTTATTACTTTGTATTGAATGGATGTTATGAGTTGCTGTGTTATCTGTTTGCTTGTTTCACAGATACATCCAATTTATAATAAAATAAAGTTAAGCACATTTGAAGAGTTGTAGCAAAAAGCTGTATGTTTGGCTAAAAGGGTTTTTAGACGTTGGAACATTTCCCCCCCAGCTTTTAAATACTTGCTCTGGCCAATCCCCATGGGTTGATTGCAAAAATCTTTATATTGCTTGCTGTAACAGGGTCTCCAACCTTGGCAACATGACTGGCTGAGGAATTCTGGGAATTGAAGCCCACAAGTCATAAAGTTGCCAAAGTTGGAGACCCCTGCTGTAAAAAGCTCATAGAAGGACCACTGTAGGAATAGACAGTCAAAACAATCCTCATTTCTCCTTTGTGTCTTAATAGAAAATTCACTAATTACTCAATCCAGGTTGATGCTGCTGGAGTCGATTTTAATTTTTTTCATCCTCTTGGCTGTTTTATCTTATCTGAAGTTTCACAACTCGCAGAAACAAAGGTAAAAGATTTCTTTGATTTTTTTCCACCTCGGTTTCGCAATAAAACATGGAGTTCCCCAAATCAGACCAAGCGATAACAGGTCTTTGCATTGATGCTAGGGGGGGCTGTGACCCACGCTAACATGATTTATAAATGGTGATTTAGGACTTAGCCAAAACCAGCCGGGGATGGATTCTACAACCAAACCGGGCTTAAAAAGTTTGTGTGAATTTTTTTTATAGTACATAATATACAGATTAATCCTCGACATACGACCACAGTTGTTAAGTGAATTTTGCCCCATTTTATGACCTTTCTTGCCACAGGCAAGGGAGAATAGGGCCAACCTATTTTCCAAAGCCCCAGAAGGCAAGACAAGAAGCAACAGATGGAAACTAACCAAGGAGAGAAGCAGCCTGGAACTAAGGCGAAACTTCTTGACAATTAATCAGTGGAACGACTTGCCTCCAGAAGTTGTGGATGGAGGTTTTCAAGAAGAGATTGGACAGCCATTTGTCTGGAATGGTCTAAGGCTGGCCTTATGATTGATATGTTTAACTTTCTTTTTTTTTAGCTCTTTTTCTGCAAGATGGTGGCTCTGGCTGTTGCTAACTGGGGTCTCCTGCTCTTGTGCAGTTGGGTAAGCTTACCTCTCGATGGTCTGCTAAGGTATCTGACAACTACCTTGTTCATGAACACCTTAGAACAGAGGTGTCCAGTCTTGGCAACTTCAAGATTTGTGGACTTCAACTCCCAGAATTCCCCCTGCTGGCTGAGGAATTCTGGGAGTTGAAGTCCACAGGTCTTAAAGTGACTAAGGTTGGACACTCCTGCTTAGATCTTCTGGCGGTCTCCCCTGTCCTTGCTGGGCCCACCCGGGGTTGTCTATGTGTTCTCCTCCTTACCTTCATCCCCAATGGAGGTGCCATGCGAATGCAGCCAGCTTCTCCTTCTAATGGGCCTGGTTTATTGTGGCAATTCCTGCTTGCTTCGCAGGGTGAAATACATGGGCCTCTTCACTTACCTCCTCCTCCTCAGCCTGGCAGGAATCCATTCCTGGCAACTGGTTGGTGATCGCTCCTTGTCCAATGTAAGTCGGAGGGTCAAGTAGGATGCAGTCGCTCTGGGACGGTGGGAGTTGATCTCCAGGACTTCTGGACAACTTTGGATTTCAGAATTTGTGGGTTTTAGTTCGACACAGCAGTTTTTCTTAGGACGTAAATCAGCCAAGGTTGCAACAAATGTGTTTTTCCATACCTGTTTGATGGTAAAATTGGAAATATTGGTAAGTTACATAGAGCTGACCTATCCATAAATGATAGATAGATAGATAGATAGATAGATAGATAGATAGATAGATAGATAGATAGATAGATAGATAGATAGATAGATAGATAGATAGATAGATGGATGGATGGATGGATGGATGGATGGATGGATGGATGGATGGATGGATGGATGGATATGATAGCTAGATTTAACTTTAATTTTGTTGGAAACATTGATTTTAAAAAAAAGGAACCGTGATTCTAATCTCTCTGACACGCAGAGGCACACTTTTATTAAAGTTTTAGGGCCCCTAGAGTGGCTTGTAACCCAGCTAGATGCAGCCCCCGTCTGGCAATCTTTAGTTTTAGAAGCAAAAGGGAATCACTTCGGCTTTTCCTTTTCAGGTCTCTCTGCTGTGGCACTTCATAGCCCGAGGAGTAGCTCTTTTGATCATCCCTGTCGCTCTCTACCTCTCCTTTTTCTACGTCCACCTGGTTTTGCTGTACCGATCTGGGCCTCACGACCAAATCATGAGCAGCGCTTTCCAAGCTAGCTTAGAGGTGAGACCCAACTGGATCTTGGTCAAAAAGGGAGAATGGGGGGGGGGTTTGCCCCCTTTTTTTTCTTTCTCAGAACTGAAGATTTCCTCTCCCCCCCCCCCCCCCCACACACACACACTTTTCCAATTTCTGCTTTTGTTCTTTATCTCTAAATGTTAATTGGCTGGCTGAATGCTGAATTATTTCAACCGTGTGCTGGACTTTATCTGCTCTTTCTGTTGCTGTTGTTTTATTATTACTATTTATTGGATTTTACCAATTTCTATACAGGTAGTTCTCATAATTGTTTCTTTTGTTAAGTGAGACATCGTCCCATTTTACAACCTTTCTTGCCACCATTGTTAAGTGAATCACTGCAGTTGTGGGAACATCGCGACAGTCGTAAATGCGAGGACCGGTCCTAATAACTTTTTCTTTCAAAATTGTCGTAATAGTCGTAACTTTATCATCTCTTGATGTGGCTATCACTAGAATCTGCCAACGGTAAAAAAAATTAGGCTGATGGTTTTATGCTTCCGGATTGTGTAACCAACACTCTGTGTATTTTTTTTTATTTTTTTTTAGGGAGGGCTTTCGCGCATCACTCAGGGACAGCCCTTGGAAGTGGCTTATGGTTCCCAGATTACTTTGAGGAATATCTTGGGCAAACCCTTGCCGTGTTGGCTTCATTCTCACCGGAATACCTACCCCATCAGGTGAGGAAGGGGAGGGCTTAATTGTTGGCACACGGGATGTTGTGTACAACCCCGGCCTGCCCCACAATGGATCCCATCTCCAGGAGATGCTGTTTTTGCCGAAGAAAAGAGCACAATACTGGGGACAAATGGCCAAACTTTATTCTTGCTATTTTACTAAATTTACTATTAGCTTGTTTGGCAGTTCCTTCATTGAGGATATTCTTTGCTTCTTGGTTGTTGGTCTAATGTTAATCTTGATGTTAACTTCTGCTCATTCCGCTCTTTTTGGCCTAATGGCTGTCTTTTTTTGAATGACATGTAGAGGTTGTTTGTGTCTCTGTGCCCGTCGATGGCCAATTTGGAAGCGTGCCAGGCTCCCAGGGATGAGGCCAAACCCCACCAGGAGAGCACCAAGGAGCCCTAAAGCATTTTCCTTTGTCTTCTAGCCTCCCTCCAAGGGCTGAGATCGCTGTCTTCTCTTCCTATTAAATGGAGAAAAGAAATCTCTTTTCCGTGACCTAAAATTAGCCCTTCTGTTCTGCCAAGGTGTCTGTGTCCCATTTCCTCCGTATCTTCCCCAGGTATGAAAATGGGCGGGGAAGTTCCCATCAGCAGCAGGTGACCTGCTATCCTTTTAAGGATGTGAACAACTGGTGGATCGTGAAGGATCCTGGAAGGTAAGCCTCTTCAGGTAGTCCTCGCTTTACAACAGTTCATTTAGGGACCGACCGAAGTTACAAGAAAGTCCTGTGGCAAGCAAGGTTCGTCAAACGGGGCAGCATTCACTCAGCAACCTGAATTTTGGGCTGAACGGTGGTCGTAAGTCAAGGACTGGTGTACTTTATTTGGCCAAGGGTGATTAGACACCCAAGTACAGAAGCACTCAGTATATTTGCAAAGCAGCAGAGAAAATAATAATAATAATAATAATACCAGTAAAAGGGGGACGTAACGAAGATAATAAAAGGAATAAATAATAACATTTTTTTATGGGTTGATATACTTTGATTTTGTCGGTTCATTTTGCCTCTGTTTTTCTGCCTCTCCCAAACAGGCAGCAGCTGGTAGCTAGCAACCCACCACGACCTGTGCGACACGGCAACATTGTGCAACTGGTCCACGGAATCACCACTCGCTACCTTAACACGTAAGCTGTTTCTTCTTTGGCTTCTAGCTGTGTGTCTTCTGGAAATGGCTGCAGTTGTATGCGTGAATGGCTTTGGAGACTGGGTCTAGAGATGCCGCCAAGGGGATGCTCAGATAAGAGGCAGCTTAGCCTTCAGTTGTACGATGGGCTCCCTAATTTTTCAGGAGTCAGGGGAGAACTGTCTGAGTGCCGGACTTCCAGGAATTCTCTAGCGTGTTTACCCTTAGCTGGGGCTATGGTTAAGTCTGTCCATGTGTTGTGCACTTAAGGAGTTTTCATCCTGTCTCCTGACTGCTACTTGGTGTGTCCCCCACCTTCTAGTACTGATGATGTTACCTAATTGGGTAGTGAAATGTCTGCAAGAAAACAACCAAGCTTAGAGAGCACCCAAGGATCCCACAGTCCTTGTTTACCACCACCACCTCCTCCTCCTCCTCCTCCTCCTCCTCCTCCTCTCCTTCCTTTCTAGCACTGATGATGTTACCTAGTTGGGTAGTGAAATGTCTGCAAGAAAACAACCAAGCTTAGAGAGCACCAAGGATCCCACAGTCCTTGTTTACCACCACCACCTCCTCCTCCTCCTCCTCCTCCTCCTCTCCTTCCTTTCTAGCACTGATGATGTTACCTAGTTGGGTAATGAAACGTCTGTAAGAAAACCACCAAGCTCAGAGAGCACCTCACAGTTCAACCCTGAGCTGCAAAATATTCTCTCCTGTTGCTTTCTCCATGCTGCAGGCACGATGTGGCTGCACCCCTCAGTCCACACTCCCAAGAGATATCCTGTTACATCGATTACAACATTTCCATGCCCGCTCAGAATCTCTGGAGAGTGGTAAGGGCCAGGCTGTAGAATTCAAAGGGGTTGATAAAAGTTGTGACTGAACTAAAAAAAAAAAAATTAAACATAGCGATATACCGCTTCATAGTGGCAGGAACAATCAAGGCAAACGACGTCGGCATCACGAAGCGTGTCTTTCAATCCCACAGGAAATTGTGAATCGCGACTCGGATAATGAGATTTGGAAAACGATCCTGTCCGAAGTCAGGCTGGTCCACGTCAACACGTCGGCCGTGTTAAAGGTGAGTGGGCTTGGGGTCTCGGCCTCTTCCTTGTAGCCGATGGTGGATGTAGTCAGAACAGAGCTGGAAGGGACCTTGGGGGTCTTCCAGTCCATCCCCCTGCTCAGCCCAACCCCCTGCTCAGCCCAAAGGGGCGTGGGAAGCATCTCAGAAAGGACCCCCCCCCCTAGTTTTCCAGAGAGTATAAGAAAAGGAGGGGAGAGATACATTCAGCTTTGCAAGATTGCAAGATTGTGTTAATGTATTAGCATTTACGGTTGTGTCTCTTGTCTGGACTACCTCGAAGGGCTGATGTAGCACCACCCCACTGATCCAGATAGATGGGGCTTCCCAGATCCTTCAACCTGTTGAACCCAGGTTGGCATTTTAAGCCTCTTTTTTTTTCCTTTTTTTTTTAACCCTTCTGTTCTTTCTCACCGCCAGCTCAGCGGAGTCTCCCTCCCCGAGTGGGGGTACCGACAACTGGAGGTGATTGGCGAGAAGATCTCCAAGGGGTACCATCAAAGCATGTTGTGGAACGTGGAGGAACACCGATATGGGAAAAGTTAGTTTTTAAGAAACTTAAGAAGTCTTTGGACGTTAATCCAGGGTGGGTTTTTTTCCCGGCCAAGTTCTGGAAAGACTTTTTTTCAAAAGTCCCGCTCCAGACCTGTACAGGAAGTCCTTGACTTAATGACCACAGTTGAGTTATGGCTTGTTTGGCCCCAATTAACCTGTTTTTTTCAGGTCTCTTTGGTTTTAATCTTTTCCAGGCCACGAACAGAAAGAGAGAGAGGTAGAACTGCACCTGCCTACTCAGATCAACATCAGCCAGAACCTGACCTTCGTTGCCAAGTTCACCGAACTGCAGGTGAAAGAAAGGGGCCAGAAAGTCAGCCTTCGAGAAAGTCGTAGGGTGGACTTCAGCCCCCAGAATTCTCAGCAATGGCCATGCTTGTCCAGGGGATTCTGGGGATTGAAATTAATTTATTGTTTTTGGCCAATGTATTTAGCCGACCATCTCAGCAAGTGACTCCGGGTGGGGAAGAGTATTTAAAAGAAGATTCAAAACCCTTAGGATCACAATTGTAAAAGTTAAAATATGTAGCAGCTGAGAAACCAGACTGTTAAGCACGTTGTGTAAATCCCGCCAGCTGGTTTCACAACTTGGGAGTTGTAGACTTCAAGAGACATTTTGAATTAGGGGCTGTATCACTGGTAGCTTGCATTGATACTCAGGAAACCCAATTACTCTTGTTTCGTTCTAGTGGAAGATCCTTACCCTGAAGAACGAGGACACGGAACATAAATACAGCTCATCCCCGTTGGATTGGATCACCCTGGAGACCAACATTGCTTACTGGTTCCATTCTAGCTCAGGGGTAATTTTACTGGATTTTTACGTGGGCAAATCATGTTTCCTGGAATACATATGGGCAATCTGCAGATCTCCCTTTGTTCCAGAGAGAATTTTGGCATATCCAGTTGCCTTTTTAGCCATACAGGCAGTCCTCAACTGAACCCGAATTTTCTGTTTCTAAGCAAGTGATACAGCTCCCCCCTAATTCAAAATGTCTCTTGAAGTCTACAATTCCAAGTTGTGAAACCGGCTGGCGGGACTTACTCTAGAGAAGGCTGAAAAAAACGGTCATAAGTCACATTTTCAGCGCCGTTGAAGCGTCAGACGGTCACTAAACGAATGGTTGTGAGTTGAGGACTAGTAGCAATGCCCTCCACGGTCTGCGGAGTGGAGAACATGCAGAGCGTTAATTCACCACGTCTTTCCGGAAGCCTTCAAATGGCATTTCCACGGAAAGGCTGCCATGTGAATAACTAGTCATTCCCATGGGGTAGCCAAGCAAGGAAGGGCTTAAGCGGGCTTTAATTTCCGGTCACAACTCAAAACATCTCCTTGATCTTTCCTGGCCAGGCTCAAATTCACCTCCTGGGCAACATGGTCAGCTGGACATCGGCCAACGTAGCCACCGTCGTCTACCTGGTTTTGTTCCTGGGGTACCTGCTACGTCGGCAGCGGAATATCCAGGATATCCCCGAAGGTCTGGACCTCCCACACCCGTCTTGATCTTCCACCCGAGACCCCTGAATTGAGTTGGGGGAGACCAGTTGTAGAAGCCCGGGGGAGGCCTTCTGCTCCTGCTGAAAACGGGCTTTAATCCAAGGGATTTCAGCCTTGTGCTGATTTTCCTCTCCTGCAGGCGTTTTTGCCCTGTCTTGCCAGGACAGCCCCCTACAGTTGGGCCTTCGCTCCCCCCCCCCATCCTGCAGGTGGTTAAAATGCCTCCAGGTCCACTTGTCCTCCCCTTCTGGCATTTTCCAAGGGCGAGGAACCGACCTGCCTGCTTCCCCGCCCCGTCCTGTTTCTCCGCAGAGACCTGGCAGCAGTGGCTCCTGGCCGGAGGGGTCTGCGTGGGCGGGTGGGCTGTGAACTACCTGCCTTTCTTCCTGATGGAGAAGACCCTCTTCCTTTACCACTACCTGCCGGCCGTTACTTTCCAAATACTCCTGATTCCCGTCGTTCTGCAGCACACGAGCGACTTCCTCTGCAGGTAGGACAGCTTGAGCCGGCCTCTTCTCTCTTTCTTTCACATCATTTTCTTTCTCTTAATTGCTTTCAAAATAATCACACGGTAAGAAGAAAAGCAAAAGGAAGAAAACACAAAAGATACCTACTCACCACCATTCGTTTGGTGGCCGTTAGAACTTACAACGGCGCTAAAAAAAAAAAAAAGCGACTTATGATTGTTTTTCACACTTCACGAGCGTTGCAGCTTCCCCAAGGGGATAACAGAGTTGAAAGGGACCCTGGAGGTCTTCTAGTCCAACCCCCTGCTCAGGCAGGAAACCCTAGACCATTTCAGACAAATGGCTGTCCAGTCTCTTCTTAAAAACTTCCAGTGTTGGAGCATTCACTACTTCTGGAGGCAGGTTGTTCCACTGGTTAATTGTTTTAATTGTCAGGAAGTTTCTCCTTAGTTCTAGGTTGCTTCTCTCCTTGATTAGTTTCCATCCGTTGCTTCTTGTCCTGCCTTCAGGAGAATAGATTAACTCCCTCTTCTTTGGGGCAGCCCCTGAGATACTGGAAGGCTGCTATCATGTCCCCCCTCGTCCTTCTCTTCATTAAACTAGACATTCCCAATTCCAGCAACCGTTCTTCGTACGTTTTAGCCTAATCATCCTTTGTTGCTTTTCTCTGCATTCTTTTTAGAGTCTCGGCATCTCTTTTTATTTTTGTCTCCCTCTTCTTCCCCACAGGTCCAGGCTTTCCAAGAGCATGCACAGTGCTTTAGTGGCAGCCTGGTTGTCTTCCGTCTACCTTACCTACCACACGTTCCGACCCCTCACCTATGGCAAGCCGGCCCTCTCAAAAGCTGAGTTACAAGCTCTACGCTGGAAGGATAGCTGGGACATTTTGATCCGCAAACGCTGAGCAGCGCCAAAGAAACGGACGGGTTTCGGGACAGGATGACGAAGAAACGGAGCAAAGATTTCATCGGGACTAGAGATTCTTTTCCCCTGTGGATCCCTTCGAACGTTCACCTAATCCCAGAAACAGGATTGTTGAACTGGAGATGCCTGTAGAATGGATTTGGGAGTTGTTTGGGGCTATTTCCCCCCCGTTTTTCTTGCAGAGGAAAGGATTTCAAAGGGATACAAATGTATTTGGATGAGGGGAAGAAGCAGAGGGGCCCTTTTGCTCACTCGGGACAGAACAAATGCACCCTTTGTCTCTTGACCATGGAAAGAGTGCACAGGCCAGACTGCGTGGATAAGATTCATCACAACCATGTCTAGGACTATTGAACTTTTGCAAAAACCTTCTTTCACGTTAATATCACACAGGAAGATCATGGGGGGGGGGGGGAAATCTAATGTGAAACTCGTATTTATGATCAGTCAATAAATAAAATGAGGCAGGCTGTATGCACTGCTAGGAAGCATTGCTGATAATTCCCAGAGGGGTAAACTGTGGCTAACTGATCCTCGGTTTTATGTCCAGGGAAAGCCTGGCCTTTCTGCCTTTTGCCTGGCATTGTGCCAAGCACGACGTAATGCTACATTCCAATGACATTGCCCCCAAAGGGGATGACATCACCCTTTTATGTCCAGGGAAAGCCTGGCCTTTCTGCCTTTTGCCTGGCATTGTGCCAAGCAGGAGGTAATGCTACATTCCAATGACGTCGCCTCCAAAGGGGACGACATCACCCTTTTATGTCCAGGGAAAGCCTGGCCTTTCTGCCTTTTGCCTGGCATTGTGCCAAGCACGAGGTAATGCTACATTTCAATGACGTCGCCCCCAAAGGCGACGACATCACCCTTTTATGTCCAGGGAAAGCCTGGCCTTTCTGCCTTTTGCCTGGCATTGTGCCAAGCACGACGTAATGCTAAATTCCAATGACATCGCCCCCAAAGGGGACGACATCACCCTTTTATGTCTAGGGAAAGCCTGGCCTTTCTGCCTTTTGCCTGGCATTGAGCCAAACACGACGTAATGCTACATTCTAATGACATCGCCCCGAAAGGGGACGACATCACCCTTTTATGTCCAGGGAAAGCTTAGCCTTTCTGCCTTTTGCCTGGCATTGTGCCAAGCACGACGTAATGCTACATTCCAATGACGTCGCCCCCAAACGCGACGACATCACCCTTTTATGTCCAGGGAAAGCCTGGCCTTTCTGCCTTTTGCCTGGCATTGTGCCAAGCACGACGTAATGCTACATTCCAATGACATCGCCCCCAAAGGCGACGACATCACCCTTTTATGTCCAGGGAAAGCCTGGCCTTTCTGCCTTTTGCCTGGCATTGTGCCAAGCACGACGTAATGCTACATTCCAATGACGTCGCCCCCAAAGGCGACGACATCACCCTTTTATGTCCAGGGAAAGCCTGGCCTTTCTGCCTTTTGCCTGGCATTGTGCCAAGCACGACGTAATGCTAAATTCCAATGACATTGCCCCCAAAGGGGACGACATCACCCTTTTATGTCTAGGGAAAGCCTGGCCTTTCTGCCTTTTGCCTGGCATTGAGCCAAACACGACGTAATGCTACATTCTAATGACATCGCCCCCAAAGGGGACGACATCACCCTTTTATGTCCAGGGAAAGCTTGGCCTTTCTGCCTTTTGCCTGGCATCGTGCCAAGCATGACGTAATGCTACATTCCAATGACGTCGCCCCCAAAGGGGACGACATCACCCTTTTATGTCTAGGGAAAGCCTGGCCTTTCTGCCTTTTGCCTGGCATTGAGCCAAACACGACGTAATGCTACATTCTAATGACATCGCCCCGAAAGGGGACGACGTCACCCTTTTATGTCCAGGGAAAGCCTGGCCTTTCTGCCTTTTCCCTGGCATTGTGCCAAGCACGACGTAATGCTACATTCCAATGACATCGCCCCGAAAGGGGACGACATCACCCTTTTATGTCCAGGGAAAGCCTGGCCTTTCTGCCTTTTGCCTGGCACTGTGCCAAGCACGACGTAATGCTACATTCCAATGACATCACCCCCAAACGCGACGACATCACCCTTTTATGTCCAGGGAAAGCCTGGCCTTTCTGCTTTTTCCCTGGCATTGTGCCAAGCACGACGTAATGCTACATTCCAATGACATCGCCCCGAAAGGGGACGACGTCACCCTTTTATGTCCAGGGAAAGCCTGGCCTTTCTGCCTTTTGCCTGGCATTGTGCCAAGCACGAGGTAATGCTACATTACAATGACGTCGCCCCCAAAGGCGACGACATCACCCTTTTATGTCCAGGGAAAGCCTGGCCTTTCTCCCTTTTGCCTGGCATTGTGCCAAGCACGAGGTAATGCTACATTCCAATGACATCGCCCCGAAAGGGGACGACGTCACCCTTTTATGTCCAGGGAAAGCCTGGCCTTTCTGCCTTTTGCCTGGCATTGCGCCAAGCACGACGTAATGCTGAATTCCAATGACGTCGCCCCCAAAGGGGACGACGTCACCCTTTTATGTCCAGGGAAAGCCTGGCCTTTCTCCCTTTTGCCTGGCATTGCGCCAAGCACGACGTAATGCTACATTCCAATGACATCGCTCCCAAAGGCGACGACGTCACCCTTTTATGTCCAGGGAAAGCCTGGCCTTTCTCCCTTTTGCCTGGCATTGCGCCAAGCACGACGTAATGCTACATTCCAAGGACATCGCCCCCAAAGGGGACGACATCGCCCTTTTATGTCCAGGGAAAGCCTGGCCTTTCTCCCTTTTGCCTGGCATTGTGCCAAGCACGACGTAATGCTACATTCCAAGGACATCGCCCCCAAAGGGGACGACATCGCCCTTTCATGTCCAGGGAAAGCCTGGCCTTTCTGCCTTTTGCCTGGCATTGTGCCAAGCACGACGTAATGCTAAATTCCAATGACATCGCCCCCAAAGGGGACGACATCACCCTTTTATGTCCAGGGAAAGCCTGGTCTTTCTGCCTTTTGCCTGGCATTGTGCCAAGGATGACGTAATGCTAAATTCCAATGACATCGCCCCCAAAGGGGACGACATCACCCTTTTATGTCCAGGGAAAGCCTGGCCTTTCTCCCTTTTGCCTGGCATCGTGCCAAGCACGAGGTAATGCTAAATTCCAATGACATCGCCCCCAAAGGGGACGACATCGCCCTTTTATGTCCAGGGAAAGCCTGGCCTTTCTGCCTTTTGCCTGGCATTGTGCCAAGCACGAGGTAATGCTACATTCCAATGACATCGCCCCCAAAGGGGACGACATCACCCTTTTATGTCCAGGGAAAGCCTGGCCTTTCTGCCTTTTGCCTGGCATCGTGCCAAGGATGACGTAATGCTACATTCCAATGACATCGCCCCAAAAGGGGACGACATCACCCTTTTATGTCCAGGGAAAGCCTGGCCTTTCTGCCTTTTGCCTGGCATCGTGCCAAGCACGAGGTAATGCTACATTCCAATGACATCGCCCCAAAAGGGGACGACATCGCCCTTTTATGTCCAGGGAAAGCCTGGCCTTTCTCCCTTTTGCCTGGCATTGTGCCAAGCACGACGTAATGCTACATTCCAAGGACATCGCCCCCAAAGGGGACGACATCGCCCTTTCATGTCCAGGGAAAGCCTGGCCTTTCTGCCTTTTGCCTGGCATTGTGCCAAGCACGACGTAATGCTAAATTCCAATGACATCGCCCCCAAAGGGGACGACATCACCCTTTTATGTCCAGGGAAAGCCTGGTCTTTCTGCCTTTTGCCTGGCATTGTGCCAAGGATGACGTAATGCTAAATTCCAATGACATCGCCCCCAAAGGGGACGACATCACCCTTTTATGTCCAGGGAAAGCCTGGCCTTTCTCCCTTTTGCCTGGCATCGTGCCAAGCACGAGGTAATGCTAAATTCCAATGACATCGCCCCCAAAGGGGACGACATCACCGTTTTATGTCCAGGGAAAGCCTGGCCTTTTGCCTTTTGCCTGGCATTGTGCCAAGCACGAGGTAATGCTACATTCCAATGACATCGCCCCCAAAGGGGACGACATCGCCCTTTTATGTCCAGGGAAAGCCTGGCCTTTCTGCCTTTTGCCTGGCATAGTGCCAAGGATGATGTAATGCTACATTCCAATGACATCACCCCCAAAGGGGACGACATCACCCTTTTATGTCCAGGGAAAGCCTGGCCTTTCTGCCTTTTGCCTGGCATCGTGCCAAGCACGAGGTAATGCTACATTCCAATGACATCGCCCCAAAAGGGGACGACATCGCCCTTTTATGTCCAGGGAAAGCCTGGCCTTTCTCCCTTTTGCCTGGCATTGTGCCAAGCACGACGTAATGCTACATTCCAAGGACGTCGTCCCCGACATCGCCCTTTCATGTCCAGGGAAAGCCTGGCCTTTCTGCCTTTTGCCTGGCATTGTGCCAAGCACGACGTAATGCTAAATTCCAATGACATCGCCCCCAAAGGGGACGACGTCACCCTTTTATGTCCAGGGAAAGCCTGGCCTTTCTGCCTTTTGCCTGGCATTGTGCCAAGGATGACGTAATGCTAAATTCCAATGACATCGCCCCCAAAGGGGACGACGTCACCCTTTTATGTCCAGGGAAAGCCTGGCCTTTCTCCCTTTTGCCTGGCATTGTGCCAAGGATGACGTAATGCTAAATTCCAATGACATCGCCCCCAAAGGGGACGACATCACCCTTTTATGTCCAGGGAAAGCCTGGCCTTTCTGCCTTTTGCCTGGCATTGTGCCAAGCACGACGTAATGCTACATTTCAATGACGTCGCCCCCAAAGGCGACGACATCACCCTTTTATGTCCAGGGAAAGCCTGGCCTTTCTGCCTTTTGCCTGGCATTGTGCCAAGCACGACGTAATGCTAAATTCCAATGACATCGCCCCCAAGGGGACGACATCACCCTTTTATGTCTAGGGAAAGCCTGGCCTTTCTGCCTTTTGCCTGGCATTGAGCCAAACACGACGTAATGATACATTCTAATGACATCGCCCCGAAAGGGGACGACATCACCCTTTTATGTCCAGGGAAAGCTTAGCCTTTCTGCCTTTTGCCTGGCATTGTGCCAATCACGACGTAATGCTACATTCCAATGACGTCGCCCCCAAACGCGACGACATCACCCTTTTATGTCCAGGGAAAGCCTGGCCTTTCTGCCTTTTGCCTGGCATTGTGCCAAGCACGACGTAATGCTACATTCCAATGACATCGCCCCAAAAGGGGACGACGTCACCCTTTTATGTCCAGGGAAAGCCTGGCCTTTCTGCCTTTTGCCTGGCATTGTGCCAAGCACGACGTAATGCTAAATTCCAATGACATCGCCCCCAAAGGCGACGACATCACCCTTTTATGTCCAGGGAAAGCCTGGCCTTTCTGCCTTTTGCCTGGCATTGTGCCAAGCACGACGTAATGCTACATTCCAATGACGTCGCCCCCAAAGGCGACGACATCACCCTTTTATGTCCAGGGAAAGCCTGGCCTTTCTGCCTTTTGCCTGGCATTGTGCCAAGCACGACGTAATGCTAAATTCCAATGACATTGCCCCCAAAGGGGACGACATCACCCTTTTATGTCTAGGGAAAGCCTGGCCTTTCTGCCTTTTGCCTGGCATTGAGCCAAACACGACGTAATGCTACATTCTAATGACATCGCCCCCAAAGGGGACGACATCACCCTTTTATGTCCAGGGAAAGCTTGGCCTTTCTGCCTTTTGCCTGGCATCGTGCCAAGCATGACGTAATGCTACATTCCAATGACGTCGCCCCCAAAGGGGACGACATCACCCTTTTATGTCTAGGGAAAGCCTGGCCTTTCTGCCTTTTGCCTGGCATTGAGCCAAACACGACGTAATGCTACATTCTAATGACATCGCCCCGAAAGGGGACGACGTCACCCTTTTATGTCCAGGGAAAGCCTGGCCTTTCTGCCTTTTCCCTGGCATTGTGCCAAGCACGACGTAATGCTACATTCCAATGACATCGCCCCGAAAGGGGACGACATCACCCTTTTATGTCCAGGGAAAGCCTGGCCTTTCTGCCTTTTGCCTGGCACTGTGCCAAGCACGACGTAATGCTACATTCCAATGACATCACCCCCAAACGCGACGACATCACCCTTTTATGTCCAGGGAAAGCCTGGCCTTTCTGCTTTTTCCCTGGCATTGTGCCAAGCACGACGTAATGCTACATTCCAATGACATCGCCCCGAAAGGGGACGACGTCACCCTTTTATGTCCAGGGAAAGCCTGGCCTTTCTGCCTTTTGCCTGGCATTGTGCCAAGCACGAGGTAATGCTACATTACAATGACGTCGCCCCCAAAGGCGACGACATCACCCTTTTATGTCCAGGGAAAGCCTGGCCTTTCTCCCTTTTGCCTGGCATTGTGCCAAGCACGAGGTAATGCTACATTCCAATGACATCGCCCCGAAAGGGGACGACGTCACCCTTTTATGTCCAGGGAAAGCCTGGCCTTTCTGCCTTTTGCCTGGCATTGCGCCAAGCACGACGTAATGCTGAATTCCAATGACGTCGCCCCCAAAGGGGACGACGTCACCCTTTTATGTCCAGGGAAAGCCTGGCCTTTTTGTCTTTTGCCTGGCACTGTGCCAAGCATGACGTAATGCTACATTCCAATGACATCGCCCCGAAAGGGGACGACATCACCCTTTTATGTCCAGGGAAAGCCTGGCCTTTCTGCCTTTTGCCTGGCATTGTGCCAAGCACGACGTAATGCTACATTCCAATGACATCGCCCCAAAAGGGGACGACGTCACCCTTTTATGTCCAGGGAAAGCCTGGCCTTTCTGCCTTTTGCCTGGCATTGTGCCAAGGGTGACATAATGCTACATTCCAATGACATCGCCCCAAACGGGGACGACATCACCCTTTTATGTCCAGGGAAAGCCTGGCCTTTCTGCTTTTTCCCTGGCATTGTGCCGAGCACGACGTAATGCTACATTCCAATGACATCGCCCCGAAAGGGGACGACGTCACCCTTTTATGTCCAGGGAAAGCCTGGCCTTTCTGCCTTTTGCCTGGCATTGTGCCAAGCACGAGGTAATGCTACATTCCAATGACGTCGCCCCCAAAGGCGACGACATCACCCTTTTATGTCCAGGGAAAGCCTGGCATTTCTGCCTTTTGCCTGGCATTGTGCCAAGCACGACGTAATGCTACATTCCAATGACATCGCCCCCAAAGGCGACGACATCACCCTTTTATGTCCAGGGAAAGCCTGGCCTTTCTGCCTTTTGCCTTGCATTGTGCCAAGCACGAGGTAATGCTACATTCCAATGACGTCGCCCCCAAAGGGGGACGACGTCACCCTTTTAGTCAGGGAAAGCCTGCCTTTTCCCTTTTGCCTGGCATTGCGCCAAGCACGACGTAATGCTCCATGCCAATGACATCGCTCCCAAAGCGACGTAAAGTCACCTCATTTATGCTCCAGGAAAGCCTGGCCTTATCCCTTTTGCCTTGGCATTGCGACAAGCACGACGTAATTGCTACATTCCAAGGACATCGCCCCCAAAGGGGACGACATCGCCCTATTTATGTCCAGGGAAAGCCTGGCCTTTCTCCCTTTTGCCTGCATTGTGCCAAGCACGCCGAATGACATTCCAAGGACACTCCCCCAAGGGGACGAAATCGCCATTTCATGTCCAAGGGAAAGCTGGCCTTTCTGCCTTTTGCCTGGCATTGTGCAAGCACGGAGTAATGCTAAATTCCAATGACATCGCCCCCAAAGGGGACGACATCACCCTTTTATGTCCAGGGAAAGCCTGGCCTTTCTCCCTTTTGCCTGGCATTGTGCCAAGCACGAGGTAATGCTACATTCCAATGACATCGCCCCCAAAGGGGACGACGTCACCCTTTTATGTCCAGGGAAAGCCTGGCCTTTCTGCCTTTTTCCTGGCATTGTGCCAAGCACGAGGTAATGCTACATTCCAATGACATCGCCCCCAAAGGGGACGACATCGGCCTTTTATGTCCAGGGAAAGCCTGGCCTTTCTGCCTTTTGCCTGGCATTGTGCCAAGCACGACGTAATGCTACATTCCAATGACATCGCCCCAAAAGGGGACGACGTCACCCTTTTATGTCCAGGGAAAGCCTGGCCTTTCTGCCTTTTGCCTGGCATCGTGCCAAGCACGAGGTAATGCTACATTCCAATGACATCGCCCCCAAAGGGGACGACATCACCCTTTTATGTCCAGGGAAAGCCTGGCCTTTCTGCCTTTTGCCTGGCATCGTGCCAAGCACGAGGTAATGCTACATTCCAATGACATCGCCCCCAAAGGGGACGACATCACCCTTTTATGTCCAGGGAAAGTCTGGCATTTCTGCCTTTTGCCTGGCATCGTGCCAAGGATGACGTAATGCTACATTCCAATGACATCGCCCCAAAAGGGGACGACATCGCCCTTTTATGTCCAGGGAAAGCCTGGCCTTTCTGCCTTTTGCCTGGCATTGTGCCAAGGATGAGGTAATGCTACATTCCAATGACATCGCCCCAAAAGGGGACGACATCGCCCTTTTATGTCCAGGGAAAGCCTGGCCTTTCTGCCTTTTGCCTGGCATTGTGCCAAGGATGATGTAATGCTACATTCCAATGACATCGCCGCAAAAGGGGACGACATCACCCTTTTATGTCCAGGGAAAGCCTGGCCTTTCTCCCTTTTGCCTGGCATTGTGCCAAGCACGACGTAATGCTACATTCCAATGACATCGCCCCCAAAGGGGACGACATCACTCTTTTATGTCCAGGGAAAGCTTGGCCTTTCTGCCTTTTGCCTGGCATTGTGCCAAGCACGAGGTAATGCTACATTCCAATGACATCGCCCCAAAAGGGGACGACATCACCCTCTTATGTCCAGGGAAAGCCTGGCATTTCTGCCTTTTGCCTGGCATTGTGCCAAGCACGAGGTAATGCTACATTCCAATGACATCGCCCCCAAAGGGGACGCCATCACCCATTTATGTCCAGGGAAAGCCTGGTCTTTCTGCCTTTTGCCTGGCATTGTGCCAAGGATGACGTAATGCTACATTCCAATGACATCGCCCCCAAAGGGAACGACATCACCCTTTTATGTCCAGGGAAAGCCTGGCCTTTCTGCCTTTTGCCTGGCATTGTGCCAAGCACGAGGTAATGCTACATTCCAATGACATCGCCCCCAAAGGGGACGACATCGGCCTTTTATGTCCAGGGAAAGCCTGGCCTTTCTGCCTTTTGCCTGGCATTGTGCCAAGCACGACGTAATGCTACATTCCAATGACATCGCCCCAAAAGGGGACGACGTCACCCTTTTATGTCCAGGGAAAGCCTGGCCTTTCTGCCTTTTGCCTGGCATCGTGCCAAGCACGAGGTAATGCTACATTCCAATGACATCGCCCCAAAAGGGGACGACATCGCCCTTTTATGTCCAGGGAAAGCCTGGCCTTTCTCCCTTTTGCCTGGCATTGTGCCAAGCACGACGTAATGCTACATTCCAAGGACGTCGTCCCCGACATCGCCCTTTCATGTCCAGGGAAAGCCTGGCCTTTCTGCCTTTTGCCTGGCATTGTGCCAAGCACGACGTAATGCTAAATTCCAATGACATCGCCCCCAAAGGGGACGACATCACCCTTTTATGTCCAGGGAAAGCCTGGCCTTTCTGCCTTTTGCCTGGCATTGTGCCAAGGATGACGTAATGCTAAATTCCAATGACATCGCCCCCAAAGGGGACGACATCACCCTTTTATGTCCAGGGAAAAGCTGGGCCGTTCCGGCCTTTGCCTGGCATCGTGCAAGCACGACGTAATGCTACATTCCAATGACATCGCCCCCAAAGGGGACGACATCACCCTTTTATGTCCAGGGAAAGCCTGGTCTTTCTGCCTTTTGCCTGGCATTGTGCCAAGGAGGACGTAATACTACATTCCAATGACATCGCCCCCAAAGGGGACGACATCACCCTTTTATGTCCAGGGAAAGCCTGGCCTTTCTGCCTTTTGCCTGGCATTGTGCCAAGCACGAGGTAATGCTACATTCCAATGACATCACCCCAAAAGGGGACGACATCACCCTCTTATGTCCAGGGAAAGCCTGGCATTTCTGCCTTTTGCCTGGCATTGTGCCAAGCACGAGGTAATGCTACATTCCAATGACATCGCCCCCAAAGGGGACGACATCACCCTTTTATGTCCAGGGAAAGCCTGGCCTTTCTCCCTTTTGCCTGGCATTGTGCCAAGCACGAGGTAATGCTACATTCCAATGACATCGCCCCAAAAGGGGACGACATCACCCTCTTATGTCCAGGGAAAGCCTGGCATTTCTGCCTTTTGCCTGGCATTGTTCCAAGCACGAGGTAATGCTACATTCCAATGACATCGCCCCCAAAGGGGACGCCATCACCCATTTATGTCCAGGGAAAGCCTGGTCTTTCTGCCTTTTGCCTGGCATTGTGCCAAGGATGACGTAATGCTACATTCCAATGACATCGCCCCCAAAGGGAACGACATCACCCTTTTATGTCCAGGGAAAGCCTGGCCTTTCTGCCTTTTGCCTGGCATTGTGCCAAGCACGAGGTAATGCTACATTCCAATGACATCGCCCCCAAAGGGGACGACATCACCGTTTTATGTCCAGGGAAAGCCTGGCCTTTTTGCCTTTTGCCTGGCATTGTGCCAAGCACGAGGTAATGCTACATTCCAATGACATCGCCCCAAAAGGGGACGACATCACCCTTTTATGTCCAGGGAAAGCCTGGCCTTTCTGCCTTTTGCCTGGCATCGTGCCAAGCACGAGGTAATGCTACAGTCCAATGACATCGCCCCCAAAGGGGACGACATCACCCTTTTATGTCCAGGGAAAGCCTGGCCTTTCTGCCTTTTGCCTGGCATCGTGCCAAGCACGAGGTAATGCTACATTCCAATGACATCGCCCCCAAAGGGGACGACATCACCCTTTTATGTCCAGGGAAAGCCTGGCATTTCTGCCTTTTGCCTGGCATTGTGCCAAGGATGACGTAATGCTACATTCCAATGACATCACCCCAAAAGGGGACGACATCGCCCTTTTATGTCCAGGGAAAGCCTGGCCTTTCTGCCTTTTGCCTGGCATTGTGCCAAGGATGACGTAATGCTACATTCCAATGACATCGCCCCCACCCTTCTCCAAAGGGGACTAGTGGTGGGCGCGGGCGGGGGGTGAAGTGGGACCTTGGGACGACATCACCCTTTTAGTCCAGGGAAAGCCCTGGCCTTTTTGTCTTTTTGACTGGGCACTGTTGCCAAGCATGACGTAATGCTACATTCCAATGACATCGCCCCGAAAGGGGACGACATCACCCTTTTATGTCCAGGGAAAGCCTGGCCTTTCTGCCTTTTGCCTGGCATTGTGCCAAGCACGAGGTAATGCTACATTCCAATGACATCGCCCCCAAAGGGGACGACATCACCCTTTTATGTCCAGGGAAAGCCTGGCCTTTCTGCCTTTTGCCTGGCATTGTGCCAAGCATGAGGTAATGCTACATTCCAATGACATCGCCCCCAAAGGGGACGACATCACCCTTTTATGTCCAGGGAAAGCCTGGCCTTTTTGTCTTTTGCCTGGCACTGTGCCAAGCATGACGTAATGCTACATTCCAATGACATCGCCCCGCAAGGGGACGACATCACCCTTTTATGTCCAGGGAAAGCCTGGCCTTTCTGCCTTTTGCCTGGCATTCTGCCAAGCACGAGGTAATGCTACATTCCAATGACATCGCCCCCAAAGGGGACGACATCGCCCTTTTATGTCCAGGGAAAGCCTGGCCTTTCTGCCTTTTGCCTGGCATAGTGCCAAGGATGATGTAATGCTACATTCCAATGACATCACCCCAAAAGGGGACGACATCACCCTTTTATGTCCAGGGAAAGCCTGGCCTTTCTGCCTTTTGCCTGGCATCGTGCCAAGCACGAGGTAATGCTACATTCCAATGACATCGCCCCCAAAGGGGACGACATCACCCTTTTATGTCCAGGGAAAGCCTGGCCTTTCTCCCTTTTGCCTGGCATTGTGCCAAGCACGACGTAATGCTACATTCCAATGACATCGCCCCCAAAGGGGACGACATCACCCTTTAATGTCCAGGGAAAGCCTGGTCTTTCTGCCTTTTGCCTGGCATTGTGCCAAGGAGGACGTAATGCTACATTCCAATGACATCGCCCCCAAAGGGGACGACATCACTCTTTTATGTCCAGGGAAAGCCTGGCCTTTCTGCCTTTTGCCTGGCATTGTGCCAAGCACGAGGTAATGCTACATTCCAATGACATCACCCCAAAAGGGGACGACATCACCCTCTTATGTCCAGGGAAAGCCTGGCATTTCTGCCTTTTGCCATGATTGTGCCAAGCACGAGGTAATGCTACATTCCAATGACATCGCCCCCAAAGGGGACGACATCACCCTTTTATGTCCAGGGAAAGCCTGGCCTTTTTGTCTTTTGCCTGGCACTGTGCCAAGCATGACGTAATGCTACATTCCAATGACATCGCCCCGAAAGGGGACGACATCACCCTTTTATGTCCAGGGAAAGCCTGGCCTTTCTCCCTTTTGCCTGGCATTGTGCCAAGCACGACGTAATGCTACATTCCAAGGACATCGCCCCCAAAGGGGACGACATCGCCCTTTCATGTCCAGGGAAAGCCTGGCCTTTCTGCCTTTTGCCTGGCATTGTGCCAAGCACGAGGTAATGCTACATTCCAATGACGTCGCCCCCAAAGGCGACGACATCACCCTTTTATGTCCAGGGAAAGCCTGGACTTCACCTTTTGCCGGGCATTGTGCCAAGCCACGAGATAAGGCACATTACAATCTTTTTTTTTTGACATCGCCCCCGAAGGGACGAAGGCACCCTTTTATGTCCAGGGAAAAAGCCTGGCTTTCTGCCTTTTGCCTGAGCATGTGCCAAGCACGAGGTAATGTACATTCCAATGACACGCCCCCAAAGGGGCGACATCAACCCTTTTCTGTCCAGGGAAAGCTGGCCGTTCTGCCTTTTGACTGGCATCGTGCCAAGATGAAGTAATGCTACATTCATGACATCGCCCCAAAAGGGGACGACATCACCCTTTTATGTCCAGGGAAAGCCTGGCCTTTCTGCCTTTTGCCTGGCATCGTGCCAAGCACGAGGTAATGCTACATTCCAATGACATCGCCCCAAAAGGGGACGACATCACCCTTTTATGTCCAGGGAAAGCCTGGCCTTTCTGCCTTTTGCCTGGCATCGTGCCAAGCACGAGGTAATGCTACATTCCAATGACATCACCCCAAAAGGGGACGACATCGCCCTTTTATGTCCAGGGAAAGCCTGGCCTTTCTGCCTTTTGCCTGGCATTGTGCCAAGCATGAGGTAATGCTACATTCCAATGACATCGCCCCCAAAGGGGACGACATCACCCTTTTATGTCCAGGGAAAGCCTGGCCTTTTTGTCTTTTGCTTGGCACTGTGCCAAGCATGACGTAATGCTACATTCCAATGACATCGCCCCGAAAGGGGACGACATCACCCTTTTATGTCCAGGGAAAGCCTGGTCTTTCTGCCTTTTGCCTGGCATTGTGCCAAGGAGGACGTAATGCTACATTCCAATGACATCGCCCCCAAAGGGGACGACATCACCCTTTTATGTCCAGGGAAAGCCTGGCCTTTCTCCCTTTTGCCTGGCATTGTGCCAAGCACGAGGTAATGCTACATTCCAATGACATCGCCCCCAAAGGGGACGACATCACCCTTTTATGTCCAGGGAAAGCCTGGCCTTTCTGCCTTTTGCCTGGCATTGTGCCAAGCACGAGGTAATGCTACATTCCAATGACGTCGCCCCCAAAGGCGACGACATCACCCTTTTATGTCCAGGGAAAGCCTGGCATTTCTGCCTTTTGCCTGGCATTGTGCCAAGCACGACGTAATGCTACATTCCAATGACATCGCCCCCAAAGGCGACGACATCACCCTTTTATGTCCAGGGAAAGCCTGGCCTTTCTGCCTTTTGCCTTGCATTGTGCCAAGCACGAGGTAATGCTACATTCCAATGACATCGCCCCCAAAGGGGACGACATCACCCTTTTATGTCCAGGGAAAGCCTGGCCTTTCTGCCTTTTGCCTGGCATCGTGCCAAGCACGAGGTAATGCTACATTCCAATGACATCGCCCCAAAAGGGGACGACGTCACCCTTTTATGTCCAGGGAAAGCCTGGCCTTTCTGCCTTTTGCCTGGCATTGTGCCAAGGGTGACATAATGCTACATTCCAATGACATCGCCCCAAACGGGGACGACATCACCCTTTTATGTCCAGGGAAAGCCTGGCCTTTCTGCTTTTTCCCTGGCATTGTGCCGAGCACGACGTAATGCTACATTCCAATGACATCGCCCCGAAAGGGGACGACGTCACCCTTTTATGTCCAGGGAAAGCCTGGCCTTTCTGCCTTTTGCCTGGCATTGTGCCAAGCACGAGGTAATGCTACATTCCAATGACGTCGCCCCCAAAGGGGACGACATCGGCCTTTTATGTCCAGGGAAAGCCTGGCCTTTCTGCCTTTTGCCTGGCATTGTGCCAAGCACGACGTAATGCTACATTCCAATGACATCGCCCCAAAAGGGGACGACGTCACCCTTTTATGTCCAGGGAAAGCCTGGCCTTTCTGCCTTTTGCCTGGCATCGTGCCAAGCACGAGGTAATGCTACATTCCAATGACATCGCCCCCAAAGGGCACGACATCACCCTTTTATGTCCAGGGAAAGCCTGGCCTTTCTGCCTTTTGCCTGGCATCGTGCCAAGCACGAGGTAATGCTACATTCCAATGACATCGCCCCCAAAGGGGACGACATCACCCTTTTATGTCCAGGGAAAGTCTGGCATTTCTGCCTTTTGCCTGGCATCGTGCCAAGGATGACGTAATGCTACATTCCAATGACATCGCCCCAAAAGGGGACGACATCGCCCTTTTATGTCCAGGGAAAGCCTGGCCTTTCTGCCTTTTGCCTGGCATTGTGCCAAGGATGAGGTAATGCTACATTCCAATGACATCGCCCCAAAAGGGGACGACATCGCCCTTTTATGTCCAGGGAAAGCCTGGCCTTTCTGCCTTTTGCCTGGCATTGTGCCAAGGATGATGTAATGCTACATTCCAATGACATCGCCGCAAAAGGGGACGACATCACCGTTTTATGTCCAGGGAAAGCCTGGCCTTTCTGCCTTTTGCCTGGCATTGTGCCAAGCACGAGGTAATGCTACATTCCAATGACATCGCCCCCAAAGGGGACGACATCACCGTTTTATGTCCAGGGAAAGCCTGGCCTTTCTGCCTTTTGCCTGGCATTGTGCCAAGCACGAGGTAATGCTACATTCCAATGACATCGCCCCCAAAGGGGACGACATCACCATCTATGTCCAGGGAAAAGCTGGCATTTATGCTTTGCCTGGCATTGTTCCAAGACGAGGTAATGCACCATTCCAATGACATGCCCCAAGGGGACGCCATCACCCAGATGTCCAGGGAAAGCCTGGTCTTTCTGCCTTTTGCCTGGCATTGTGCCAAGGAGGACGTAATGCTACATTCCAATGACATCGCCCCCAAAGGGGACGACATCACCCTTTTATGTCCAGGGAAAGCCTGGCCTTTCTCCCTTTTGCCTGGCATTGTGCCAAGCACGAGGTAATGCTACATTCCAATGACATCGCCCCCAAAGGGGACGACATCACCCTTTTATGTCCAGGGAAAGCCTGGCCTTTCTGCCTTTTGCCTGGCATTGTGCCAAGCACGAGGTAATGCTACATTCCAATGACATCGCCCCGAAAGGCGACGACATCACCCTTTTATGTCCAGGGAAAGCCTGGCATTTCTGCCTTTTGCCTGGCATTGTGCCAAGCACGACGTAATGCTACATTCCAATGACATCGCCCCCAAAGGCGACGACATCACCCTTTTATGTCCAGGGAAAGCCTGGCATTTCTGCCTTTTGCCTGGCATTGTGCCAAGCACGAGGTAATGCTACATTCCAATGACGTCGCCCCCAAAGGGGACGACATCACCCTTTTATGTCCAGGGAAAGCCTGGCATTTCTGCCTTTTGCCTGGCATTGTGCCAAGGATGACGTAATGCTACATTCCAATGACATCGCCCCAAAAGGGGACGACATCGCCCTTTTATGTCCAGGGAAAGCCTGGCATTTCTGCCTTTTGCCTGGCATTGTGCCAAGGATGACGTAATGCTACATTCCAATGACATCGCCCCAAAAGGGGACGACATCGCCCTTTTATGTCCAGGGAAAGCCTGGCATTTCTGCCTTTTGCCTGGCATTGTGCCAAGGATGATGTAATGCTACATTCCAATGACATCGCCCCAAAGGGGACGACCTCATCCTTTTATTTCTAGGGAAAGCCTGGCCTGTCTGCCTTTTGCCTGGCATTGTGCCAAGGATGACGTAATGGTACATTCCAATGACATCGCCCCAAAGGGGACGACATCATCCTTTTATTTCTAGGGAAAGCCTTAGCTTTCTACCTTTTGCCTGGCATTGTGCCAAGGATGACGTAATGCTACATTCCAATGACGTCGCCCCAAAGGGGACGACGTCATTCTTTTATTTATAGGGAAAGCCTGGCCTGTCTGCCTTTTGCCTGGCATTGTGCCAAGGATGACATAATGCTACATTCCAATGACGTCGCCCCAAAGGGGACGACATCATCCTTTTATTTCTAGGGAAAGCCTTAGCTTTCTACCTTTTGCCTGGCATTGTGCCAAGGATGACATAATGCTACATTCCAATCACATCGCCCCAAAGGGGACGACATCATCCTTTTATTTCTAGGGAAAGCCTAAGCTTTCTACCTTTTGCCTGGCATTGTGCCAAGGATGACGTAATGCTACATTCCAATGACATCGCCCCAAAGGGGACGATGTCATTCTTTTATTTATAGGGAAAGCCTGGCCTGTCTGCCTTTTGCTTGGCATTGTGCCAGGGATGACGTAAACCTACATTCCAATGACATCGCCCCAAAGGGGACGACATCATCCTTTTATTTCTAGGGAAAGCCTTGGCTTTCTACCTTTTGCTTGGCATTGTGCCAAGGATGACGTAATGCTACATTCCAATGACGTCGCCCCAAAGGGGATGACATCATCCTTTTATTTCTAGGGAAAGCCTTAGCTTTCTACCTTTTGCTTGGCATTGTGCCAAGGATGACGTAATGCTACATTCCAATGACATCGCCCCAAAGGGGACGACGTCATCCTTTTATTTCTAGGGAAAGCCTTAGCTTTCTACCTTTTGCCTGGCATTGTGCCAAGGATGACGTAATGCTACATTCCAATGACATCGCCCCAAAGGGGACGATGTCATCCTTTTCTTTCTAGGGAAAGCCTTAGCTTTCTACCTTTTGCCTGGCATTGTGCCAAGGATGACGTAATGCTACATTCCAATGACATCGCCCCAAAGGGGACGACATCATCCTTTTATTTCTAGGGAAAGCCTGGCATATCTGCCTTTTGCCTGGCATTGTGCCAGGGATGACGTAATGCTACATTCCAATGACATCGCCCCATAGGGGATGACCTCATCCTTTTATTTCTAGGGAAAGCCTGGCATATCTGCCTTTTGCCTGGCATTGTGCCAGGGATGACGTAATGCTACATTCCAATGACGTCGCCCCAAAGGGGACGACGTCATCCTTTTATTTCTAGGGAAAGCCTTAGCTTTCTACCTTTTGCTTGGCATTGTGCCAGGGATGACGTAATGCTACATTCCAATGACATCGCCCCAAAGGGGACGATGTCATCCTTTTCTGTCTAGGGAAAGCCTTAGCTTTCTACCTTTTGCCTGGCATTGTGCCAAGGATGACGTAATGCTACATTCCAATGACATCGCCCCAAAGGGGACGACGTCATCCTTTTATTTCTAGGGAAAGCCTGGCATATCTGCCTCTTGCCTGGCATTGTGCCAGGGATGACGTAATGCTACATTCCAATGACATCGCCCCATAGGGGACGACCTCATCCTTTTATTTCTAGGGAAAGCCTGGCATATCTGCCTTTTGCCTGGCATTGTGCCAGGGATGACGTAATGCTACATTCCAATGACGTCGCCCCAAAGGGGACGACATCATTCTTTTATTTATATGGAAAGCCTTGGATTTCTACCTTTTGCCTGGCATTGTGCCAAGGATGACATAATGCTACATTCCAATGACATCGCCCCAAAGGGGACGACATCATCCTTTTATTTCTAGGGAAAGCCTTAGCTTTCTACCTTTTGCCTGGCATTGTGCCAAGGATGATGTAATGCTACATTCCAATGACATCGCCCCAAAGGGGACGACGTCATTCTTTTATTTATAGGGAAAGCCTGGCCTGTCCTGCCTTTTGCTTGCAATGTGCCGGGGATGACAATGCCACATTCCATGACATCCGTCTCCAAAGGGGTCGATGTCATCACCTTTTATTTCTAGGGAAAGCCTTAGCCTTTCTCCTTTATGCCTGCGTTGTGACCCAGGATGACGTAATGCTACATCCAATGACATCATATCAACCCAAAGGGGACGACATCATCCTTTTATTTATAGGGAAAGCCTGGCCTGTCTGCCTTTTGCTTGGCATTGTGCCAGGGATGACGTAATCCTACATTCCAATGACATCGCCCCAAAGGGGACGACATCATCCTTTTATTTCTAGGGAAAGCCTTAGCTTTCTACCTTTTGCCTGGCATTGTGCCAAGGATGATGTAATGCTACATTCCAATGACATCGCCCCAAAGGGGACGACGTCATTCTTTTATTTATAGGGAAAGCCTGGCCTGTCTGCCTTTTGCTTGGCATTGTGCCATGGATGACGTAATCCTACATTCCAATGACATCGCCCCAAAGGGGATGACATCATCCTTTTATTTCTAGGGAAAGCCTTAGCTTTCTACCTTTTGCCTGGCATTGTGCCAGAGATGACGTAATGGTACATTCCAATGACATCGCCCCAAAGGGGACGACGTCATTCTTTTATTTCTAGGGAAAGCCTCAGCTTTCTACCTTTTGCCTGGCATTGTGCCAAGGATGATGTAATGCTACATTCCAATGACATCGCCCCAAAGGGGACGACGTCATTCTTTTATTTATAGGGAAAGCCTGGCCTGTCTGCCTTTTGCTTGGCATTGTGCCAGGGATGACGTAATCCTACATTCCAATGACATCGCCCCAAAGGGGACGATGTCATCCTTTTATTTCTAGGGAAAGCCTTAGCTTTCTACCTTTTGCCTGGCATTGTGCCAAGGATGACGTAATGCTACATTCCAATGACATCGCCCCAAAGGGGACGACGTCATCCTTTTATTTATAGGGAAAGCCTGGCCTGTCTGCCTTTTGCCTGGCATTGTGCCAGGGATGACGTAATGCTACATTCCAATGACATCGCCCCAAAGGGGACGACCTCATCCTTTTATTTCTAGGGAAAGCCTGGCATATCTGCCTTTTGCCTGGCATTGTGCCAGGGATGACGTAATGCTACATTCCAATGACATCGCCCCAAAGGGGACGACGTCATCCTTTTATTTCTAGGGAAAGCCTGCTTTCTACCTTTTGCCTGGCATTGTGCCAGGATGACGTAATGGTACATTCCAATGACATCGCCCCAAAGGGGACGACGTCATCCTTTTATTTCTAGGGAAACCCTTAGCATTCTACATTTTCCCTGGCATTGTGCCAAGGATGACGTAATGCTACATTCCAATGACATCGCCCCAAAGGGGATGACATCATCCTTTTATTTCTAGGGAAAGCCTTAGCTTTCTACCTTTTGCCTGGCATTGTGCCAAGGATGACGTAATGCTACATTCCAATGACATCGCCCCAAAGGGGACGACATCATCCTTTTATTTCTAGGGAAAGCCTGGCATATCTGCCTTTTGCCTGGCATTGTGCCAGGGATGATTTAATGCTACATTCCAATGACATCGCCCCAAAGGGGACGACGTCATCCTTTTATTTCTAGGGAAAGCCTGGCATATCTGCCTTTTGCCTGGCATTGTGCCAGGGATGACGTAATGCTACATTCCAATGACGTCGCCCCAAAGGGGATGACATCATCCTTTTATTTCTAGGGAAACCCTTAGCATTCTACATTTTCCCTGGCATTATGCCAAGGATGACGTAATGCTACATTCCAATGACATCGGCCCAAAGGGGATGACATCATCCTTTTATTTCTAGGGAATACCTGGCCTGTCTTGCCTTTTGCCTGGCATTGTGCCAGGGATGACGTAATGCTACATTCCAATGACATCGCCCCAAAGGGGACGACATCACCCTTTTATTTCTAGGGAAAGCCTGGCCTGTCTGCCTTTTGCCTGGCATTGTGCCAAGGATGACGTAATGCTACATTCCAATGACATCGCCCCAAAGGGGACGACGTCATCCTTTTATACTCAGAGAACTTACAAATAATATGAAACGTTAGAGATACAATTTTTGAATCTGTTTTATTGTTCAACAAAATCAAACAAAAGCAATAAATCACGGAGACATGTGGGGTATTAAACACTTTTACAATCCCACCTAGGTAGATGAAGATGAACAAAAAATAAAGGTCACATTAGTTTTTCAAAGACATATTCTCTAATTTAAAAAAAATCTGGGCAAAAGAGAGGACGTGAACCTGGAGAAATTAATAAACACATTGATCAGAAGTCAATGAGGGGGAAAAAATAGGATTTCAGGACAAAAGCTGAAAGCTGATTCGAACACAGTGCTTCCTTTGTTGTCCTACATGTTGTAGTCCTTAATATAAAGAAGAAGGAAGGAAGGAAGGAAGGAAGGAAGGAAGGAAGGAAGGAAGGAAGGAAGGAAGGAAGGAAGGAAGGAAGAAAGAAAGAAAGAAAGAAAGAAAGAAAGAAAGAAAGAAAGAAAGAAAGAAAGAAAGAAAGAAAGAAAGAAGAAAGAAAAGAAGGAAGGAAGGAAGCAAGGAAAGAAAAAGAAAGGAAAGAAATAGAAAAAGAAAAAGAAGAGAAGGAAGGAAGGAAGGAAGGAAGGAAGGAAGGAAGGAAGGAAAGAAAGAAAAAGAAAGGAAAGAAAAAAGAAAGAAAAGAAGGAAAGAAGGAAGGAAGGAAGGAAAGAAAAAAGAAAGGAAGGAAAGAAATAGAAAAAGAAAAGAGAGAAGGAAGGAAGGAAGGAAAGAAAGAAAAAGAAAGGAAAGAAAAAAGAAAGAAAAGGAAGGAAGGAAAGAAAGAAAAAAGGAAGGAAGGAAAGAAATAGAAAAAGAAAAGAGAGAAGGAAGGAAGGAAGGAAATAAAGAAAAGAAAGAAAGAGAAAGAAAGAAAGAAAAAGAAAGAAAGAAAGAAAGAAAGAAAGAAAGAAAGAAAGAAAGAAAGAAAGAAAGAAAGAAAGAGACTAAGGGAGGAAAAAACAAACAAAAAAGGATGAGGGAGGAAAGAAAAGAAGAAAAAAGAAGAGGGAGGGAGGGAAGAAGGGAATGAATGAAAGGAGGAATAAAGAAAAGAGAAGGAAGGAAGCAGAAAGGAGGAAGAAAGAAAGGAAAGCACAGAATTAAGGAAGGAAGGAAGGAAAAGGAGAAGAAGAAAGCAAGGCATTTAGGGAAGAAGGAAAAGGAGGGAGGGAGGGAAAACCCACCCACATGGTTTATTCTGGGATTTCAGGACAAACCAGGGCTTGCTCAGGGACTCTTGGAGGAAGAAAAGCTAACCCCCCCCCCAGAACATTTGCAAAGTCCAGCTGGACAGGAAGACAGTTCCAAGCTTCCTGACCGGTCAGTGGGGGCGGCTGCTGGATTCCAGGTGCGACCGTTTTCCAGGCGCCAGGAGGGGGAGGCTGTCGACTTGCTCCGGGAAGGGCCTCTTCGACGAACGGCCGTGTCCATTCATGGCGCCCCCCCGGTTCCACTTGCAGAGGTCCCCGCTGAGAATGTCCTGGATGTGCTGGACGATCAGGTTGATGGCCACTGCAAAGGAAGGAGAAAGGATTTTTAGAATTTAGGCCGGCACCCTCCTTCGTGGTCCCCCCACCCCTTTTCAGATGCCCCAGCTCAGCTGAGGATCTCAGACCCAAATAGTCTGGCGGCTGAAACTGGCCACAAAGCGTTCAGGAGCCATGAAAAGCCAGCTCTGGCCCACCTCAAAGGGTCATTGGGATGGGGAGAAATACTAAGGAGCTCCTGAAGGAAAGGTGGGTGGAAGCCAAATAAATAAAAGATAACAGACATTCTCTCTTCTCTGTCCTGAGAGAAAAGAACGGTGCTTATTAATAATAGTCTATCCTTTATTGTTGCTCTATGGGATGCTGGTTCTCCCCAGAGCCAAATTTGCCTGCCAAACGTGAATCTCACTCAGCTGGATTGGACCAGGGGTCTTCAGACTTGGCCCTTTCATGACTTGTGGACTTCAACTCCCAGAATTCCTCAGCCAGCCTCCATTTTGTTTGTTAGATTTAAGACGGGGTCTTCAGACTTGGCCCTTTCATGACTTGTGGACTTCAACTCCCAGAATTCCTCAGCCAGCCTCCATTTTGTTTGTTAGATTTAAGACGGGGTCTTCAGACTTGGCCCTTTTATGACTTGTGGACTTCAACTCCCAGAATTCCTCAGCCAGCAGCGTGCCTGGCTGAGGAATTCTGGGAGTTGAAGTCCACAAGCTAGGGTCTTCAAACTTGGCCCTTTTATGACTTGTGGACTTCAGCTCCCAGAATTCCTCAGCCAGCAGCGTGCCTGGCTGAGGAATTCTGGGAGTTGAAGTCCACAAGCTGGGGTCTTCAAACTTGGCCCTTTGATGACTTGTGGACTTCAACTCCCAGAATTCCTCAGCCAGGTGTGATTGGCTGAGGAATTCTGGGAGTTGAAGTCCACCAGTCATAAAAGGGCCAAGTTTGAAGACCCCTGGATTGGATAATCCCCCTCCCCTTTCTCCATAAATTTCAAACAGGCACGTTTCTTACCCATATTATCCACGCCTCGAGGGATGATGACATCCGCATATTTCTTGGTCTGCAAGGGAGAAGAAAAGTCACAATTCTCACAAGACACACAACGACAACAACCCAAGTATCTGTTCAGAAGTGATCTTAGCCAGAAGAAAGGAAACAGGCTTAGATTCCTTCCAACAGGCACTCAATCAGCTTCAACTTCTACCAATAGCCCTCGAGTTACGATCACAAACTGAGACCGCAATTCCCATTGTTAAGCAAGGCGCCCCATTTTATGACCCCCCCCTTTTTTTTGGCCAAAATTGTTAAGCGAATCACTGCAGTTGTTAAGGAGTCACATCGTCCTTAAGCGAAGCCGGCTTCTCCCACTGAACTTTGCTCGTGGAAAGCCGGGCTGAAAAAAGTCACGTTTTTTAATTTTATTTTTTGGGGGGGGGGAAATCACATAGCCACTTACAGGCTCAGGGCTTACGGAAAAATGGCGATCACGTAACTATAAATACGCGCTGGTTGCCAAGCAACCAAATTTTGATCACGTGACCGTGGGTGTATTGCAATGGTCGTAAGAGCGAGGACCGGCTGTCAGTCTTTATACGTTTGAAGAGATGCTAAACGACCGGGTTTGAATTCGAGAACTACCTGTGTATAAAGGTTATCCTTGCTTAGCATCCGCTGTTGGGACTGGCAACTTGATTCTTAAGGGAACCGTCGCTAAGCGAAACTGTGAGTCCCCCCCACCAACTTATCTGGGAAAACTGGGACGGTTTGTAAAGGAGGAAGGGAAGAGTTTCATTACCGGCAAACAGAACTCTTCAAAGGCTGGCTTGACAAACGTCGTATATTGGGTCAGAATCTGTTCCAAATCCCTTCCTCGCTTCATATCGCGGAGAACTGCCGTGGAAGGAACCAAAAGAAGGAAAACCAGTTAAAAACACGGCTGTCTCTAAGATTTCCTAAGCACTGAAGACAAGACAGAATGGAGGATTGGAATAACAGAATAGCAGAGTTGGAAGGGACCTCGGAGGTCTTGTAGTCCAACCCCCTGCTCAAGCAGGAGACCCTACGCCATCTCAGACAAATGGCTATCCAATCTCTTCTTAAAAACCTCCAGTGATGGAGCACCCACAACTTCTGGAGGCAGGTTGTTCCACTGGTTAACTGTTCTCACTGTCAGGAAGTGTCTCCTTAGTTCTAGGTTGCTTCTCTCCTTGGTTAGTTTCCATCCGTTGCTTCTTGTCCTGCCTTCAGGCGCTTCGGAGAACAGCTTGACTCCCTCTTCTTTGGGGCAGCCCCTGAGATATTGGAACACTGACCCGATAGCATTCTTCTAATACCTGAGGGGCTGCCACAAAGAAGAGGGGATCAACCTATTCTGCAAAGCACCAGAAGGCAGGACAAGAAGCAAAGGAGAGAAGCAACCTAGAACTAAGAATTTCCTAACAGTGAGGACAATCAATCAGTGGAACAACCTGCCTCCAGAAGTTATGGATGCTCTATCACTGGAGGCTTTTAAGAAGAGACTGGACAGCCGTTTGTCTGGAATGGTACAGGATCTCCTGCACAAGCAAGGGGTTGGACTAGAAGACCTCCAAGGGCCCTTCCAGCTCTATTCTGAACCTAAATCTTTTCCCTTGAGGAAGCAAAACCAGCGTCTCACCTCTCCGAGACAATCTGACGTCTGAATCGGTGTCGACAAAAAGCCGGAGATGAAACATGTCCCGGATGTTTTGATTGTAGAAGACTAAGATCCCCTCAAACAGCAGCACGTCGGCAGGGTAAACCATTGTGGTCTCGGGCAATCTGGGCCAACGAAAGGGTTCAAGAATAACTCTCCAAGTCACACAGCAAAATATAAATACACACTAGGAAAGCCAGCCAGCCAGATGGGAGCTTGGTTTGCATACACAGGAATACAGGTTGTTCTCGGCTTAGGATCCCAACTTGAGGCCAAAATTTCTGCTGCTCTAAGTGAGACATTTCTTAAGCGAGTTTTGCCCCCGTGTTACTTGCCACATTTGTTAAGCAAATTGTTGCAATTGTTAAGATAATAATAATAATAACAACAACAACAACAATAAGAGGAAGAGGGGGAGAAGGAGAAGGAGGAGGAGAGGAGGAGGAGGAGGAGGAGGAGGAGGAGGAGAGGAGGAGGAGGAGGAGGAGGAGGAGGAGAGAGGAGGAAGAAGAAGAAGAGAAGAAGAGAAGAAGAAGAAGAAGAAGAAGAAGAAGAAGAAGAAGAAGAGAAGAAGAAGAAGAAAGAAGAAGAAGAAGGGGAAGAAGAAGAAGAAGAAGAAGAAGAAGAAGAAGAAGAAGAAGAAGAAGAAGAAGAAGAAGAAGAAGAAGAAGAAGAAGAAGAAGAAGAAGAAGAAGAAGAAGAAGAAGAAGAAAGCAAGAACTGATGGGATCATAAAATAGAGGAAGTCATAGAAAATGATAAAGTTAAACTGCTCTGGGACTTCAAACAGACAAGCACCTGCCACATAACACCCCGGACTTAACAATTGTCGATAAGAAAGACAAAAAAGTCTGGATAGTGGATGTGACAGTGCCTGGAGACAGCAGAACAGACGAGAAAGAACTGGAGAAGATCACAAAATACAAAGACCTACAAATAGAAATAGAAAGACTGTGGCAAAGGCAAGCAAGGGTAGTACCAATAGTAAGAGGCACCTCGGGTGCAATCCCAAAACAACTGGAGCACCACTTGAACACCATCATTGGCATTGACAAATTCGCCATTAGTCAATTGCAAAAGGCGGCCTTACTAGGAACTGCTTCCATCCTGCGATGAGATCTGTAATGCCATCAAACATCCACATCTGCCTATCCCAGGTCCTTGGGAAGGACTCGATAGGTAGACAAAAAATTTGGCCTCCGTGGTAATTTTTAAGCTGAGGACAATCTGTAAAGTTTTGAGGAACTGGGTGAGTTTTAAATCTGCCCTCTGACAAATTAGGCTAGGCAGATTTATTTATTTATAATACAGGAACTTATAACCACTTATAACGGAGATTGGAATTTTGAGTGCTAAGTGATGCGGTCATTAAGAGAGTAATTATGTGACCAGATCTGTTCTTATGACCTTTTTTTTCTCCCAGGGTCATTAAGTAAATCGTGTGGCCATTAAGGGAAAAGACAACCAAACAGCAACAAAATGTAAGGGGGGGGGAAAACAACAAAACGTGGTCACCACACTTGCCTGCCTGCCAGATCCAGGGAATGGACACTGACCTGGAATGGGTCACAAAATCGTACGTCGGGACCTCCACCGCTTGACCGTCAATGATGTTCTTCAGCGTCATTTCCATCAAATCGTTGTCAAAAGCATCTACAGGAAAGAAGAGGATTGAGACACTTGCCAGAAGGAAGCAGCTGAGATCTCAGTTGACTTCCAGAATATTTCGGATTAGAGGGAATGGAATAAAGATCACGTGAAGTGTTATTACTGCTTTATGAGGCCTTGGTAAGACCACATTTGGGATACTGCCTCCCATTTTGGTTACCACGATATAAAAAAGATGCTGAGACTCTGGAAAGAGCGCAGAGAAGAGCAACAAAGATGATGAGGTGGGCTGGGGGCTAAAACATATGAAGAACGCTTGCAGGAATTGGGTGTGTCTAGTCTAACAAAGAGAAGGATTATGGGGGACATGATAGCAGTCTACCAATATTTGAGGGGCTGCCACAGAGAAGAGGGAGTCAACCTGTTCTCCAAAGCGCCCGAAGGCAGGCCAAGAAGCAATGGATGGAAACTAATCAAGGAGAGAAGCAACCAAGAATCAAGGAGAAACTTCCTAATAGAGAGAGCAATCGACCAGTGGAACTCCTTGCCTCCAGAAGTTGTGGGTGCGCCATCACTGGAGGTTTTTAAGAAGAGATTGGACAGCCATTTGTCTGAAATGGCATTGGGTCTCCTACTTGAGCAGGCGGTTCAGCTAGAAGACCCCCAAGATCCCTTCCAACTCTGTTATTCTGTTATTCAGAAGTTTCTAGGCAAATGAATTTTATAGAACACCATGAATATCTGTCAGAAGCTGAGCTGGTCTAGTGATTCTGGGGCCGGGTTAGAAGCCAACCAGACCACAAGTTTAGTTCTCCTTTATGTATGAAGCCAGGCAGGGGACTTTGGGCCAGCCCCCACTCTTTCAAACCTAGAATGAAGGTGTCAAGGGCCAATCACATTTGAAAACATCGCCAAATAAATTCCACGGAGTTGTTCCTGCAGTCACAGAGATGGACTATAACCATAACATCTGGACAAAGAGGAAGACTGATAGAAGTTAGATAGTTATAAAGTTGTGCGCAGGATCAGATCATGAAGACACTGGTGATTAGTAAGAAGGCCTTATTTATTGTTGTTGTTGTTGTTGATGATGTTACCTAGTTGGGTAATGAAGTGTCTGCAAGACGACAACCAAGCTCAGAGAGCACCAAGGAACCCACAGTCCTCCTCCCTCTCCTCTTCCTTCTCTTCCCTTTCTCCTTCTCTACACACCTCACTCCCTTCTAGCCCTGAAGATGTTATCTAGTTGGGTCATGAAATGCCTGCAAGAAGACCACCAAACTCAGAGAGCACCAAGGAACCCATAAGGTTATCTTTCCATCTCATAGATGGAACTACTCAAAATTTGTTGGCGTTGGAGGTCACCCCTGGCCTCCAGAACCCTAGTTTGGGGTCCTTCCTCCCACCCACCCTTCCAAGCTCAACCGAGGTGGCCCAAGAGATACCTGGATGGTCAAAGTTATATTGTCCCTTTAAGGCTCTGGCTTTCTGTTCTGGGGTGAGGACCTTGTAGAATCGATCTTGGCTGAGAATGACGACTTTGCGTTGACGATGATCCACCTCATTTTGACCCAGCAGTTCCATGATCTTCTCACAGACCGTTGACTTTGGAGGAAGGGACGGACAGACGGACAGACCGACCAAGGAGGAAAGTTAGCAAAGTACAGAAGTACAGATACAGGTTCAAAGGCCACGATCCGAAATCCTTAATCTCTACCCACCCTGACACCAAACAGCACCAGTTCGATTGGAGCAACACTAAAATCTAACACTGACCCACAACTATCCCACTCAAGCCCTCCCCCCCGCAACCAGCACTTCACCTCCCAATGACCCTCACTTGATGTAACCAAGGACCCATCTCCTCCTCTCCACAACCCCCACTCCCTCCTAGCATTGATGATGTTCCCTAGTTGGGTCATGAAATGTTTGCAAGAAAACCAGCCAGCTCATAGAGCACCAAGGACCCCACAGTCCTCCTCCTCTTCCTCCTCGTCCTCCCTTCAACTCCCCCTCCCTTTTAGCACTGATGACGTTCCCTAGTTGGGTCATGAAACGTCTGCAAGAAAATCACCCAGCTCAGAGAGCACCAAGGACCCCACAGTTCAACCCTGAGCTACAGATATTCTTTTATTGATATACATTCAATCAATCAATCAATATTAGCAGCCAAGACCAAACGAAGCCAGCCTTATTCGTTTGTCAGTAACCAGAAATGTCGCACCTAATACAGGAACTAGACGGAAATCACACCTCGTACTATACATCATTATAAACTGATGTTATAAGTGATGCTAGAGATCACATATCATATATAGGATAATACAAGCTGGCAGCTGTTGTTGACCTTGACATCCAGACGTGTCAAGCCCACCCAAGCCTGTTTTTGGAAAAAGACGTCAGTGCCGTTGGCAGCTTGCAACACAAACAACAACCCCCCACCGCCCGCCCCCCCGCCTGACCTGAAGCAACAGGGCTTCCATCCTGGATTTTAAACCTTCTTTCTTTTTTTCTTTCCTTCCTGCTTTTCCTGCATTCCCAACAGAAAACCCCACGCAGGGCTCTTCAAACTTGGCCCTTTGATGACTTGTGGACTTCAACTCCCAGAATTCCTCAGCCAGGCGTGCCTGGCTGAGGAATTCTGGGAGTTGAAGTCCACAAGTCATCAAAGGGCCAAGTTTGAAGACACACACACACCCTGCCCCACAGGGATATTGGAAGAGATGCATCTTGCTCATCACCCCCTTTTGCTTTTCCGCGCTATTATTGTGAATGCACCGAGCATCATCATGCAACCCCCCTTCTATCTCGCCAGCGTTTATTTCGGGTCTCCCCCCACCCCACTTTAAAGCAAAAAAACAAAAATAAAAAAGCATCATTTGCTTGCACTTTTGCAAGCATCGGACGAAGCTGCCGTGCAAAGGAAAGGGGGGGGGGGCTTCTCCCCTTTAATGCATTTTTTGGAGTTTGGCTTCCCAGCGCTGTTGCTATTCCTCCCCCTCCCCCGCCTCTCCCCCGCCCCCGCCCGGGGCAATGCATTGCACGGCCCGATTTTTGCAAGGGTTTATTATGATCATTATTATTATTATTATTATTTTGCAATGGGAGAGTGGCAGCGTTGCCGCTTTACCTTGCCGCTGGCGGTGCCCCCGCTCACCCCGATCAGGAAGGGCCGCGGGTGAGGCCGCTCCGCTTCTCCCGCCGGGCTGGAGCTGGAAGCGAGGCCGCCGGCGGTGGCCATGAGTCCGGCAGTGCCAAAAAAGCCGAGAGCGGAGAGGAAACTACGCCTCCCAGCAGGCCCCGCGCGAGGAAAAAGCCCCGCGCTGGAGCGGCTAGAGCGCGGGGCATGCTGGGAAACGGAGTCCTCCCGGGCCTGGGACGAAAGCCACCTCCCCCAGCGCACACATGACCGGCTGTCATTGGGTGGGAGGAAGAGGCGGGGCTTGACGGCAAAGGGGTGGAGCTTCAGCGGAACATGTATCCTTATTTCCTTTGATCTTTCCCCCCCTGTTGCTACGTAGTATCCGGCTAGGCGATACGCAAGTCAAGTCAAGCTGCGAACAGCGATGCATCTGCTTAGATGGATAGATAGATATTTCGGTTTATTTTTGATTTATTTAAAATGTGAACATCTGGATTTCAATAGAGGGCATGTGCCTATATTTAAAGCCTACTTAATTCAGCAATCCTTCGTTTCCGGGAAATTGGACTGCCACTGTTAATAACCACCAGATGGATCTGTAGCTGGCTGACAAACAATACTCAATGAGTAGTCCTCAATGATGCAACATCCCCATGGAGGGAAGCAAGCAGTGGGGTATCCCAAGGCTCTGTCTTAGGCCCAATAAACCCTTCCATATCTTCATCAATGACTTAGACGAGGGAATTGAAGGCGAACTCATCAAATCTGCAGATGACAGTAAACTGACAGGAGTAGCCAACAGCCCAGAAGACAAACTCAGGATCCAAAAAGATCTTGACCAACTATTCTATTATTTTCTATTCTATTTTCTATTTTCTATTTTCTATTTTCTATTTTCTATTTTCTATTCTATTCTATTCTATTCTATTCTATTCTATTCTATTCTATTCTATTCTATTCATTCCTTCTATTCTATTCTATTCTATTCTATTCTAATTCTTCATTCCTTCTATTCTATTCTATTCTATTCTATTCTATTCTATTCTATTCTATTCTTCATTCCTTCTATTCTATTCTATTCTATTCTATTCTATTCTATTCTATTCTATTCTATTCTATTCTATTCTATTCTTCATTCCTTCTATTCTATTCTATTCTATTCTATTCTATTCTATTCTATTCTATTCTATTCTTCATTCCTTCTATTCTATTCTATTCTATTCTATTCTATTCTATTCTATTCTATTCTATTCTATTCTATTCTTTATTCTTTCTATTCTATTCTATTCTATTCTATTCTATTCTATTCTATTCTATCCATTCCATTCCATTCCATTCCACAAAATGAGTTTCAATGTGGAAAAAAGCAAAGTTTTACCTTCAGACAGGAAAAATCAAAGGTACAAGTACAGATTGGGCAAGACCTGGCTGAAAAACAGTAACTGTGAAAAGGACCTTGGAGTCCTAGTGGACGATCACTTGACCATGAGCCAGCAGTGTGCAGTAGAAACCAAAAAAGCGAATACAATCCTGGGTTGTATAAACAGAGGCACAGAATCAAGATCACGCGAAGTATTATTACCGCTTTATAAAACCCTAGTGAGGCCACACCTGGAATACTGCAGCCAATGTTGGTCACCATATCACAAAAAAGATGTTGAGAGTTTGGAAAAAAAATTCAGAGAAGAGCAACTAAGATGACCCAAGGCCTGGAGACTAAAATATACGAAGAACGGCTCTTCTGGGGTCCTCCCTAATTTTTAAAAACAGGGAGCCTAAATTTAAAACGTGCTGACTTAAGGGATTTTTGGGGTGCAGCAAAACCTGTGTAAAACTTGGGGGCAGAAGCAAATCCCAGATTGTGAAGATTTGGGTATGTGTTTGTGTTGGCAACCTACCCTGGAGGAATTTGAGAGTTCCTCAAACTTTATGGAGAGATCAAAGGTCTTGGCAATCAAACCCCAAATAAATCCAGATTATTGGAGCTGGAGGGGAGTAGACGTTGCCCTTCGCCCTGACTCGGCTCCTTTTGGGCGGGGAGATGCTGGCACTGCCAAGCCAAGCCAGGATCTTGGCACAGCTTCTCACTGCACACACCACAAATACACACACACACACATAGAGCGGCCTTCGACATCCTTGGCTTTTGGTACACACAGACGTCCCTCTGCAAACAAGCCGTCAATGATTAATAAGTCCCTGGAAACGAACCTTGGCGACTGGGATGAGTCAAAGGTGGGCCCAGGGGCGCCATTGTTTTTCAAGCCGGGGTGAGGAAGATGGCATGGGGCAGGCAGAGGGAGGACAGGGCCCCCACCTGGCTGAGGTGCCCAGATCTTTGAAGGAGGAAGGGGCTGCGGAGAAGACAGGTAACTGCCTCAGATTCCTTTCTATAAATAGAAGCTCTGGTCGGGGATGGGTGATGGGTGCGGTTGTCGTTCTCCTTTTTTTCTGAAGACCAGCTGTGCAAAATGCTAAAGGAGCCTTGGTGGCAGAACCTCCGGGGCTCAAGGCAGTCTACCTGCAACGGGAGCAAATCAAAGGGCCGTCGTTCGACTCACGACCCCAATGGGGACCCCACAATTTCCGTCACCGAGTGAGAGGTTGGTCCAAGTGAATTTTGCCCCGTTTTCTTGGGACAGTTGTTAAGTGAGTCCCCCGCAGGTGAGCAGCCCGGTTCTTAAGTGAAACCGGCTTCCCTGTTTTGATTTTGCTTGTGAGACGGTCGCAAAAAGGGGATCCCGTGACACACACAGACACACATACCCCGGGACGCTGCGACCATCATAAATGTGAATCAGTTGCCCAGGGTCCAAATTCTGATCACGAGAACTACGGGGACGCTGATAAGTCTGAAAAACGGCCCTGAATAAATATAATTAATAAATTTCCTTCCTTCCTTCCCTTTCCTCCTATCCTCCCTTTTCCTTCCTTTCCTTTCCTCCCCTCCTCCCTTTTCCTTCCTTCCTTTCCTCCTTTTCCTTCCCTTTCCGTTTTTTCTTCCCTCCCCTTTCCTTCCTTCCTTCCTTCCCTTTCTTTTTCTTTCCTTCCTTCCCTTTCTCTTTTCTTTCTTCCCCTCCTCCCTTTTTCCTTCCTTCCTTCCGTTTGTTTATATTTGCAACTGATCCAACTTACTAAGAAAGGGAAGCCAAAGGTTACTGGATGATCAACATTATGGGGGCTGTTGCTTCATTGTAGGACCCGTGGGGAAACTTCTCTCCATTCGACCCACCAAGTGTGGAGGACACCAACATGGATGGAGAAGAACCCCGTCCGAGCCCATCTCCAGATCACCCAAGGGATGTCGAAAGAGAAGGAGAGGCCCAGCCTTCCCCAGGAGATGCAGCCCCTGCCAAATTCACAAGGGAGCAGAAGGACCCATCCGAGCCCAATCAACAAGCAGGATCAGATAATCTCCAGAACATGGGAACCATCAACCCAGGCTTCGTAGAAGAACCTCCACCGTATGCTCCACCGGATCCTAAAGACATTCACTTGTATCCACCATTCCAAGCCGAGATTCCACCACGGAGTTACATCTTTTACCAGCCAACGTCTCCACGCCAGGCCCTAAGCCAACCGCCGAATGTGTTACCCAGCCCTTACCCCTTCACCATTGTGAGTTGAAAATAAGGGGAAATGCAATTTATACATGAGAATATTTGCAGGATTGAACTGTGGGCTCCTTGGTGATACCCTCAGCTTGGCTGCTTTCTTGCAGACGTTTCATGACCCAACTAGGTAACATCATCAGTGCTAGTTAGGGTATCACAAGGTGTTTGGAGGGAGGAGGAGGAGGAGGAGGACGATGACGACGACGATGACTGTGGTGTCTTTGGTGCTCTCTAAACCTGGTTGTTTTCTTGCAGACGTTTCATGACCCAACTAGGTAACATCATCAGAACCTCTGAAGAAAGATGGGATGCATATTGATCAAACAAAAAATTGGGCGAGTTTCTCAGTTCAAGATGGTTCAATTTTGGCTTTTCTTTCAGTACCAGAGTGCCTGGCCTGGAGAGACCCCCCAAGTTGGTGACCAGAGGCTGCCACCCAAGGATTATATGGTGGAATCCGTGCTGGTGACAATTTTCTGCTGCTTGTTCACAGGACTGATAGCACTTGTGTATTCCCATGAGGTACGTACTGCTACGGCAAAGAAAAAGCTGAGGTTTAGGAACATTCCTGAACTCACATGCTTTGAGATGGGTGGACTTCAACTCCCAGAATTCCCCAGCCAGCCTTGCTTTGAGATGGGTGGACTTCAACTCCCAGAATTCCCCAGCCAGCCTTGCTTTGAGATGGGTGGACTTCAACTCCCAGAACCTAAGTCAAAGTTGTTAGCTCAGTAACAGAAGAAAAAGACCTATGTAGGTAGAATAGAACAGAGCTGGAAGGAACCTTGGAGGTCTTCTAGTCCAGCCCCCTGCTCAAGCAGGAGAACATATGCCATCTCAGACAAGTAGCCCTTGACTTATATAACCTTTCATTTAGCGACTGTCTGAACTTACCGCAGCACTGAAAAAAAGGTGACTTTTCACACTTTGATCCCCGTGGCCACAAGTATCAAAATTCGGACGCTTGTCCACTGGCTCATATTTATGACGGTCGTTGTGTCCCGGGGTCATGCGAATCCCCTTTGGTGACCTTCTGACAAGTCAAAAGGAGAAGCCAGATTCATTTAACAATCAGGTTACTAACTTAATAACTGAAGTGATTGATTCACTTAACCACTGTGGCGAAAAAAGGTCGTAAAATGGGGCAAAACTATCTTAACATCTGCCTCGCTTAGCAACAGAAAGGTTTGGGATCCCTTGTGGTCCTCCATCCAGGACTTGCCTGTGCTTGGCCCGGCTTCCCAGGAAGAAGTTGAGCAGAGGTCCATTATTTCTCACCTGTTTCTCAGCTAAAGTGGACACTGATCCGAGATCCTCCGTTTTCTTTCTCACACAGACCCGGGCCGCCCTGAAACGCGGTCACCTCATCCAAGCCGCGATGGCCTCCCGCAAAGCTCGCGCACTTGTCTTGTTCAGCCTCTTCTTCGGCGTCTTTGTGTCCATCAGCTGGATTGTCTACGTGGTGGTGACCCTGTATCTATGATGACCCAAGGGGGTTGGGATGGACCTTAGGGTTTCCTACAAAGTTGTGGTATGGATGGAGTCTTTGGCATTTTCAGCCAGCTTGGGGACCAGTTCCTCATGTGATGACGCTTCTTTCTCTTCTCCAAAACCAACCACGTCAACACCTTGCAAGAAGGAACGATTGTCCTAAAAAAAGGGATGAGACATCCTCCCCTCTACTCTACTCTATCCATTTCATATTCTATTTCTATTTCTTTTCTATTTTTTTCTTTTCTATTCTATTCTACTTTACTCTATCCATTTCATATTCTATTTCTATTTCTATTTCTATTTCTATTTCTACTCTACTCTTATTCTATTCTATTCTATTCTATTATTCCATTCCATTCCATTCCATGGACTTACCGAGGCTAACTTAATTGCTACTTCATTAGTCTTATTTCAAGAAATACACGAACAGTCTGATCCAAGAAGTGTTTAAAGAAAATACCAGACCCTCCTTGGAAAAGCTACACAGGTTACCCTCGGGGCAGTTCAGGAGGGTGAATATTGATCCATGTGTTCTTCAAACACTGAGATCCAATCAGGGGCCCTGCACTGTGAAGACATCAGAAATTCCATAGCGACTTTTATTTAGGACGCTCAATTTAGGAACAATAAATGTTTGAAGGATTTTTGCCCATTCGTGTCCATCATTTGACCACTGACCTACAGGTGTAATAGGGATCAGCAGCTGATCTTCATGCACAGGTAAAAAGATTGAATGGATGGATGGATGGAGAGATAGATATAATACATATAATAGAGAGATAACAGAGATAGATAATGATAGAGAGATGATAGAGATAAGATTAGATATAATAGAGATAGAAATAGAGAGATGATAGATAGATAATGATAGAGATAGATAGATAGATAGATAAGATAGATACAGACAGACAGACAGATATATAGATAAATGATAAATAGAAATTAGGTAAATAGATAGGTAGATTGGACAGATGAGATAGATGATAGACAGACAGGACAGATACATAGATCAATGATAAATAGAGATAGATTAGGTATCTATCTCATTTGATAGATAGATAGATAGATAGATAGATAGATAGATAGATAGATAGATAGATAGATAGATAGATAGATAGATAGATAGATAGATAGATAGATAGATAGATAGAGAGAGGATGGATGGATGAATAGATTGGTTGGAATAGAATAGGATGGTTGGACTCGATGACCTCCAAGGTCCCTTCCAACTTTATTATTATTATTATTATTATTATTATTATTATTATGATAGATAGATAGATAGATAGATAGATAGATAGATAGATAGATAGATAGATAGAAGATAGACGGATAGACAGATAGATAGTAGATAGATGGATAGACAGATAGTAGATAGATGAGATAGATAAGATAGATAGATAGATGAGAGAGAGAGAGAGAGAGAGGAGAGACAGACAGACAGTCAGAGAGCTTATGAGTACAGTCTTCTCTACGATGTTGCCACCAGTGCCTAAACTTTTGAGATATAGCAAAGGGCAAAAAAAAAAAGACACACACACCTGAATTTCTACTATCAGTTCCTCAATGCCCATTTCAACTACTTATTTTCAACTTGGCATAGGCGGAAATACATTTGCATGTTGAATTCACCGGTGCAGCTTTGAAAACCTTGTTACCGCCGATGGCGACAGAAGCAAGAGCGGTCTTTTACGATATGCTGCTGGGCAGAGGCCACATTGCAGGAAAAGCGCAATCACGGAGAGGCGGAGTTCTTTAACTGGGTTTATTTGCACTAGGGCTTTTTTTCCCCCTCCCTTGAATATATATATAAAAAAGCAATTAACGGTTTTCAGGTTTTTTTATTTGCAAGTTGGGGATCTACACCGTTGAGCCATAAATACACAGTGTTGGGCTCAGGAGACCTGGTGGATGAGACAGCCAAGTTAAGATCACCGAGGACAGTTTTGTAAAAGTTTTATCAGGTTTCTCTTTTGATTTCCAAAATCAAACTGAATCTTTTTCTCCTTTCACTCCTTCCTCAGTGCTGGTCTCAGTAGCTCAGTGATTCTCAACCTTGGCAGGTTGAAGATGTGTGGACTTCCACTCCCAGAATTCCCTAGTCAGAATTCCCCAGCATGGGGAGGAGGAGGAGGAAGGAGGATCATAATGATGGAGAAAATGGAGGAGAAATGAGGAGGAGGAGGAGGAGAGGAGGAGAAAGATCATAATGATGGAGAAAAAGGAGAAATGGAGGAGTAGGAGGAGAGGAGGAAGAGGAGGAGAAGGATCATAATGATGGAGAAAATGGAGGAGAAATGAGGAAAAGGAGAGGAAGAGGAGAAGGATCATGATGGAGAAAAAGGAGAAAGGAAAGGAAGAGGAGAAGAAGAAGGATCATAATGATGGAGAAAAAGGAGAAATGGAGGAGGAGGAGGAGAAGAGGAAGAGGAGGAGAAGAATTATAATGATGGAGAAAAATGAGAAATGATGGAGGAGGAGGAGGAGGAGGAGAAAAAAGAGAAGGGATGATGCCTTTGGTGGTTTAGGAGATGGAGCAGGAAAATAGAATGAAAAAGAGAAGGAGAAGAGATGATGGCGACAGAGAAGAAAAAGAGAGAAGGAGAAGAAGAGAAGGTGGCAGGGGGTGATGGAGAAGGAGACAAGCGGTCGTGGAAAGAGGCCATCTCAGTTCTGGCCACTGAGCAAGGGGAAAAATCAAAAGATGAAGCATGAATTACGCCCCAAACCTCAACCTTCCCAAATGGGGAAGGCAGGAGTCTCGGGTATCCGATTTCAAGGAGCAGAGAACGGAAGAAGCCCTAGAAATTTCTCCAGCAGGCCTTGAGGAAACACCGGCTGTGCCGCATGGGAGCGATAGTCCAACACATCTGGGCAGGTACTCTGGAAGAGAACATTCAAGGGGACTCTGCCTCTTCATTTTAACGACTGGGGCGGGAGTAAATTTAGGTGTAGTCATTGTCTCTGGAGCCCAACGATCCCAACTAACCTGGTTTACTTCTGCCCACGATGGGTTTGACCTAACTGGGGCTGTGCCTCAGCTCTAGCCTAACTTGAGGGCTGATGCCTTCACAGCCTAGAGTTTTGTTTTTCTCTCTTTCCTATCCATTTTCCTTTCTTAAAAAACGATTCCTTGCCAAAATAATAATAATAATAATAATAATATTAATAACCAACTAAAAACAACCCGAAACAAAATGACAAACGCCGCCCCCCCCCCTCAAAAAAAGGAAAAACAAAAAAAAAACAAAAGAAAGAAAAAAAATACCCACGGGCAAATTCAAACATGCACATCGCAACGAAAACGCAACGGTCCTAGGATCCCGTGTGTGTACAGGCGGGCTGTGTTTTTTCTACATATTTACTGCCTTTACAAGCTAGTACCGTCGCTTTAAGTTAGACGTTCCCCGTTTCCCACGTGGAAATCTGTACGTCGGGTGGGGTGGAGAGTGAAGAGATGACACTAGAGTTTCGGATAGGAGGAGGAAGCGATTCAAGTTCGGGGAAGAGATGGAGAGAAGAGCGGTTGGTGAAAGCCCCCCCACACAAGGTCTTCTGCCCCTTCTCACGAGGGCTCCAGAAGGACAACGTCAGCCGGTGTTGTCGGTTCAACGCCGTCTCTGACAGGGAAGGTGGTGGAGGACCAGAGTTTACCTCCACCCCTTCCAAGCTTCCTTGGCTCAGCTCGGCCCACTTTTTTTTTCCTAGAGTGGAAGTATCTGAGATGGTTCTCCTCGGCACGTCTTCAGGAAATGCCCTTGGCCAAACCCATCCATGGTTACCCCATGGCGATCTTGGTTTACGTCTCTCTTCTCCACTTGAGAATGTGCAAAAAATGTAGGCTGGCTGATTTCTCCCCCCTCCCTCCCTCCCTCCCTCCCTCTCTCTCACACACACACACCTTGGGTACAACTTGACATTTGGCCAAGCGGGAAGTCAACCCTTCCGATTCTTTTCCGTCCCTCACTTTCCAGACCGGGAGGGCGATGTACAAGAGCCCAGAAGTGATGGAGAAAGATCAAAACGGGGGGCTTGGAGACTCAGGAGGGGAGAGAGGTCTGCGCGGAGTGCCAAGGCTTCAAGCTCGGCGCCAGTCCCAATCGGATGCCCGCGGCCTTCCTGCTTTGCCCCCCTTCTAAGTCTTCTCTTCCCGGTCTGTTTTGCGCCGCGTGATGTTTCGGGGTTTGATTTTGAGTGACAGTTCCCACAACGCCTCCTCGGCCAGATGGTCGCTGAAGTCGTTGAAGAAGGAGATGATGTCATCGTTGCGTTTGATGTCGTAATGCCTGCAAAGATCAGAGAGAGAGAGAGAGAGAGAGAGAGGGACCGTTTAGACCGGAACGGACCCAAGTTGGGTCAACCCTTAAGTGTTATAAAATACAGGCAGTTTCCTCCACTTAAGACAACAATCGAGGCCAATTTTTCTCTGGCTAAGTGAAACGTTTGTTAAGTGAGTTTTGCCCCATTTACGACCGTTGTTAAAGAGAATCACTTCAGTTGTTAAGTTAGTAACAGGGTTGTTAAATGAATCTCGCTTCCCCCGTTGGCTTTGCTTGTCAGAAGGCCGCGAAAGGGGATCACGGGACCCCGGGACCGTCATAAATAGGAGTCGGTTGCCGAAGGTCTGAATTTCGATCAAGTGGCCACGTTGCGACGGTCGTAAAGTGGGAAAAGCATGCCCGGTTCCCGACATCCCGAAACGTGGGCACGGGGAACAAGAAAGCCACGGGCCACAGAAGCAGGGACCCCCTTACACTTGCTGGAACCGCCTCATGTTATCCAGGATGTTGAACTGCTGCCATCGCTTGGAGAAGTTGACTTTGCCGTCGATGTAGTCGGGGTTTCCCAGGTGCACGAAAGTCAGGTCTTGCAGGATCAGGCCCCTGGAGGAGGAGAGGGGAAAAGGAAGAGCTTCGCTTAATGACCGGGTTGGCGTTCTCAACGGGTTAGGCTCAGGTTGAAGAGATGGCTTTTGTGATGTTCTCCAAAGAGATGGGGGAAAAAAAAAAGAAGGGTTGTGTAGCTACTCACAAGTAAGGGATGCAAGGGGGTTCGACCTCACCAAGAGCAGCTCGGTAAGCCCGGAAGGAAGACGAGCTGTCAATCAGAGTACAATACTCCGCTAAGCCCTAGGAAAAAGAAGAAGAAAAGTTTAGGCGGTCCTTGACTTACAAGCATCTCTTTAGTGACCGCTTGAAGTTAGAACTCGGCTGGGCCTCAGCCACGGTCTTCTCCTCGTTCACGAGGGCCGATTTCCATGAATGTTATTTTTGTAAGCTGCCCAGAGTGGGACGGACGGAGCGGGCAGACGTACAAAATGTTCTTAAATGACAGAAAACTAGACTTCCAATGATTGTTACTTTGGTCGTCTTAACGTTGGGTCTGGCGAGGTGGGCTAGCTTGGAAGAACTGGAGTGTGGCATCATCAAACTCTTTATTATACACACTCTCTCACACACAAACACAGAGAGAGAGAGGGAGAGAGAGGGAGAGAGGGGAGAGAGAGGGAGAGGGAGAGAGAGAGGGAGAGAGAGAGAGAGAGGGAAAAAGAGAGAGAGTGAGTGCAAGGAGAAATATGGTTATGAAATACAGGTAGTCCCTGACTTCCTTTAGTGACCGCTCAAAGTTACAATGGCACTGAAAACAGTAACTTATGTCTGCTTTTCACACAACTGTCGCAGCATCCCAAACTTCAAAATCCAGACGCTTGGCAACCGACTCTTATTTACGACGGTCGCAGCGTCCCGGGGGTCACGTGATCCCCTTTTGGTGACCTTCTGACCGCGGGGAAGCCAGTTTCACTTAACAGCCGCGTTCCTAACTTAACAACTTGCCGCGATTCCCTTTGCAACCGTGGCGAGAAAGGTCACAAAGCGGGGCAAAAACCCCCTTAATGAATGTCCCGCCTACCGACAGAAATTTTGGGCTGGGTTGTGGTCGTACGCCGAGGGACACCCCCCCCACATCAAAAGCGAAAGCAACCCACCTCGGAGGTCTGCTTCTGCCACTCCAGACGCCGAATGGGGGCCGAATCCAGCGCGGAGAGGATGGCCAGGTAGGAATTGAAATTGTTGAGTTTCCGTAAGTGCTGCAATGAGAGGGAGAATCGAGGCAGTTGTGTTACTTACCTTGCTTACCTGTGGCTTACCTGTGGCAGCCCTCCTCCCTCCCTCAGCCATCCCTCGTTGGAGCTTTACCTTCATGATTTTGATAAATTTCAGCAACAGCCTCTCTCGATCTTGAGACTTTTCCTGCTGCATGATTATCGATCGGACCCTGTGGATTTAGAAAAAGATTTTACAAAATTGACCAGACGTCTTAAATTTCTTATACCGGGAGAAACCGAGTCCAGCTTTTTTTTAAAATAGATAGATAGATAGATAGATAGATAGATAGATAGATAGATAGATTAGATAGATAGATAGATAGATAGATAGATAGATAGATAGATAGATAGATAGATAGATAGATAGATAGATAGATAGATAGATAGATAGATGATAGATAGATAGATAGATAGATAGATAGATAGATAGATAGATAGATAGATAGATAGATAGATAGATAGATAGATAGATAGATAGATAGATAGATAGATAGATAGATAAGACAGATGTTCTCTCTTACCAGTAAGACATATTATTAAAGTGCTCGGTGAACTGCGTCAAGTTGGGACTTTTCTCCTCATTCTGTTCCTTTGCCCAGAGTAAAACTTCAGGGATCTGAAAAGGATGAAGAGGATATAGAAAAGATAAGGAGATCTTCCAATACTGCAGTATCAACTTCCGAATTCTATTCTATTCTATTCTATTCTATTCTATTCTATTCTATTCTATTCTATTCTATTCTATTCTATTCTATTCTATTCTATTCTATTCTATTCTATTCTATTCTTTATTCTATTCTATTCTCTCTTTATTCTATTCTATTCTATTATTTCTATTCTATTCTATTATTTCTATTCTGTTCTGTTCTATTCTATTCTATACTATTTTATCCTATTCTATTATTATTGTCCTTCAAAGGCAGGTGGTTGAAATCTGTATCCCGGGGGTGACTTCTGAGTCCTGCCCACAATCAGGATGGCACCACCGGGCAACGGTAGGTCATTTGAACAGGGAGTTATGCAGAGATACAACGGGCACACAGAGAGAGGGGACCTCTGTGTGGTTGTTTGGGCAGGAAGAACCGGAAATAATTTTAGAGACCAGCTACTCCTTTTGACTGGAAAGGGAACATGCTGAAGATACGGGCATTGTGCAGAAATGCAACGGGCACCCTCCTTGGACTTGATAGGGCCTTTAAAAAAAACAAAACAAAACACACACAAACACGCACGCAACGAACACCTAGAATTATGAGTTAGGGATGGTTGAGATGATACGCTGGTGGTTAACTTCGCTGCATTGTTTTCATACCTCAATCTTATAAAACAGTTCAGCGTCAAGGAGCGTGAGCTGTTCTGAAATTTCGTGGCTGTGAAAATCATGGAGGGTGCCAGGCCTGGAAAAGAGAAACAAGGAGAAAAGAAACAGATTTATTGAGACGGGTATTCACCCTTCAAAAGGAGAAAAAAAAACCCAAACAAACATGAAGTTGACGGGCTGAACGTGACATTCAACATCCTGCTTATCTCATCTACTTGACTGCAGAAATAATAGTAATAAAGTTGGAAGGGACCTTGGAGGTCATCTAGTCCAACCCCCCTGCTCAGGCAGGAAATCCTATACCATTTCAGACAAATGGCTGTCCAGTCTCTTCTTAAAAACCTCCAGTGTTGGAGCATTCACCGCTTCTGGAGGCACTGATTCATTGTTCTCACTGTCAGGAAATTTCTCCTTAGTTCTAGGTTAATTACAGAAAGGATGAATCTCTGTCATTGGCTAAGCAATCTGGACTGCAGCTTCCTTAGTAGAGTTTCTGGGGTCCCCCCCCCCTATGGTTCTGCCCCGTGGAGCTGGCCGCCCATCTTACCTCGCTGCCACCCATCGGGCTGCCAAGGGCTTGATGGAGTTGGTGTAACGCAGCATTTTCCTCTGGTTGACTTTGTCCAGGATATTTTTGCGCAAGACCCGGGCGAGGCTGAGCTCTCCGTTGCAGACCAAGTGGAAGACCAGTTCCATCAGCAGCTTCAGGATCTCCTCGGTCAGCTCTACCAAACTGGGAAAGAAAGCGATCCGGTGAAGCCTACACTTCAGATCCACCAAGGAGCAGCTGATGCGACGGCCTCTGCGGATCCCCAAGGTGGAACGCCATTGGGGTCCCGAGAAGCTTTCTCCGAACTTAAAACGAGATTTTCAACATCTTAGTCCTCACGCTCTTAAACTGGATCTTCAATGGGCTAGTCCTCATGATTGTAGGAGGAAATTCGACAGCCCAAGAAGCTACATTCAGATCCGTTAAAAGACATCTAACAAGTCACAGATCATACACTATGTTTATTTTATAGGTAGCAAGGTTTAATACAAGGATACATTTAGCATATTGACTATTGGGTGACCTAGAACCCATGTCTGGTTCTAGCTTCTTCTTCTTCTGCAGATCAAATCCAAGCCCCCCCCCCAAAAAAAACCCCATATTTAACAGAGTTTCCCCTTACCATAATTCATCCACCACTCGGACCAGGACAAAAAACGTATTCTTGCTGACTCGTTTCTTATTGTTGTCTGGACAGTGACAGAACTTCTCATATGTTGGAGGGTGAGTTAAAGAAGTTACAACAGGTGGTGACAACAACCAGACAACATTGCTGGTCTTAGGAAGATCAAATTCCTGGGTGGGAATCTCCAAAGTTGTAGGCTACACTGAGAAGTGAGACAACAGTTTAGAACAGGGGTGTCCCGACCTTGGCAACCTTAAAAGACGTGTGGACTTCAACTCCCAGAATTCTTCAGTCAGCACGCAGGCTGGGGGATTCTGGGAGCTGAAGTCCACAAGTCTTGAAAGTTGCCAAGATTGGACAGGCTGGTTTAGAAGACAATGACAAACCAGTTCTGAATTCATTTGGTCTGGTCTGGTCTGGTCTCGGAGAGGCTGCAACAGTCGTTAAGTATGAAAAACGGTTATTAAGTCACTCTTTTCAGCACAATGATCAATAAACAAATAGTTGTAAGCTGAGGACTGCTTGCACAGGGTCTCCTGCTTGAGCAGGGGGTTGGACTAGAAGACCTCCAAAGTCCTGTCCAAGGCTGTTTTCCTGTATTCTGGTACCTGGAAAGGAAACCGATGCGCACATGGAATCCTTCAGCTGAGTCTGGATTAGGACTTTACTTCTTGTTGTTTACAGCTTGGAAGTTGGTCTAGTCTAGTGCTAATCTTGGACATTGTAGGTGTCTAACAAGACAATATCCAGCACCGCACACTTCTCAAGATCCTGGGGTGGGGAAAGTCACTCCCCCCACCCCCATTTTGTCTATCCCCTTCCCCAAAAGGATATCGGTATTGTAGTTTTTTTATCAGCTCTTCGGGCGAAATGAACGTCCGGTAAGTTGTCAAGAAGGCTTCGCAGTAAAGCACCAAGTCTGGGCGAGGGAGGAAGAAAAGAGGGAAAAAAATAGAAATTAATTCATCTTCTGATCAAACAGGGGGTCTTCTCATCCTGGGGGCCTGGGGTTGGGGGGCATCACCGCTTCCACCCAGGATGAAATTTCTAAGCATTCGTGACCCTCACAGGCCAGGAGCACCCAGAGAGATGAGAGTTGGGCAAAGGAAAGACAGCAAACACAACTCCACAAAATAGCAACCTGGGAAGCCATGATTACAAAGCCCGGTTGACCATTATACCCGTCTTCCAGACCATAATATAGCTCAGGATGGAGAGTGGATATTTTATTTCTTGATTTATTTTATCGATCGTATTTAGAAGCTGTCCTTCTCTCTCACAGGGGGACCCCAGGTGGCAGGCAAAAAATATGTTGAAAACTTAAACACTAAATCTATAGAGCCAGATTGGGCTTGTGGTTAAGGTAGCAGGCTAGAAACTAGGAGATAGTTAAGTTCTAGTCCCACCTTAGGCCTGAAAGCCAGCTGAGTAACTTTGGACCAATCACCAGGAGACGGTGAGTTCTAGTCCCACTTTAGGCATGAAAGCCAGCTGGGTGACTTTGGACCAATCACCAGGAGACGGTGAGTTCTAGTCCCACTTTAAGCATGAAAGCCAGCTGAGTAACTTTGGACCAATCACCAGGAGACGGTGAGTTCTAGTCCCACTTTAGGCATGAAAGCCAGCTGGGTGACTTTGGACCAATCACCAGGAGACGGTGAGTTCTAGTCTGGCCTTAGGCATGAAAGCCAACTGAGTGATTTTGGACCAATCACCAGGAGACGGTGAGTTCTAGTCCCACCTTAGGCCTAAAAGCCAGCTGGGTAACTTTGGACCAATCACCAGGAGATGGTGAGTTCTAGTCTGGCCTTAGGCCTGAAAGCCGGTTGGGTGACTTTGGACCAATCACCAGGAGACGGTGAGTTCTAGTCCTGCCTTAGGCCTGAAAGCCAGCTGGGTGACTTTGGACCAATCACCAGGAGATGGTGAGTTCTAGTCTGGCCTTAGGCATGAAAGCCAGCTGGGCGACTTTGAGCAACTTTTCAAGGATCTCCTTCCAAAATCCTTCCTGTGTCTCAACGGCAAAATCTCACACTAGTTGCGAATATGAGTCTTGCATCAACCCACGTTCCCTCTTACCTTTTACCGTCCCCTCCACCGTGGCCGTCTCCGTCGCGTGCACCAGGAGGATGTCTCCTGAGCCCCCACGGACATCTGGACCATCATCACCCTGCAGTGGAAGAGAATTCCCCCCCCAAAAAAACCACCACTAAGAGATGATGCACCAATTTCCTTTGGATGCTCTCATTGTGCGTTTCCTGAACAGGTCTGCAAACTAGGACTGCATCAGCAGAGGAAGAAATTAATCTAGCCTAGTTCCAAAGCACAATCTGAAAGCAACCAAGCAACCCGAAAGGATGCGTCACAACTTACTTCCTGTTTCAAGGTCAGCCTGGACATGATTTCGGTGTGGTTAACCAGGGACAATTCGTCAACTTCCTCCTCCATCTGAGGGTTCTCCAAAGATTCCAGTGACTTTTGCGGCCTGGAGGTATAAGACAAAAGGGGATGGCACTGCACTGAAAGAAGGTTTCTAGTTCTCATGGTGTTTGGAAGAAATTGGGAGATAGTTCAAAGGTTAACCAACTCAGCTAACGACTGTCTCGCTTAGCGACATTGAATTTTGGGCTCAGTCGTGGTCGTACGTTGTGAGCTGTCTGTATTAAACCTCACCTTTCATGCTCGTGGTTTTCCTTCCCTGGGGTCCCACTCAGAGATGCTGGTTCTTTTATGTGGTCATCCTTAATTATTGGAGTTTCCTGGGGAAAAAATTATTGCATTATAGGCCAGACACAGATAGTCCTCCAGTTACAACGGTTCATTTAGTGACTGTTCAAAGTTACAAAGGCCCTGAAAAAAAGGTGACCCATGACCTCGAAAACCATTGGATGAATCCAGTTTTCTATTTGCTAAGAAACCCAGTTGTTTCTTCAGTTCTGGCGCCCTCCAATCAAAGCCAACACATTCTTCTACAAGTCAACAAATTCTTCTACAATTCTTCTACAAAGACGTTAAAATAAAGAATTTACATTTACTAGGCTGGAAACGTGCAGTGCGATAGTCAGAGGGGAAGCTAGAAACCCACAGAGGAGGGTAGGAAAGTCCTTAGCAGAGGTGGGTAAAAGAAAAACAAAAATGATTTTTCTGATTCTGGGATAGGAACTTTAAATTCAGTTTGGTACAAGCCACCCCTAAAAGGTCAGCATTATGCAAGAAAACAGGGGAGCCTAACGGAGTCCAGGTATGATTGCAAGAGAATATTTATAGCTCAGGCTGAACCGTGGGGTCCTTGGTTGTTTCCATGCAGACGTTTCGTGACCCAACTAGGTAATGTTATCAGTACTAGATGGGAGGAGGAGAAGGAGGAGGAGGAAGAGGAGGAGGAGGAGGAGAAAGGAAAGAGGAGAAAGGGAGGAGGAGAATGACTGTGGAGTCCTTGGTGCTCTCTGAGCTTGGTTGTTTTCATGCAGACATTTCATGACCCAACTAGGTAACATTATCAGTGCTAGAAAGGAATGGGGTCTGCGAGGAGGAGGAGGAGGAGGAGGAGGAGGAGGAGGAGGAGGAGGAGACGACATGGAGGAGAAGAACACTGGGGAGTCCTTGATGGTCTCTAAGCTTGGTGGTTTCCTTGCAGACGTTTCTTGACCCACCTAGGTAACGTCATCAGTGCCAGAAAAAAATGGGATTTGGGAGGAGGAGGAGGAGAGGAGGAGGAGAACACTGAGGAGTCCTTGATCCTTTCTGAGCTTGGTGGTTTTCATGCAGACATTTCATGACCCAACTAGGTAACGTTATCAGTGCTAGAAAGGAATGGGGTTTGTGAGGAGGAGGAGGAGGAGGAGGAGGAGGAGGAAGAGGAGACATGGAGGAGGAGAATGACTATGGAGTCCTTGATGCTCTCTAAGTTTGGTGGTTTCCGTGCAGACGTTTCATGACCCAACTAGGTAACATCCTCAGTGCTATGGAGTGTGACTCGCTCCCTGTTTATACGCAAGAGTTCAGGTCCTGAATGCTGGCAGGGGGGAGAAACCAGACCCACAACGTCCCTGCTACACCTTCCCAGTAGGCATGCAAAGCCATTGCCGATGCTCCTCCTGCTTTTACTTACTCCTTCAGAGTAGGAAGGGAGAAGCTCCCCATTGCTTTGACCCGAGGAATACAGATTGACGTATTCGCCCTCCCCTGCCGCCACGCCAACGTTGTCACTCTACAGAGACAGAAAGGAAGGGAGGCAAAGGGGTGACCCCACCTGGCAGGAGGAACACAGCACCCGCAACAAAGCACGATGGGACAGGTGGCCCGAGGTTGGCTGCTCCTGAACATGCTCTAGCTATTTGGAGATGGCAGACCCAAAGGGGTAACTCTTAATATTAACAGAACCAGTTTGGTGTACTGGTTAAGCCGGAGATGGTGAGTTCTAGTTCCGCTTTAGCCATGAAAGGCAACTGAGTGACTCCCAAGCCAATCACCAGGAGATGGTGAGTTCTAGTTCTACCTTAGGCATGAAAACCTCTGAGTGACTTTAGGCCACTCCACCAGGCGATGGGGAGTTCTAGTCCCACTTTAGGCATGAACACTGACGGGACGGTTTTTGGCCAATGAGCAGGAGACAATGAGTTCTAGTACCACTTTATGCATGAAAGCCGATTGGATGACTTGGGTCAATCACCAGGAGACGGTGAGTTCTAGTCCGGCCTTAGGCACGGAAGCCAGCTGGGTGACTTTGGGCCAATCACCAGGAGACAGTGAGTTCTAGTCCGGCCTTAGCCATGAAAGGCAACTGGGCGACTTAATTTAACAACTGCAGTGATTTACTTAAGGACGGTGGCAAGGGAGGTGGTAAAATGGGGCAAAGCTCACTCAACACAAATGTCTCGCTTAGTGACGGAAATTTTGGGCTCAACTGTGGTCGTATGTTGAAAACTACCTTGCTCGGTGTCCCAACTGCCCGCAGAAAGCTAAGCCAGCTAAAACTGGGCTGCCCTCCCCACGGCCCCCATTCAGGGTTCTCACCGAAGACTTCTGGAGAGATTCGGTGAGAGAAAGTGAGACAGAAACAGTCTTGGTTATGCTGCTGTCTTGAGAAGAAGAAGAGGAGGAGGAGGAGGAGGAGGAGGAAGAAGAACAAGAAGATGGCCTCTCCATGGTGCCGAGGGGCTGGCCAGACGTGGCTGGCGCTGCCGCCGGGTCGGAGATCGGAGCCTGGTGTGCAGGTGGAAAAGTCTGAGGAGAGGAGGAAGTGGCCACGGTCGATGAAAGAAAGGGAGGGAGGACGGGGACTTGGCCGCGAGGCAGGAAGTCTTGGGAGAAAGACCTGAAGACCGATTTGTACTGGGAAGACGGGACGAGGTGGATGACGTGGAAGGGGGGACGGCGCCAAGTCGACGAGAAAGGATAGAATTGGGGCGGGGGAGGAGGAGGAGGAGATGAGCGGGAGAAGAGGAGGGGAGGAGAGGAGAGAAAAAGACAGAGAAAAGAAATTAGAACAATGCACACAGTAGCGCCACGGCGCAGTGGTTAAAGACACTCAAGCTTGTCAGCTGGAAAAGGGGACAAGACCCGAGTGCCTCGCGACGGGGCGAGCTCCCGTTCCTCGCTCCAGCTCCTGCCCACCTTAGCAGTTCGAAAGCATGCAGCTGCGAGTAGATAAATAGGTACCACTTCGGTGAGGAAGTAACAGCGTTCCCTGCGCCTTTGGCCTATAGCCAGGCTGGCCACACGACCACGGAAATTATCTTCGGACTTAACAACTATAATCCCAGCATCCTTTGAGCATCTGAGCCCTTTCCACGTTGCTAAGAACTCAGAGGCCAAAGCGATGCAGAGAACCGAGTGAAGATTCTCCCTTGCAGGAAAAAGCTGACCTTAAAAAAGAATATCTAGAACGAATGATGAAAACTTAAAATGGGCCTTTGGCAAATGGGGGTCCATCTGCAAGAGGCGGGAGGCCAGGGAATGGACGCCTGCTTTTCCCCACTGCCGGCACGCCTGCTCTGCTCCTTGGGTCAGAGAGGGGGGACGGCAGCCGCTGACCCAGCGGAGAAAACCGGCTGCGCATCCCGCAGGGGGGGAAACGGGAAGAAACCATTTCAAGAGAGGAGTTTTAGAAAAGGAACTTGTTCTTTCTAACGTTGTTGTGCAGAAGCCGCGCTGTGCTGTTTTTTTCAACGATCCGCCCCAGGGCTCTCGTGCTACGCAATGCACAATCCACCTGACCTAATCACACACACACACACCAAGATTGAAGTTGTCGGAATCCTGGACCTCGTCGGCCTCTGCCTTACCGCCTGCTTTCAAGTTTGAAGGAGAACATCTAGCACTGATGGATGATGTTACCTAGTTGGGTCATGAAATGTCTGCATGGAAACATTTGAGTGGTTCACTCTTGGGCTACCAGAGAAGTCTACTTACAGGCTGTAAAAGAGGAAGAGTTACTAAGCTCCTCCTCCTCCTCTTCTCCACAAACCCTACTCCCTTCTAGCACTGATGATGTTACCTAGTTTGGTAACGAAACGTCTGCAAGAAAACAACCAAGCTCAGAGAGCACCAAGGACTCTGCAGTCCTCCTCCTCCTCCTCCTCCCCCCTCCTTTTCTCCACAACCCTATTCCCTTCTAGCACTGAAGACACTACCTAGTTGGGTCATGAAACGTCTGCAAGGAAACCACCAAGCTGAGAGAGCACCAAGGACCCCACAGTTCTCCTCCTCCCTTCTAGCACTGATGATGTCACCTAGTTGGGTCATGAAATGTCTGCAAGAAAACCACCAAGCTCAGAGAGCACCAAGGACCCCACAGCCCTCCTCCCCCTCTTCCTCCCACCTTCTCCTTCTCCTCCACTCCACGCACCCCACTCCCTCCTCACACTGAAGATGTTCCCCAGTTGGGTCATGAAATGTCTGCAAGAAAACCACCAAGCTCAGAGAGCCCCAAGGACCTCACAGTCCTCCTCCTCTTCCTCCCCCCCCTTCTAGCACTGATGATGTCACCTAGTTGGGTCATGAAACGTCTGCAAGAAAACCACCAAGCTCAGAGAGCCCCAAGGACTCCACAATTCACAGATGTTCTCTTGTATTGGAACATCAACAGTGCTAGAGAGTGGGGGGGGGGGTGTTATATAAGTAGCTACACGAAGCTCCTGGTGGTTCGCCTTCTTTCGTGATGAATAAATAAATGAATATATATATATATATATATATTTATTAAAAAGAGCGAGAAGAAGCAAGCTGCGAAAGGAAAGCTTTCCGTTAGTAACTCACCGAGTGCGCGGGAAAGGAACTATTCTGCTGGAGGAAGGAGTTAGAGACGGACACGCTGAGACCCTGGCCCGGGCAGACCTCCTCGGAGGCCAGGGGGCCCTTAGGTGGCTGGACACAGTAGGAGACAGAAGAGAAGGGAGCAGCGAAAGAAGCCTGTGGGAAGGAGAGAAAGAAGAGGGGAGAGGAAGAAAGACGAAAGGAAGAAGAGCAACCTACATCGAGGAGAGATAAACCCAGCGCCTGCTTTGGGGGAGGGAGCGGGGTTGGGGGTTGGACTAGAGGACCTCTAAGGTCCCCTCCAAGCCTACGATGCTGGATTCTTTTTCTATCCAAATACAGGCAGCCTTCGACGTACAACAGGTCATTTAGTGGCCGTGAGTGACCGGGTTGGGAGGGACCTCGGAGGTCTTGTAGTCCAACCCCCCTGCTCAAGCAGGAGACCCTTTACAAGCGGTCCTTGATTGACAGCCGTCCGTTTAGCGACGGTTCAAAGTTACGACGGCCCTGGGGAAAAAGGGACCTGTGAACTGCTTTTCGCGGCATCCCCGCGGTCACGTGATCCAAATTCAGACGCTTGGCCACTGACTCATACTTATGACGGATGCAGACAAGCAAAGTCTTAGTCACAGAAACGTTGCTCGCAATTTTGGTTTCGTAAGTCAAGGGCTACCTGTACATCCGACAGTCGGCAAACCGGCAAACTCCGGCAAAGAGGCGGATTGTTTAATATTTGCTTCCTGAAAAAGCGTGGCGAGAGACGAAAGGGGAACGGCTTAAGGATCTGGTTTTCTTTTCCGGAAAAAAAAAGGGGAGGAAAAAAATGATCGAAATCAGAAAAAGAAAGAAAAAAAACAAAACAAAAAAACCCCAAATGGAATAAAAGAGAAAAGGAAGCAGGGGAAGTTGCAGGCAGTCCTTAGAAGGCGAGAAAAGAAACAGAGGAACAAAACGCTTATTGCAAGAGCGCATCGCTGGGGAAACTGAGTCACGGAATACCACCACCACCACCCCCTGGTTAATTACATCCTGGTGCTTGTCCCCATCCAAAGCTGGCTTGTTTCGTTTTGTAGAATCAAGCCTGACTTCTCCGGGTTCAGAAGTATTTCAAGGGGATCTCCTGGGATCTGTGAACTGTTGGTCTTCAGGATCCTTTGTGTTACAATTTGAATCACAAATGGGTTTGATCTCCACTTGCAGCTTCCCTCTGGAAGTCGTGGAGGTTTTTAAGAAGAGACTGGACAGCCCTCTCTCCATAATGGCCTTTTTCTTGGACTGGACTAGAAGACCTTCAAGGTCCCTTCCAACCCTATTATTCTACGTTCTATGTCAGTTATGGAGGTGGAACGTAGAAGAAGGCACCAGCTGTGGATGGACTATGAACATTCAATACAATAAAACATAATAAAACAGAATTCACCCCGCCTTCCCAAAACAAAGTCCCAAACTCAAAATAATCACGCTGGAATGTGGACCACAAACATCTCATTTTCCCAGGATGGGCAAGAAGGAACTCAACCAAGATGGAGCAGAACCATAAACAGGACCTACCAGTTGTCTCTGTTTGGGGGGGAGAGCCGGAGGTGGGGCCAGATCCTGGCCAGAGTCTGCGCTGCTGAAGGAGTCGTTGAAGCCATAGACCTCCATCAGATGCTTGTTCTTCTGCTGGTAGATGTGTTCGTTCTGCGGGGTTTGGTAGAACATGGAAGGCTGAGGTTCAGAGTAGTCTTCTACAAACTGCATGTAGGCCAACACTGGAAGAGAGAGTGGACATGTGGAGGTCACCTTCTTGGTGGGATGCTCGGAGGAACCACCTCTCCCTCTTCCTGTCTCCTGCTAGGCTGGATGGATTCAGAGAGGCACAGAAGACAGATGTGAAATTAAGAAGAAAACTTTGAAGGTTGAAGCCTATTTCAAACTGGAAAACTGTGAGGATCTTCTAATCCAGGGGTTCTCAACCTTCTCTTCACCACGGACACCCTTCCTTTAAATACCTTTTGGGCCATGGACCAGGGCTATGGATCCCCAGGACTTCGTAACATTTCTTAAAGCCTTTAATTGACCCCCTATATGATGACATCGCACCCCGAGGGGTCTGTGGACCACAGATTGAGAATCACTGTCCTAGACCAAGTCAAGTCCAAGACCACTAGGGAGATCCTGGAAGCTTAACATCAACAGGCAGACAGAGATAAACAACTTCTAGACACCCTTCAAAGGAGACAATCAAAAAGCCAAAAAGGAAACAAAAAGATCAAAGTATCTTATCAGCAAATCAACATCCAGATGAGCAGAGATGAACACTAAGGTTAACGTTAGGCCAACAATCAAGGAGTAGACCATTTGCCAATCAAGGAACTACCAATTCAGATAAAGAAGCTAACAATAAACAGCCTAATCAAGGAACAACCAAGATCGCTCCCACCAACACTGTTTATATACAACAGAGAGCAAACTCACTCCCTTCTAGTCCTGATGATGTTACCTAGTTGGGTCATGAAACGTCTGCAAGAAAACAACCAGATTCAGAGGGCACCACCACTCTGAGCTACAAATATTCTCTTCCATTGGTAGAGAGTGGTTGGGGTCTTCCTCTGCCTGAAGCCCAAATCAAACAAAGAGCCCAAGTAATCTAAATAATAATAATAAACGTGAATCAAACACAACTAGCCCAATGTAAATATCTCTCAATTGCTCAACTCTTAACCCAGAGGACAAAATTCTCGTCCGGACTTCTAAAAAGAGATTCACACATTTTCCTGTTCCTTTTTTTTTGTTTGTTTGTGATTATCCACAAAGTGCTGAGCAAGCATCTAAACCAGGATGAAGTGAGAGTTGCCATGTGATTAAACCAGCAGCTAGGCAGGGAGGGGAGCAGCAAATTTGGGAACCGAAAATGTGCAGAAAGTGACACTAAACCAATGTTGTTGTTTTTTAAAATGTCCTTGGTAATCCTACAATCTTCATGTTTCTTGAGAGGGAAATTCTTTAAAAGCCAACCATTGGTTTTACGCCTGTCAGCGTTTAGATAATCACTCAGTATGATGGTGAATCATACATTAGTTTAATTTTGCAGGGGTGGGGGAAGTTGCCCTGTTGTGGTTTGGAGACATGCAACAGGCAGGAAGTTTGGGGCTTTGAAAAACTTGCTGCCTGATGGTGGAAAGTAGAAGAGAAACTCAGTGTGGCGAGTTATCTAAGTTTAGTACCGACTGGAAACTCCTTATGGCTTTTTTTCGTATCAAACAAAAAAATAAAAATGAAATTTTGAGGAAAAACAACAGCCGATAGAAAAATGTAAGTCACGCTGCAACCGTGGAGTAAGAATTTAATTTATAGCTATACCGGTAACTGCTATAAGCTGCTTATTTATAAGCCAGAGATGCTTTGGTGGTGAAATGGGAAAGAAAGAAAGAAAGAAAGAAAGAAAGAAAGAAAGAAAGAAAGAAAGAAAGAAAGAAAGAAAGAAAGAAAGAAAGAAAGAAAGAAAGAAAGAAAGAGGAAGGAAGAAAAAGGAAGAAAAAGGAAGGAAGGAAGGAAGAGAAAGAAAGAAAGAAAGAAAGAAAGAAAGAAGGAAGGAAGAGAAAGAAAGAAAGAAAGAGAGAGAGAGAGAGAGAGAGAGAAAGAAAGAAAGAAAAAGGAAGGAAGGAAGGAAGGAAGAGAAAGAAAGAAAGAAAGGAAGGAAGGAAGGAAGAGAAAGAAAGAAAGAAAGAAAAAAGGAAGAAAGAAAGAGAGAGAAAGAAAGAAAGAAAGAAAGAAAGAAAGAAAGAAAGAAAGAAAGAAAGAAAGAAAGAAAGAAAGAAAGAAAGAAAGAAAGAAAGAAAGACATTTTGCAGGGCTGAGGAAGTTCTCCTGTTGTGGTTTTTAAAAGAAAAAAGAAAAGAAAAAAACAGAAAGAAGGAAGGAAGGAAGGAAAGACAGAAGCAAGAAAAGGAAGGAAGGGAAAAAAGAAGGAAAAAGGGAAGGAAGGAAGGGAAAAGAAGGAGGGATGGAAGGAAGGAAGAGAAAAGAGGAAGAAAAGGAAGGAAAGGGAAAAAAGATGGAAAAGAGGAAGGAAGGAAATCAGAAGCTATTTCTTTATATTTTCTTCTTTTCCTATACTTTGTCTTTTCTCTTTTCTCTTTTCTCTACCCTACCTATTACTTCCTGCAAGCTGTTAATCCTTCTTCTTGAACCTTTTAATAAAGTTACGTTTTAAAGAAAGAGATGAAGGGAGCACTTACTGTGTTTGTTCTTCTTCTCCGGCAGCGGTGGGGGTTCCTCGGATTCTCTGGGCGCGTTGGGACTGGAGAAATCAGCCAGGAATTCAACAGGGGGCACTGTCTTTCCAGGCTGATAGGGCAGGACAGCCGCAAAAGGGGTGAAGACCCAGGGCAACAGCGGCGGGACGCTTAAGTCCTCCTCGGAAATGTTGTCATACTGCGAAGGGTGCCTCTCCAGGAGGACCCGACAACCGGAGACGTCGAAAGCAGAAGCCGCCGTTCCTCTCCTTTTCTTCTCCGGAAGAGCTGGTGGGATCTCGCGCAGGTCCGGCGCAGCGGTTGAGGAGTTACAATTCTCCGGAAGCTGGAAAGATTGTCCGAGGAATGGAGAGGCAGATTCCCGCAGGCCCTCCGGCAAAGGGCTGAGCACGCCAAGTCCCGGCTGGGGGATCTGGTCCGTGTTTGAGAGATCCTGCTGCAAGAACTCGTAATCAGGATCGTAATGATCTGCAGGAAAGAGAGAGAGAGAGAGAGAGAGAGAGAGGAAAAAATGATATGAAGAACAGAACCACAGAGCTGGAAACCCTGAACTTTATTTGGTGCGGAGGAAAGGCATTGATTGATGCAGAGGGGAGGGCCATGTTTACTTCCGGTGGTTTGGAAACCATATTTGTGTAGAGTTTGGGCGGTGTAGCTTGCATGAAGGAGCGGTAGAACCTAGGGGTGGAGTCAAAAAGAGGAATCAGCCTAGAATCCTTTCGTAGTCACAAGTGAACTAACTTCCCTTGAATTCTGTGGATCCTTATCTAACTCTAACCAGGTGCTGTGATTCTTGGGCACAGACTGTTTGGCAATCAATCAGTTGAACCGGACCTTCACAGGTGGACCCGGTCTTTCAGACCCGTGCCGAGCCCGCCGGCGGCTGAGCAGAGACACCCCATCTCTTTACCTAACGTTTCACAGCTTGTGTTGTGCGAGCACTGCCCGCTGTCGCAATCCAACGAGGACAGTTGCTCATCCGATTTGCTCAACTTCCCCATGCTGCTGTACGGCGAGAGGCGGGGAGATTCCCCTCCGTAGGACTGGCTGCCCCCCGACAGCCTCCGCTGGGGGTAGCAATCGTTTTCAAATTCCTGCGGGTCGGAAGGAGAAGAGATACAGGCAAAGTCCACCTCTTTTACACAACCGATCTTGGAATTAAATAGGGTGGATATTCTGACAACACTCTTCGATCTTCTCTTTAGGAACGGGGCAACGAAGAGGTACATTTTAAATGTCTGAATCCAGAAAGGAAGTTGTGATTTTTGGAATTACGGGCAGTTGGAGGTGACCTTAAATTTGTACGTATCTCCCAAGTTTGGGCCCTGAATTCTGTACAGGTAGTCCTTGACGTACGACCACAATTGAGCTCAACATTTCTGTTGCTAAGCGAGACGGCTGATAAATGAGTTTGGTTAAGTGAATCACCAAAGTTAAGTTAGACAGATGGTTGTTAAGTCCTTCTGGCTTCCCCATTTGCTTGCCAGGTGGTGGTAAAAAAGGGTCATGTGACACTGCAATCGTCATAAATACGAGTCAGTTGACAAGCCTCTGAATTTTGATGACGTGGCCACAGGGAGGCTGCAACGGTCGTAAGCCTGGACAAACAATCCTTTTTGCAACTTCAAACAGTCACTAAATGAACTGCAAGTCAAGGATTACCTATTCCAGCGGTAGGCAACCTTGGCTCTTTTATGACTCGTGGACTTCAACTCCCAGAATTCCTGAGCCAGCCATGCTAGCTCAGGAATTCTGGGAGTTGAAGTCTACGAGTCATAAAAGAGCCAAGGTGGCCTACCCCTGACCTATACAAAGGAGAGGGATCTTAAATGGACACACCATCCTATCCCGATAGCTCCTGGGTGGATACGGCTGGTAATTTACCTGTTTGTTGATTCCAATGGGTAAACTGGAGCCACTGGTTGTTCGGCTCATGGGGGCCACGATAGCCACGCGTGTAGGAGATGGTGCCGATTGACGCTTCTTGGGAGGCAAGGCTGGCGGAAGGCTGCATAAGACGAAGAAAAACTTAAAACAGAGACAGAGAATGGTGCCCGGGGAATCGGTTACAATTACATGTACATCGTCGACTCACAACCACATTTCTGTTGCTAATCAAGGCAGGTTGTTAAGTGAGTTTGCCCACCCAATTTACGACCTTTCTTACCACGGGGGTTAAGAGAATCCCTGCGGTTGCAAAGTTAGTAACACGGTTGTTAAGTGGATCTGGCTTCCCGATTGGCTGTGCTTGTCAGGAGGTCGCCAAAGGGGAATCACGTGACCCCGGGACACGGCAGCCATCCTAAGTACATGCCAGTTGCCAAGCCTCCCAATTTTGTTCACGTGACTGTGGAGAGGCGGCTGCAATGGTCGTAAGCGTGAAAAATGGGCATAAGTCACTTTTTTTCCAGTGGCGGTGCAACTTCGCCACTAAACGAACGGTTGTAAGTTGAGGACTGTGTAAGGGCAGTGTTTGACCTCTTAGAGGTGCGTTTACCTGTTTTCGGGGACCCGAATGCAAGGAAGGGGGGGCTTCGGGGGGGCAATCTCTTCGTCTGGGGCATCTGGCAACACTTCTGTGCTCGGCGTCATCCCGGCCGTCTTGTTGAGAATCTCCATCTCACGATCCGTCAAGGGAAGCTCCAACTGGCTGGAGAGGGGAGAACCATGGGTCACAAACACTGAGGAGGCTGCATCATCACAGCTGATGCATTGCAGAGAGAGAGAGAGAGAGAGAGAGAGAGAGAGAGAGAGAGAGAGAGAGAGAGAGAGAGAGAGAGAGAGAGAGAGAGAGAGAGAGAATAGATAGAAATATATATATATATATATATATATAGAGAGAGAGAGAGAGATAAGAAAGAGTGGGAGCGAGAGAGAGAGAAGAGAGAGAGAGATAATGGGTGGAGAGAGAGAGATATGATGGATGGATGGATGGATGGATGGATGGATGGATGGAGAGAGAGAGAGAAGAGAGAGCATGCAACAGAGGACATGATATATGGAAGGATGGATGGAGAGATGAAGAGACAGAAAAGACATCGGTACCTGGATGGATGGATGGGCAAGTGGACAGACATGCATGGATAGGTGGAGAGATAGAAGAGAAAGAGAGAGCTAGAAGACATGGATAGATAAACAGATAAATAAATAAAGATGGGTGGATGGATGGATGGATGGATGGATGGATGGATGGATGGATAGATGGACAGAAGACATGAATACATGGATGGATAACTGGATAATAATTAGATGGATGGATAATAGATTAAGTAGACAAGATAGGCAGGAATAGAGACAGACATAGACAGAGAGATGATATAAATGGAGAGATAGAGGATGTGAAACCAGCCACGAGGAAGTTATATTACTGGAGCTCCAAGCCATATGTGGTTCTCCAGGATCACAGCATCCCCAACTCTTGGAAAGAAATCTCTCTAAACTTTTTGTCCATTTAAGCTGTCAATCACAGGGGCCGCAAGAGTTAACCCATCTTAACCTTCATCAGAAATAGCTACTCACCTGTCTGCTGTAGACACAGGTAAGGTGGGCTTGACTGGGCTGGTGGGGGATGGGTGTTCCTGCTTCTCAATTGTGAGTTTCACCAGCTCCTGATTAGCAACAGAACACACACACACACACAAACACAAAATTATACATTTTTTGCATTCATCTTATTGCCCGAAAAACACCCTCATTTCTTCTCTCTCTCTCTCCTTCAAAACTCATTTATTTATTCCCTATTTAAACAACGGCCCACCCCAAAAGCAGCTAAGGGCAGATTTAGGAAAGGCACGCTGCCTCCTCCTGGTTTAGTGACTACAATCAGGTGCAACAATAGGCTGCAATCCCTGAGCATCCTGGCATGACGGAACCTTGATGGTGACGTTCAAACCACAGCTTCTGTGCTGTGGACTCGCTAGAATTGCAAACGCGGTTTCTTCTCATCTTGCAATTCCTGGCTTGCAACATCATCAGTGGTAGAAGGAAGTGGGGTTTGTGGAGTGGAGGAGGAGGAGGAGGAGGAGGAGGGAGGGGGAGGATGTGGGGTCCTTGGTGCTCTCTGAGCTTGGTGGTTTTCTTGCAGACGTTTCATTACCCAACTAGGAAGCTCCATCAGTGCTAGTCCCTGAAACTGAAGTGTCTGCCTGTACATTAGGCTTCCTCACACCCTACCATCGACCAAATCCCACCATCAGTAAGAAGTTCAACACAAACATTAATGCACCTCCCAGCTCGAAGGATGGGTCATTCTAATGGAGAAGGTTTCATTCCAAACGTTGCCTCCATAGCAGGAATACAACAGACAATTGTGTGTAAATCACTAATCGGGGTGATCGGTGGCTTTCATGACATCCCAATCTCGTTCTTGCAAGGGTGAGTTTTGAGAAATTAGCACGTCCTTCACTTTGGAGCAGGGAAGCTAGTGGCTTTGCACCCCCACCATCCTTTCTCATGTTGGGCAGGAATGATGGAAGCTGCTCCAGTGTTCTTGGAAAGCAGTGGATTAGAATAAAGATTGATAGGGCTGGAAGGAACCTTGGAGAGCTTCTAGTCCAACCCCCTGCTCAAGCAGGAGACCTTATACCGTTTCAGACAAATGGTTGTCCAATCTCTTCTTAAAAACTTCCAGTGTTGGAGAACCCACAACTTCTGGAGGCAAGGAGTTCCACTGATTGATTGTTCTAACTGTCAGGAAGTTTCTCCTCAGTTCCAGGTTGCTTCTCTCCTTGATGAGTTTCCATCCGTTGCTTCTTGTCCTGCCTTCAGGTGCTTTGGACACAAGTCAGTCCTCCCCCCTGTCTCTGTGACAGCCCCTCAATTATTGGAAGATGCTATCATGTCACCCCTAGTCCTTCTCTTCGTTAGGCTAGAGACACCTAGTTCCCTCAACCCTTCTTCATACAATTTAGCCTTCAGATCCTTCGTTACTTTTATCACTCTTCTCGGCACACTTGAGGACTAACTCTACAAGGGGTTCAGGAACACCAACAAGTAGAGCCCATACCTTAACTCCATCCAGAACCGCCTTGATAACCCCCCTGACTGTGTTCACCACCTCTTTGTCTTCAGAGTTGATGCCTTCAAGCATCACCTGATCGGACCATCGAATCAAATTTCCCAAACTCTGATACACTCGGCTGTAACAGGAAGTGATGGCAGAACTGCAGAAGTGAAAGAAGAAGAAGAAGTTAGAAGGAAGAAGAGGTGGAGAGACTTGCCTTAAGTTATTAAGGGTCAGAAAGCAGCCATGCACTGCTGCTAAAGATTAATTTCTTTATATAGGTAGTTATCTCTCTCTCTCTCTCTCTCTCTCTCTCTCTCTCTCTCTCTCTCTCTCTCTATCTATCTATCTATCTATCTATCTATCTATCTATCACAGTATCTATCTGTCTGCCTGTCTGTCTGTCTGTCTGTCTCCTTTCTTATCTCTAATAATAATAATAATAATAAAGTTGGAAGGGACCTTGGAGGTCATCGAGTCCAACCCCCTGCTCAGGCAGGAAACCCTATACCATTTCGGACAAATGGCTGTCCAGTCTCTTCTTAAAAACTTCCAGTGTTGGAGCATTCACCACCTCTCTCTCTCTCTTTCTCATCTCTCATCTCTATCTTTAATTCTATCTCTGTATCCTCTCTCTTTCTCTCTCTCTATTATCTTGCTCTCTCTCTCTCGCTCTCACTCTTTCTTATCTCTGTCTCTATCTATATTTCTATTTCCCCTCTCCCCCTCTCTTTTTGCATAATATTTAGTTTGTTCAAAGAAAGTTAAAATGCAAAACACCAACATATTTTTTTAACAAAAACGAAAAAACAAAAGAAGAAAATAACGCAACAAAAATCCATGAAGGTGTCTTAGGAAAAAAAAAGACTAACACAGATACATATAGCATCCTCCCTAGTTGAATGCTGATTAATATAAAAGTTTCCCACCCTGCAAAAAAAAAAAAAAAAAGGCCAAAGAATTTTAAACTACTAAACTACTAAATCTGTTTACAAATTGCACACCGGTCATCTATATATTGCATTCATAACAAAATGGGGAAAACAACAATAATAAAAATACGATATAAAAGTTTAAAGTAGTAAAGTAATAATAAAAGAAAGACCAGATTTAAATTCCAAAACCCTCTGTTAACAAACTGCTATTGAAATCCAACTCGTAGAAGATTTACCGCAGCTTCAATCCCAGATTATCCCAAAAAGTAACCCTAATTGGTCCCAGATCAACTATCCACGCATTTGTATATCTGCATTTGTAACACCTCCTAATTTTAATGGGTGTCAACTTTCTGAATTTATACATTGGTATGCAAGGCAAGGCGGCAACAGCAGAGGGCAGCACTTGGCTGATCTCAAGAAGTAGGGTCAATCCCTGGATGGGAGACTATCAGGAAATTTTGGGGTTGGGCTAGGAAGTTGAAAAAATATCCCCAAAGAAGGTAACATTAAACTACTTCCATATTTCTGACAGAAAACTACATGGAGGAGATGACGCCCCAACCTTGGCTGATCTTTAGCTAAGCAGGATTGGGCCTGGCTAGTCCTTGGATGAGTATCTACAAGGAAACCTAAGAGTGATGAGCTAGCTCAGGGGTCTTCAAACTTGGCCCTTTGATGACTTGTGGACTTCAAGTCCCAGAATTCCTCAGCCAGCGTGCCTGGCTGAGGAATTCTGGGAGTTGAAGTCCACAAGTCATCAAAGGGCCAAGTTTGAAGACCCCTGAGCTAGATGGACAAGTTGAAAACACATCCAGGAGGAAGACAATGGTAAAACATTTATTGTTGGCAAGAAACCCTCCTGTCCATGAAGCCACCAAGAGTTGAGCTTGGTCAAGGGAGACTTGACTGACTAGGGAAAGATTTCCTCTGGTGCTCCAGATGTTATTCAATGACTCTTCCACACATCTGGCCTGTCTCTAATGGGTATGATGCAGAGCCGTAGTCCAGCCACACAGAGAGAGTCAACGGTTGCTTCTTCTGGTAGATAAGCAAGCATGAGAAAAGAGAGTCCTGAACTACGTTCACCTTGGTTGGCCTACCAGAAGCAGCCACCTCAATCCTGCTTCTCAACTGAGAAGGACAAGAGTTTTATGATGTTCTGACTGTCAGAAAAGTTCTCCTAACTTCTAGGTTGGATCTTAACAAGCTTCTACCCATCGCTTCGTGTACCAAACTCTCAATCCAGCTACTCAACACGTCGCGTTCACGACTCACCTCTGCTGAATCCGTGGGTCCGTCTGAACCAGGGGCAAGATGGCTTCCAGAACTTTGCTGGCAGATCCTGGCAACATCTCCAGCACCTTGTTATCAATTGCCATTTTGTCCACGATGGTCTTAAAGTAACGCAGGGCGCTCACTACATCCTTCTCTTTCTCTTCCAGCCAGCTCAAGTTCTGAGACAGGAAGAGCATTTTTAGCAAGGTTCCTATCGAATGGCAGGGATACTAAAAGCACGCAAACCATTTTCCCTGCATCCATTCATTCTGTTTATCCATCCATCTCCCTACCCATTCATTCTGTCTGTCTATTCATCCATGCAGTCCTTATATCTGTCAATCCATCCATCCATCCATCCATCCATCATATCATTGATCCATCTACCCATTCATTTTATATATCTATTGATCTATCCATCCATCCATCCATCCATCCACTCACCCATCCATCCATCCATCCATCCATCCATCCATATCATTAATCCATTTACCCATTCATTTTATATATTTATTCATCTATCTATCCATCCATCCATCCATCATATCATTGATCCATCTACCCATTCATTTTATATCTATTCATCTATCTATCCATCCATCCACCCACCCACCCATCCATCCATCATATCATTGCTCCATCTACCCATTCATTTTATATATCCATCCATCCATCCACCCACCCACCCATCTATCCATCCATCCATCATATCATTGATCCATCTACCCATTCATTTTATATAATCCATCCATCCATCCATCATTGCTCCATCTATCCATTCATTTTATATATCCATCCATCCATCCATCCATTCTATCCATTCATTTTGAAGTCAAATTGTTCTAAATCCAAAGTGTCCCATTCTGAATCCAGAAAATATAATTCCCATCAGGTTTTGAGATGCCTAAAGCCCAGCAGCTCTGGGTGCGCCGTACCCCAAAACTGTCTGTTTTAGATGTAAAGCTACTTCTAGAAACTCTTTCTGGACAGAGAGGACCGCTGGTTTGAAAGAGGGGTCAAAGAGGTCCCTCTACAATCAGATTGAACAGCCCTCTCTCAACGGGGGTGGGGGTGGGGGGGGTGGAGATACGACACCAACTGTCTCCCCTTTACAACACAGTCTCTTTTCAACAGTTCCAAGAAGGCTCCACACCCATTTGCACTATTCAGGTGACCCCGAGGGCACAGATAAGCCTCCAGGTGGCCTCAAGGACTCTCAGAGAGAGCACTAATGACCAGATGACTGCAAGGAATATAAATCCTTCCATCCTTCACCATTCAGTCAGTCCTGAAGAAGCTTCTCGGGGACAAACCATGACCTGGATGACTTGAGAATCTCCACAGACTTCTAGAAACAGTTTTGCAAAGAAAACAAACTCTTTTCGATTAAGGAGATTCAATTTTTTTAACGATTTGCATCCCGCTAGTGTGTATTCTTTTACTGAAGGCACAACACCCAGTTCATTTTCTCAGTAGGGGAGTAGCTGGCAGTGAACTGCACCCTCCTTGACAAGCCAGGCTGTTTTTCAAGTGAAGAAAGAGGTTGCAATGCTCTAATGGCCTACGCCAATAATACAAAACCAACTGCACATATCTGGCTCCTTTTGTTGAAAAGGCACCAATCCGTCTGGGAGAGAGAGAGTAATAGTTGCGTGTCCTAAAACAACCCCAGGCCAGGAAAAAGGGATGGAGGAAATTGCAAAAGATGGTCTGGCTTCTGGCCCCGTGTTCCACAAAGACACCGGTGTCGAGAGAGGCTGACAAAAGACATTTCCTCTTTCATCAGCCCTGTGTGGTAGACCAGCCAGGACACACGACCAGGTCGCTAATTTTACTCTACTTTATTTTCAGGTTTGAGGTGAAAAGAATCTTGCGAGATTGAAAAGCGCGACTCTTCCCCCCTGCCTCTTTGACAGCCCCAAATCCTGAGAAGGGCTCAAAACTTCTTATCCCATACAGGTAGTCCTCGGCATTATGGCCACGGCCGAGCCCAAAGTGTCCGCCGCCAAGTGAGACGTGTGTTAAGTGGGTTTTGACCTGTTTTACGAACTCTCTTGCCACTGTTGTTAAGTGAATCCGGCTTCCCCCGTGGACCTGTCAGAAGGTCACAAAAGGAGCGAGTGAGGTTATCCCAGATTATTCAGAATTTGCAGGAAACCACGGGGACGTCCTCACGTAGCCGTCACCAATATGAGCTTGCGTTCCACATCTGATGCAAAGGTAGAAGGCCCAAAGGTGCTTTTTTTCAAGAGGCAACTGGGCCTTCTTTGCTTTTCTTGGAAGACCTTTCGCTTCTCATCCGAGGAGCTTCTTCAGTTCTGACTTTATGGTGGGAAATGGAAGGATTTGTATTCCTTGCAGTCGCCTGGTCGTTAGTACTCTTTCTGAGAATCGCTGAGGGCTCAGGTAAACCTCCACAATTCCAGACTCAATAACGGTCATCAAGTGGAGGATTACCTGTCCTTAACCAGGTTCGCCTCGACCAACCCGCCAGTTTTACCTTGTTCACAACCTTCTCGGGGGATTTCACCACTAGGTCAGGCTGCTTTCCTTTCTTAGAGGGTGTCCTTTTTATTTTGGGGGAGTGGAACTTGTCCTTCAGCTTCATGGTGAACGAAGAGAGATGAGAACGCTGAGAGTCTATCAAAAAAACAGAGACAAAAAACACGGTCAATAAATGGGAACCGACGCCATGCTTGAACCAAACTATAGGCCAGGATGTGCCTGACATCCGGGAGCTCCGAGCTTAAGTGGGTGGGTTCACGACAGGCACAGCCCTGTTCTTTGCACTACAAACTCCACCAGATGCTGAAATGTACCTACCACAACTCTTTAAAACAGCCATTTGCCTTTCCTGTAATCACAAATGCAGCCTCTGTTGGCAACTCTTTAAAGCAGCTGCGTCTTTCCCAGGTCTGAAACACAACTCCAGTCGGTCTACAGCGCTTAAAGCGGCCCCGTCTTTTCCCCCCAGGCTTGTGAATGTAGCACTGATTTGCCACGTTTCAAACAGCCACATCTTTCCCCAAATTTACGTGGAGGCCAATGTGTGCACGATTCCGGGGGGGGGGGGGGGAGGAAAAAAAAAACTGCTTTAAGAGCTGCAAACCTTTCTTACGTTTGTTCCCCTGCATGCTGAAAAATACCTATTTGGAATTCAGTCTTCTCCTGCCTTCAGATGCTTTGGTGGTGGTGGTGGGGAAATAAGAGTAACAGAGTTGGAAGGGACCTTGGGGGGTCATCTAGTCCAATCCCTTGCTCAAGCAGAAGACCTATATCATTCCGGACAAGTCTCTTCTTGGAAACTTCCAGTGATGGGAGCACCCACAACTTCTGGGAGCCAGCTGTTAAACCGATTAATTGTTCTAAATCAACCCCTCCTCTCTGTGGCAGCCCCTCAAATATTGGAAGATGCAATCAGATCTCCCTGAGCTGTTCTCTTCAGCAGTTCTGGTTTCCAGAAGTGAGTTTCCAACACACACACACACACATGCGTGTTTGTGGCAGGCATGGATGGAAACCTTGCTAGTTGTGTCTGTTTGGCTAAAGGCTGCGCAAGCCTTGCCCAGCTGCCTTTAAACAATCTCCAGCTGTTGAGTCATGGTCTTCCCTGTGATCTAAAATTTGTTTTGCCCTGAGCTAACTGATGAAAGTGTGTGTGTGTGTGTGTGTGTGTGTGTGTGTGTGTGTGTGTGTGTGTGTGAAATATCAGCTGGTGATTTCCAGAGAAGAGGACTAGAGAGGGGGGGAGGAAGTGAAGGGAGAAAGAGAGGAGAGGGGATTCAAAGCAGTTTGTCTCTGACTGCCACTATCCATCATTCCTGGCTTAACAGTTTGATGTCTGGTTGGGTCCAAGTCTCTGGAGCCCTTCCAGGAAGTAAGTTATGCCAGAACATTACGTCTGCTGGAGGGAGGTTGCTGGGAAGTCACTGGATGAATTAACGGCACAAGGGAAAGAGAGGAAGGGAGGGCGAGAGGGAGGGAAAGGAGAAAAGGAACGAGGGAGAGAGGGAGAGAGGATCAGAGGAGGAAGGAAAGAAAAGGAAAAAGAAAGAAGGGGAGGGAAAGAAGGAAGGGTGAGAGAAAAGGAGAAAAGGGAAAGAAAGATGAGAGAAGCAAAGAAGCAAAGAGAGAAACAAGGGGAGGGAGGGAGGGAGGGGAAAACAAGGAAAGAGAAAGAAGGGAAGAGAAAACGAAGGAGGAGACAAAAGGAGAAAAGGAAAGAAAGATGAGAGTAAGAAAGAAGAGAGAGATCAGAGAAACGGGGAGGGAGGGAGGAAAGAGCGAAGGATCAGAGAAAGAAAAGGAAAAAGTAAGGAAAGAAAGAAGGAGGAAGGGAAAAAAGGGAGAAAGAAGGAAGGAAGGAGAAAAAGGGAGGCAAGGAAATATAGACGAGAGGGGGAAAGAAGCAGAGAGAGAGAGAAAGGGAGTGAGGGAGATCAGCGAAGGAAGGAGAGGAGAGGAGAAAAGGAAAGAGAAGAACGGAGGAGAGAAAAGGAGAAAAGGCAGAGAAAGACGAGAGAAAGAAGGCAGCAAAGAGAACGAGAGAGAGAGAGAGAGATCAGAGAAGGAAAGAAGGAAGGAAAGAAGGAAAAGAACTGAAATCCTGAGAGTAGTTCTTCACCGAGTCTTCTAAGTGATATCAGGCTGGCTGCAAAGGAGACAAACTTCTGTTTTAAGGAAACCCCAAATTTGCCTGCCAAACTAGTATTTTACCCAGTATTTCTGGGGGGTGGGGGCAGCGTGGAAGTCACGTGATCAAAATTCAGGCAGGGGGGAGTTTTTTTAAGAAGAGATTGGGTAGCCATTTGTCTGGGATAAGGACAAATCCTCCATATTCCCTTCCAGTGCTATGATTTCTATTATGTCTTGAAATCATATGATGGAGGAAGGGGGGAGCTAGATATGTCTAGCCTATTGAAGAGAAGGATTGGAGGGGGGGGGAAACGTGTGATAACTGTCTTCCAGGACTTGAGGGGTTTGTCACAGAGAAGAGGGGGTCAACTTATATTCCAAAGCACCGGAAGGCCGGAGGAGAAGCCACGGATGGAAACTGATCAAGGAGAGAAGCAATCTAGAGCCACGGAGAAGTTTTCTGTCGGTGAGAACAACTGATCAATGGAATGACTTGCCTTCTGGAGTTGTGGGTGCTCCATCGCTGGAGCTTTTCAAAAATAGACCAGACCTCCATTTGACTAGGACGGGATAAGGCTCCGGCTTTGAGCCAGGGGTTGGACTGGAAGACCTCCCGAGGTCCCCTTGCCGCCCTAGGGTCTCTCGAAACGAGTTCAAGGAAGGAAGATGGCTCAAGAGGTGGGAAAAGTAGTCAAAGCAAAGCAACTGAAACCAGGAATGCTTCGCCTGGAGTCATGAAGGTGGACCGGAGATGTGATCGCGGTTTCAACAGCTGAAGGGCCATCAGCAGCTCGGGAGAGAAAACCAGACTGAGCGAAAACCTCAGGCTTTAAAACGGAACGCGTCCCAAGCGTGTCGTTTGGGGAAGTCTGACTGAGGAGCAAAGGTAACCACGGAGGATGATGCAGGCACTGAAGAATGAAGCGCCTGTAGGGTTTTGGAGGGCAAGACCCAGCTTGGAGAGGAGACACACCCTCCAGGAAACAAGAAAAGGGACGCCTGGAGCCGATCCTGGCTTAGAATCAAGCGGAGATGGAGGTAAAAGGGAAGAGAAGATCTGGGCTCCACTGCTTTTTAAAGTTGCATCACATTCTCCACTTTTGGACTTCTTTCTCTCGGGGAAACAAGCCTTGGGACTTCTATAATGAAGCCCCCTGTTGCCAGGGGCTATTTACCTGTCGTCCGGGCAACGGGGGTGATGTCATCGGTCCCTTTCACTGGGGAAAAAAAAAAAAAACACCGCGGTGGGGAGGGGGGAGAAGAATGGCTTCTTCGGAGAAGAGCAATCAACCTCCATCCCAAGTGGTCCAGAAGATTCTCCGGGGATGTCATGATTATGGCTAGGTTTAAGGAAGCCTCAGCCCAAGTATCCCAATGATGTTTTTTCAGGAGGCAACTGGACTTTCTTGTTTTAATAATAATAACAACAACAACAACAACAACAACAACAACAACAACAACAACAACAACAACAACAACAATAATAATAATAATAATAATAATAATAATAATAATAATAATAAAAGTTGGAAGGGCCTTGGAGGTCATCGAGTCCAACCCCCTGCTCAGGCAGGAAACCCTATACCATTTCGGACAAATGGCTGTCCAGCTCTTTTTAGAAACTTCCAGTGTTAGAGCATTCACCACTTCTGGAGGCAGGTTGTTCCACTGGTTAATTCTTCTAACTGTCAGGAAGTTTCTCCTTAGTTCCAGGTTGCTTCTCTCCTTGATTAGTTTCCATCCGTTGCCCTTCCTTCCTTCCTTCCTTCCTTCCTTCCTCCTTCCTTCCTTCCTTCCTTCCTTCCTTCCTGAATCATAGAATCCTAGGGCTGGAAGGGACCTTGGAGGTCATCTAGTCCAACCCCCTGCTCAGGCAGGAAACCCTATACCATTTCAGACAAATGGCTGTCCAGTCTCTTCTTAAAAACTTCCAGTGTTGGAGCATTCACCTCTTCTGGAGGCAGGTTGTTCCACTGGTTGATTCTTCTCACTGTCAGGAAGTTTCTCCTCAGTTCCAGGTTGCTTCTCTCCTGGATTAGTTTCCATCCGTTGCTTCTTGTCCTGCCTTCGGGTGCTTTGGAGAAGAGCTTGACTCCCTCTTCTTTGGGGCAGCCCCTGAGATATTGGAAGACTGCTATCATGTCCCCCCTCGTCCTTCTCTTCATTAAACAAGACATACCCAATTCCAGCAACCGTTCCTGATATGTTTTAGCCTCCAGTCTTTGTCGCTCTTCTCTGTACTCTTTCTAGAGTCTCAACATCTTTTTTACATTTCTTTGAAGACGTTTCGCTTCTCATCCAAGAAGCTTCTTCAGCTCTGACTGGATGGTGGGGGAATGGAAGGATTTATACTCCTTGCAGACAGCTGGTCGTTTGCCTTCTTTTAGAGAGTCGTTGAGGCCACTTGGAGGCTTATCTGTGTCGTCAGGGTCCCCTGAGAAGTGCAAGTGGGCATGGAACCTTCTTGGAACTGCTGAAAGGACTGTGTTGTAGACTGGGGAGAGATGATGTGGTATCCCTCCCCCTCCGTTGTAGCTGTTCAATTTTGAAAGGGCGAAAAACGGTCATAAGTCCCTTTCTTCAGTGTCGTTGAAAACTCTGAACGGTCGCTAAACAAATTATTGTTAAGTTGAGGACCACCTGTACTATAATTTGGTGGACTGAGGGTCCATTTCAGCGCCCGTTTCTGAGGGGCCAAACGCTGCCACTCAAGTGACTGGTTCAGGAACCAGACGGAAAGGGATTCTAGCCAGTCCTATAAAATCCTACATTTTCAGAGACTGACCTGGTTGTGGGATCCTTGGTGCTCTCTGAGTTTCGTGGTTTTCTTGCAGACGTTTCATGACCCAGCTAGGTAGCATCATCCATGTTAGAAGGAAGTGGGGTTTGTGGAGTGGAGGAGGGAAGAACAGGAGGAGGAAGAGGAGGAGTGTGGGGTCCTTGGTGCTCTCTGAGCTGGGTGGTTTTCTTGCAGACGTTTCATGACCCAGCTAGGTAACATCATCAGTGCTAGAAGGGTGTGGAGTTTGCTCTCTGTTTATATACAAGTGGCATTCCCTGTCAGGTTTGGTGGGAGTGTTCTTGATGATGCCTTGATTAGGCTGTTGTTTACTGTTTGTCTGGGCTGGTAGTTCTTTGATTGGAGTATTGTTTACTTCTGGATTGTTGGTCAAGTGTTAATCTTGGGGTCAATCTCTGCTTATCTGGGCGACCTGGTTAGCGGCCTGCAGATGGAACAATGGCCGGAAGGGCAAAGCAATATAGACTGGAGTTGTAAAGAGACAAAGGGTGTTATTGTGCCAATCATGTTAGGATGAGTATGATGTCATCCAGTCTTCCAGTACTTGAGGGACTGTCACAGAGAAGAGGGGATTGACTTATTCCCCAAAGCAGGTGAGGGCAGGAGAAAAAGCCACGGGTAGAAGATCATTAAAGAGAGAAGCAACCTAGAAGCAAGGAGAAATTTCCTGAGGGGGAGAACAATTAATCTGCGGAACGGACGTTGCCTCCAGAAGTTGTGCAGGTCTTCAAACCATTTGACCAGGATAGTATGAGGTCTCCTGTCTTGACCAGAAGGTTGGATTAGAAGTCCTGCAAGGTCCCTTTGGATTCTATGATTCATCGTAGTTTCCATTAGACACCAGGGGCTCTTTTGCTGCTAATGAATCACGGCCAGCAAAAATGAACCATTAAAATGTGAATGGAGCAACTTCCGCGTGACTCTTCGTACAAACCCCTGGCCATGATTGGGAGGATTTCTTGGCACCCCCGTAAGCTAGAACAAGCAGCCATGGTTAAGACAGAGTTTAGCTCTCGGTACGAATATGCAATCTATGATTTATTGCTCTGTTACCATCTCTCTCCGCTGAGTGTGGTTCAACGTTAAATCACTCCTGATGGAACACAACATAATTCACCATCTAAGGAAGTTGTCTGTTGTCTCTGCTCTGGATGTGGCTCCTTCCCATATTTGGGAGGCATGCTTGGAAACACTGGGAGGAGGAGGAGGAGGAGGAGGAGGAGGAGGAGGAGGGAGGAGGAGGAGGAGGAGGAGGAGGAGGAGGAGGAGGAGGAGGAACTTAGTAACTCTTCCTCTCCTACAGCCTGTAAGTTGACTTCTCTGCTAGCCCAAGAGTGAATCCCTCAAATAAGAAAACCAGGAGAAGTCTTCCCCATTAATACACAATTAACAATAAGCATGCTTCTGGTGAAGGAGCAAAGAAGAGAAGAACACAGGGAGATACAATAGCTGTCTTCAACCATCTAAAAGGTTGTCCTGGAGAAGACAGGGCAGAATTGTCCAGCGTCACTGCAGAAGATAGAAGGAAAGAAAGAAAGGAGAAGCTTCAAATACAAGGAGCTCCATTTTGGTGGAACATCTGGAGAAGTTTCTTAATGATAAGATGCTGTTCAGCAATGAAGCAGACGGCACTAGAAGATGGTGGACTCTCCTTTGCTAGAAGCACTTCCACTGAAGCTGAGTGGCATCTGTCAAGGATGCTGTAACAGTCAGTTCCCGAATCTGCCAAGGATATCGACTAGTCCAGGGGTAGGCAACCTTGGCTCTTTTATGACTTGTGGACTTCAACTCCCAGAATTCCTGAGTCAGCATGGCTGGTTCGGGAATTCTGGGTATCGAAGCCCACAAGTTATAAAAGATCCAAGGTTCCCTACCCCTGGACTAGACCCACGTTTATCAAACTTGGGAACTTTAGGACGTATGGACTTCAACTCCCAGAATTCCCCAGCTGGAATGCCCCAGCCAGGATACTGGGAGTTGAAATCTACAGATCTTAAACTTCCCAAGTTCGAAAATCACAGCCCTAGATGGTTTCCGAGTTCTGTCCCAACCCTTCCATTTCAACATTCTTCCAAAATTATATTTTTTTGTCCAATTTCTCTGTTTCATGGACTAAAAAACAAAACAAAAACAAAAAAACGCCTTAGTCTGTGGCAATCTTGGGATCTCCAGACAGTCCAGCCACCCATTAGCAATCAGTAACTTACTGAGTAATGCAACCGTCGTAAATATGAGCCATTTGTCAAGCGTCCGGATTTTGATTATGCGACCAGGGGGGTGCTGAAAAATGGTCATAAGTTCCTTTTTTCTTTTAAATATATTTTAATAAGTTTTATATGGATATGGGAAGGATAGGGATAATATGGGTAAAGGATGGGGTTAGAGAGTGGAGTTGGGATAGGGATGGGAATAGGGGTAGGGATAGGTACAGTAGTGGGGTTTACCCCCACATAAACAATCCAACGCTTATACAAGCAGACTCTCGTCCGGGTACACGTATTGAATAACAGTAATTAATACAATACTAAACAATTATAGTCATTAATACTAAAAATAGTCATAAAATAAAAGCTTACTAATTAAATATAATTTAGCTCTAACGTAATGCTAACCATTGATAAAAAATTTCCCATGTCCTAAAATACACTGAATCCTCTTTCTGTCAGTTCCTTTTTTCAATGCCGTTGTAACTTCAAACGGTCACTAAGGGAACCGTTGTTAAGTTGAGGACTACTTGTCCTGCCCTACCCCAGTAAACAAAGGAAGTCATTTGGTTAAACAAGTCACAAAGGGGTGACCTGGTCCCAGGAGAATCAGAAACCAAAAACGGGAAAGGTATGACGATTTCCTCCGAGGTGATCTCCATCACCTCTCTCGTGTTATGGACAGCCATCGGTAGCCTTAGTTGGAGAACAGCAAGGGGAGAAGAAGAGAGACAGAGAAGGTTGAGGAGCTGATCCGTCATACTTCCCCAAGGAATTTCTTTGGAGAAGACTTCTGGAGAAATCTGCAACCTAAAGATAATAAAAAGGCCCACTGCCTTTTTTTTTTTTTTGAATGAAAACAAGAGATTTCGGAGGAAGTAAAGACACTAGAAGCAGAGCAGAAAGGTCAACATTTGAGGTTGATTCCTCCAAAACATGTGGTCATCGCCAAGGGTTCTGCCACAAATCAGAGCCAAAAATAGCTCTGCTGATGATGCATCAGCAGAAGGTTGCATAAATGCAACAGCTCTCAAAAGACCTTGTTCTAAACATCTGCCAGACAGGAAGAATCTGGACCACACACTGAGTTCCAGATAAGATGATATGTTCTCCGTGCCTCTACACAAGTCAACTGGTGGTCAGCACTAAATTGGTGCTAGATAAGAGTTAACAGGATTCCAGGGGGGGTCTGGATCTGGATCGCTTGTGGGAACTTAATGATTCTAGACTGATTCCTCTCTTGACTCCACCAAGGACTGCCCCTTGTTCTCCTACAACTTCACAGCAAGCTTTCAACGGAATGGTCTCGCCATAGGGTGGTGCAATCATCTCCTATATAACAGAATAACAGAGTTGGAAGGGACCTTGGAGGTCTACTAGTCCAACCTCTTGCTCAAACAGGAGACCATTCTGGACAAATGGCTGTTCTAATTTCTTCTTGAAAAGCTCCAGTGACTGAGCATTTACTGGCTGGATGCCCTTCCTGATGCCTACACAGAGTTCACAGCAAATATATTTTTTTTTCTTTGCGCCCTAGGAGAGAGAAACGTCTGCCGCTGCCTAGGATTCAGCTCTCAACTTTCCGAGTGGGAGGACACCACTAGGTCACCCTGCCCCTCGTTGTAAGCTGAGGACTGCCTGCATATAATTCCTAGAGTCCATCCTCTTGCTTACCGCTGTGGTACTCTGCTCTGAACACCTTGGAGAAATGATCTAAGATAACATTCTTTAGCCAAATAAAATCTCTGCCACGGGGGACTAAGAAAAGTCCGTGACATTTCGGAGAGACCCACTGTTGCTATACAAAACTTTCCCAACTGCACTTAAAATTAAAAAAAAAAAAAGTTGTAATCCGTTAAAGCCAACAAGGAAAGTTCCTCGCTAAAACTCCAAAGTCCTGTTTTTTTTGTTTTTTTTTTAAAAATCACAGCTTATCCTTAAGTAATTCCTCGCCTCAAATACACAACACAATCCAAAAAGAGACAGCTGTTGCGTGTCGGTGCCAACCAGGCTAGGCGGGGGCCACTTCCGTTTGATGCTAAGGTTTTTTTTTTTTTTTCCTCTCCTTCCTCTCTTCGCTTCCATTCAGCTCAAACTCATAGAAGCCAGCTGTTTGGGCAAAAATCCCAAAAGCGCTTCTTCCAACTTCTCGGCTTAAAAATAACACAATGCAAAGTTGAGGTTTGGGGAGGCAACACCCTCCTCTTAAAACAATTTCTCCCCCCCCCCGCCCAGGTTAGAGTTCTCCCACTGGTCCTCCCTTTTGAAAGCCTGTCCCGGAGGCCCTTGCCACATCTGGGGATCTCAATAAACAGCCAGCGAAGAATAAAGGAAAGAAAATGTTTGGGAAAGATTTCCCAGGCTGAGAAGACATCCTGAAACCTCTCCAAGCCGACTCATATTTTTCCGGAGAAGAAAAAGCGACATCCTCACCCTAGCAATAAGGAGAAATTTCCTGCAATTAATCAGTGGAACGACTTGCCTCCAGAAGTTGTGGGTGCTCCATCACTGGAGGTTTTCAAGAGGAGGTTAAGACAGTTATTTGCCCCGAATGGAATGGGGCCTCCTGCTTGAGCAAGGGGTTGGAGCAGGAAGGAAGGAAGGAAGGAAGGAAGGAAGGAAGGAAGGAAGGAAGGAAGGAAGGAAGGAAGGAAGGAAGGAAGGAAGGAATATGGGGATGGAGGGGAGGAGGGGAGGAGAGAAGAGGGGAGGGAGGGAGGGAGGGAGGAAGGAAGGAAGGAAGGAAGGAAGGAAAGGAAGGGGAGGAAAGTGAAGTGAAAGGAAAGGAAAGGAAAGGAAAGGAAAGGAAAGGAAAGGAAAGGAAAGGAAAGGAAAGGAAAGGAAAGGAACCACTGGAGAGTTTTAAGAAGAGATTGGACAACCACTTGTCTGAAATGCTTGAGCATAGACTAGACGACCTCCAAGGCCCCTTCCCACTCTGTGACTCTGAAAAAGCCACAGAGTTGGAAAGAACCTCAATTATCATCCAGCTGAACCCTTTGCTACGTGCAGGACCACCAGTGAAACAGTCACCGAGAGGTGGTCCTCCAGCTTTTTCTTGAAAGCCACCAGAGATGGGAAGTCACCACCTCCCACAGGTGGACTCACTCTTGCTACCAGGAATGCTTTCCTTGCGTTTAAAAGAAACTGAGGCAGCATAGAATTCAGAACACTAGAAGTACCCACAACCGATATCCCATCTTTCTGGTTATGTAGCAAGGGAAAGAGTTGTAGACCATCGACCATCTCCACTGAACAGAGATGAATGGATGGACGAAGGAATGAAAGAACTGCAGAGTTGGAAAAAGACGCAAGGATCGTGTAGTTGAACCCTTCACGATATGCAGGACAACCACTGGGAGATGACGATCTAGCCTTTCTTGAAACCCACCAGAGAAGAGAAGACCCCTATCTTCACAGAACATTTTCCTTATATTTAAATGAAATGGAGACATCCCCAACTGAGGTCCACCATTCCTGTACCAACCGAAACAAGGGTAGACCATCTACCATCATCTCCGATAGAAGGGATTCCCTATTTGAGCCAAAAATGCTCGTTCAGATGTGTTCTTCGGGGGTCAGGATGGAAAGTTACAGCCCGTAACACCCCCAAACGCCAACAACTAGGTGGACCGAGCGAAAACTAGTGGATATGGAGAGAACAAGCATCTTTTTACAGGACCGGGATCTAATGAATGACTCTCCAGTCTTCTGCAGTTAGCGGCACAAACATTACGGCATTCCACAATGTGAGTTGAGTCAACTTGTCATCAAAAGGCTCATAGAAAGCCTGACTCATCGGTCAGCAGGCAAGGGACCCTCCCAACTCACGGAAGCACAAGTGGAGGACGTGACACAAAAATACCCTTGAGGTGGGGAAGCTGTCCGTGGCATCCAGCAGATCATCAACCAGCTATTCCCCGGCAGGGGAGAGGCCAGCCTTGCGTGGTTAGACAAGACTTTGTGGCATGAGAAACAGATGGAGATACAGGCCGGGTTCACAGGGAACCACAAGCTGCCTTCGTCTTAACTTGGGGAACAAGCCACAACTAGATAAGATTCGCAGGTTGCATTGAAAGGATCGGCCGCGGCTTTGCAAGCTGTAATAAAAGACAGGGAGTCGCCCCTGGACAACCATCGGTTTAGTGATGGTTTGAAGTTACAACAGCCCTGGAAAAAGCCAGCTGGGTGACTTTGGGCCAGGGGTCTTCAGACTTGGCCCTTTGATGACTTGTGGACTTGTGGACTGCACGCTGGCTGAGGAATTCTGGGAGTTGAAGTCCACAAGTCATCAAAGGGCCAAGTTTGAAGACCCCTGCTTTGGGCCAATAACCAGGAGGTTGGGAGTGCTAGTCTCCCCTTCGGTGCAAAAAACAGCTGAGTGACTTTGGGCTAATCCCCAGGAGACGGCGAGTTCTAGTCCCGCCTTGCCGTGAATGCCAGCTGGGTGACTTTTGTGGGGCACTTTTGCCCACAGCTTGGGAATTTGATATGCCGCCCAGTCACAGAGGAAAACCTCTCTCTGAGTTACTCATTTGGCTCCTATCACCTTTACGCCCCGAGATGCAGGAAACGCTTTACTAATATTCCCACCCTCCGTTGCTAAGAATATGTCTATTCTTAGATGCAGATGTATAATTGTTAGAGGCAACTGAGCTTTATCTGACTTCCTTCATAAATGCTTTTGTTGAAGTTAGCCATCGCCTCCATTCCTTTCGCATTTGGGGGAAACTTCTTGTGACCGTCACGGATGAAATATCTCTCCCTATTTGTCCTTCACCAAGCCCCACCAAAGCTGGCATCTTCACGGCCTAGAGTAGCCCCCTGGTAAAATAGGGGCCAACAAATTTAACACATAAAATACATAAAGGAAGCTTCACCTAAACCCACAGTTGTCATCACCACCACCAAGAAAGATTAGATGAGATGAGATAACCTTCATTGTCATTTTTGTTTTCCTGTGGGCACAACGGCACACATTAAAAATGAAATTGAGCTGCTTGCTCTCAAGTGTACACATGCACAACACGCATTTAAAACATATTATATGCAACGTATGTGTAGACCTACAGCCTTACATAGAAACAAATACAATCATCAGGTACATATGAAAAGACAAAATATTTATACATTGGCTGAAAAGTATTTGCATGCTACTCTAAAAGTATAAATGAGGACCAATTTAGTTTAGTGTAGAAAGAGGGGACCGAGAGTTCTAGTTCTGCCTTAGGCATCAAAGCCAGATGCTGGGTGACTTTGAGCCCATCACCAGGAGACGGTGAATTCTAGTCCCACCTTAAGGCACAAAAGCTGGATGACTTTGAGCCCATCACCAGGAGATGGTGAGTTCTAGACCTGCCTTAGCTATGAAAGCCAGCTGGGTGACTTTGGGCCAGTCCCTCTCTCTCAGCTCAACCCCCTTGCAAGATTGTTGTTGTGGGGAAAATAAGAGGAGAAAGGAGTATTAAAATATGTTTACTGCTTTGAGTTGTTTATAAAAATAATAAAGGTGGGATATAAAATAAATAAAACCTGACCACAATCTCTGCCTTAGCTCACTGTAATATTTCAGCTCATGTTTTTCTCTCTCTCTCTGTCTCTTCGTTTTCTGCAAAGCTACAGTCGCAACGCAGAGTTACAACAATCCAGGTGGAACCTAACCTCACCCTTCACCACAAACACACAAAGGTACAACCTGTGTTTCTTCTGGAGCTGCACAAGAGCCGAAGGACAGAACGGAAACCTCTGTTCTACCAATCAACCTCCTCACATTAGCATCTCCGATGACAATTCTTATTAATTTTCCAAGCATCGCTATAAACATTTTTAACTGCTGATCACTTAGTCATCTATTTCCCTTCCTCAACAGTTTTCTTATAAGGTTCCAAAATGTTTCCAAATACAGGCAGTCCTCAAGAATAAAGAATAACGCCCAAAATTTCAAAGTGAGACATCCGTTCAGTGAATTTTGCCCCATTTTACGACCTTTCTTGCCACACTGAATCACTGCAGTCGCTAAGCCGGTAACACGGCTGTTAAGTGAATCTGGCTTTGCTTGTCAGACGGTCGCAAAAGGGGATCACATGACCCCGGGACGCCGCAACCGTCATCAATACGAGTCCGTTGCCAAGCCTCTGAATTTTGATCATGTGACCCTGGGGGGGTGGGGTGCTGTGATGGTCATAAGTGTGAAAAACGGTCCTAAGTCCCTTTTTTCCAGTGCCGTTGTAACTTTCATGGTTGCTAAATGAGCTGTTGTAAGTCGGGGACCTGCAAACACACACAAGGTAGTTGCAAAGATTCGAGATATGATAAAATAAAAAAAACACTTCGGTGTGTCTCAAGAAAGACACTTAATAGTCTGGCCGCTTTGTGGAATGTTTGCTTGGCCTCGTTGCTGGCAAGCCAACAAATAATCTCTTTCTAAATCCATGTGTGGAATTTGGCTGCTACTGAAAATTTGGCTTCCCTGTTCTCCCAAGCAGAAAAATAAATTCCAGGAACGATGAACTGAAGACAGAAGAGAGTTCGTTGGATGGGCTGGTGCTTCTGAAAGCACGGGGCTTCCTATGCAAATTATGGAGATTACAGAATTATGGAAGAACAGAGTTGGAAGGGACTCTGGAGGTCTTCTAGTCCAGCCCCCTGCTCAAGCAGGAGACCCTATACCATTTTGGACAAATGCTTGTCCAATCTCTTCTTAAAAACCTCCAGTGATGGAGCACCCACAAGCTGTTCCACTGGTTAATTGTTCTCACTGCCAGGAAACTTCTCCTTAGTTCTAGGTTGCTTCTCTCCTTGGTTAGTTTCCATAGATTGTTTCTTGTCCTGCCTTCAGAAGCTTTGGAGAATAAGTTGACCCCCTCTTCTTTGTGGCAGCCCCTCAAGTATTGGAAGACTGCTATCATGTCAGCCCTGGTCTTTCTCTTAGACAAACAAAAAGTTCTACAAAATTTTGGGCAATCAAAGGGTACCCGAAACAGGAATGGAGAAGGTGACTTTAGGCGTGAATTTTCTCAGAATTCCGGATCACAAAACCTTTTTCTACTCAGGATACACCAATCTTTATTTTTGAGAGAGAGGGAGAGAGGGAGGGAGAAACAGAGAAAGAGAGAAAGAGAGAGAAGGAAGGAGAGAGAAAGAGAGAGAAACGGAGAAAGGGGGAGAGAGAGTAAGAGAGAAAAAGAGAAAGAGAGAAAGAGAGAGAGGGAAGGAAAGAGAAAGAGAGAGAGACTGACAGAGAGAGAAATGGAGAAAGGGAGAGAGGGAGACAGAAAGATAGAAGAGAGAGAGAAAGAGAGAGAGAGAGAGACTTACATCCCTCTTCTTTGTGACCTAGAATCCAAAGGACTGTCCACACCCAGGTAATAAATTTAGAAATTGTTTCCAATTTCAGCTTTTTGCTTAAGACTTTGCTCAGCTGTTTTGCATTCCAGCGTGCTCCAGCTGTCTTCTTCCACATCTTCCCCCCAGCTCAAATCTGCCTTATCCATCCCCTACCCTCAGAAGCACTGAAATATCCACTCCTTGGGCCCATAACCTATGCAGAGGAGAGGGTGTGGATGCCCTGTTTCGGGATTCAGTCCCTGGGATTTTCCACACCAGCTGACCTTGCTGGCTCATACAAAACGCCAACATTCAGCCACAGAACGAAATCACTTCTGGCTTCCCTGCCCGGCCTAAGCCAGGACGGGCTTTGCAAAAAATAGAGAATGGGACAGAGAGAGGAAATTAGACAATCACTCATTAGCTCGCTGCCCTTTGAGTGTGCCCCACGTTTATCCTTGCATGTCCGTGGGAACTGAGCATTGCACACTTGCAATATTGCATCCAGTTTTGGTCGCCACGATATCCAAAAGCTGTTGAGACTCTAGGAAGAGTGCAGAGAAGAGCAACAAAGAGGATTAAGGAGCTGGAGGCTAAAACCTGAAGAACGAGGGGCAGGAACTGGGTAGGTCTAATTTAATGAAAAGAAAAGGACTAGGGGGGACATGATAACATCGACCAATATTTAAGCGCTGTCACAAAGAAGAGGGGGGGGGTCAACCTATTTTCCAAAGCACCAGAAGGCAGGACAAGAAACAATGGATGGAAACGCATCAAGGAGAGAAGCAACCTAAGATTAAGGAGAAACTTCCTGACAGTGAGAACAATTAATCAGTGGGAACAACCTGCCTCCAGACGTTGTGGGTGCTCCAACACTGGAGGTTTTTAAGAAGAGACTGGACAACCCAGTGACTGGAGTGATGTACGCTTGAGCAGGGGGTTGGACTAGAAGACCTCCAGGGTCCCTTCCAACTCTGCTGTTCTGTTCTGTTCTATTAACATGGAGGCCAGATAGTTAAAGCAAAGGCAAAGAAAGAGGAAGGAAGGAAGGAAGGAAGGAAGGAAGGAAGGAAGAAAGAAAGAAAGAAAGAAAGAAAGAAAGAAAGAAAGAAAGAAAGAAAGAAAGAAAGAAAGGAAGGAAGGAAGGAAGGAAGGAAGGGAGGGAGGAGGGAAAGAAAGAAAGAAAGAAAGAGAATGAAAGAAAGAAAGAAAAAAGAGAGAAAGGAAGGAAGGAAGGAAGGAAAGAAAGAGAAAGAGAAAGAAAGAAAGGAAGGAAGGAAGGCAAGAAAGAGAAAGAAAATGAAAGAAAGAAAGAGAAAAAAAGAGAAAGGAAGGAAGAAAGAAAGAAAGAAAGAAAGAAAGAAAGAAAGAAAGAAAGAAAGAAAGAAAGAAAGAAAGAAAGAAAGAAAGAAAGAAAGAAAGAAAGAAAGGAGTTTGTTGTTCACTGTGTTGTCCAAACTGGAGAAAACCTTCCAAAGCTCACAGACCTGTGGCAGAAATCTCCACTTCTTAACCCCACCTCGTGGCCCTCTAATTCTCCCAAGCCCCCCCCCCCCATCTCTCCTCAAATGCCTCTGAAATGGCCTAACCAGCAGCTGGTTAAGTGAGAAAAAGCCACGTGTGGCACCTCACCATTTCTGAACTTTTCCCTTGAAGGCCCGTGGCGTCCTCGCACCCAGAGCACGCAACCACATTGATTTCTTCCCTGCCGATAAAAGGCTGCACCACGGAAGCCGATAAAAACCGGGGCTTGATTTGCAAAGCACTAATTGAGTCTCTAAATATAACACGCCGATTTGCATCGGAAGAGGAGCGGTGAACTCAACTCGGTTCAAGAGGGGATCCTCTTTCTAATCAACTTTTTCTCTCCAGCAGGCAGAGGAGGAAACGCAACCAGGAATGAAAATATATATATATATATATATATATATTCTGTTCCAAAATGAATTTGCATATATAAAACCACCCTTCCTTTACAGGCGGTCCTCAATTTAGGACCGCAGCGGAGCCCAAGATTTCCAAGACCATTGCTAAAGGCAGTTACGTCCCATTTTACCACCTTTTTTTTTCTTTGCCACGGTGGTTATCGCAAATCAGGGCGGCCGTTAAGCGAGTCTTGAGGTTGTTAAACGAACCTGGCTCCCCCCACTGACTTTGCTTGCTAGAAGCCGGCTGGGAAGGCGATCAGGGGATCCCGTAACCCCGGGAAGCTGCAACCGTCGTGAATCCGTGTCGGTTGCAAGCGCCTGAATTTGGATCTGCAACTGCGGAGACACTGCGACAGTCATGAGTGCGAAGACTTGGTCGTTAAATTAGGTTTTTTTTTCCAGCTCCATCGTAACATTGAACAGCCATTAAACGAATCAACGAAAGTTGAGGACTACCCATAGATGGCTTAATCCCTCCCCCGCCCCCCCACCGGTCTCTATAAAACTGGACATTTAAAATGTTACTAAGCCTGAACTATTTAGGTAACCTGCCACAAAAGGCCAAAACTGTAAAATTGGGGGGGAGGGGGGCGTTTTTGTTCCCCATCCAGTCTGTTCTAAGGGCCTTTCTCACTTCACCAAGCAAAGGGAGTCCTTGGCTTACAACAGTCCATTTAGTGACCGTTCAGCACTGAAAAAAAGTGTTTTTCACACAACTGTTGCAGCAACCCCCCCACGGACACGCGATCCAAATTCGGACGCTTGGCAACTGGCTCATATTTATGACGGTCGCAGTGATCCCCTTTTGCGACCTTCGGAGGAGCAAAACCAAGGGGGAAGCCAGACTCGCTTAACGACCGCGTGACTAGCTTAAGAACTGCAGTGTTTCGCTTAGCGACTGGGACAAGAAAGGGGGCAAAATGGGGCAAAACTCCCTGAGCAAATGTCTCGCTTAGCAACCGAAATTCTGGGCTCGGCTGTGGTGGTAAGTTGAGGACTTTACCTGTATCCTCTGTTTTTCTGAAAGATCCCTACCCAACGGGGTCTTCAGTTTGTCCCCTACCTGTGACACAGACAGGTTTAAGTGGTCCTTCTGCTCCATCGGAGCTAAGACGGTCTTCTCGCCATCCTCCCAACGGCATCTGAGCGCAGCTCAAAGAGTGTGAAATTTGTTGGGCTGGGTCATCTCTTAGCTCGGAGGAAAGCCAAGGAGCAGAGGAGGAGTAGGCAATAAGTAAAGCCGAATGTCATGTTGGCATCATTTTCTGCTGATTCAATGACAGTCAGAAAGCATTCAATCTCAGCAACAGAGAAAGGCCCCCGGGGCTATGGAAAAAAAAATGGATTGCTTTCTGTTCCACGGGCGGATAACAACAACGGAATGAAGGAGCGGGAAGGGACCTTGGAAGTCTTCTAGTCAAGCAGGAGACCCTATATACCATTCCAGGCAAAGGGTTGTCCAATTTCTTCTTCAAATCCCCCAGCGTTGGAGCACCCACAACTTCTGGAGGCAGGTCGTTCCACCGATGAATTGTTCTCACTGTCAGGAAATTTCTAGGCTGCTTCTCTCCTTGATCAGTTTCCATCTATTGCTTCTTGTCCTGCCTTCTGGTGCTTTTGGAGGAAGAGGTTGACCCCCTCCTTCTTTGTGGCAGCCCCTCAAATATTGGAAGGCTGCTATCGTGTCCGCCCCCCTGGTCTTTTTCCCCCCATTAAACGAGATGTACCCAGTTCCTGCAACCGATGTCAGAGAAGAGAACAGTGTGCCAGGAAGAGCAACGAAGATGATAAAGGGTCTGGAGGCTAAACTGGATGATGAACAGTTGAAGGAGCTAGGTATGTCTAGAGCAGAATAACAGAGTTGGAAGGGACCTTGGAGGTCTTCTAGTCCAACCCCCTGTTCAAGCAGGAAACATTTCAGACAAATGGTTGTCCAGTCTCTTCTGAACACCTCCAGTGTTGAAGCATCCACAACTTCTGGAGGCATTGAAGCCTAAGAGAAAGATGTTTGAGGGGCTGTGACAGAGAAGAGGGGATTATTCTCCAAAGCTGCAGAGGGCAGGACAAGCAGATGAAAATGTATGAAGGAGAGATCCAGCCTAGAACTAAGGAGAAACTTTCTGACAGGGAGAACAATTAACCAGTGGAACTCCTTGCCTCCAGAAGTTGTGGGTGCTCCACCACTGGAGGCTTTCAAGAAGAGGCTGGAAAGCCATTTGACCAAAATGGCACCAATAGAGTATCAAGTGTTAAAATGCTCCAAAGGGTGTGTATGTGTGTGTGAATATAATTCCTCTATATGTGTGTGTGTCCCTCACACACAGAGATTATATTCACAGATGCATACTATACGGAGGTGCATAACGTTTATTTTTAAATTTTTATTTAATTCCACTTCAATTAATAAATCAGACAATTAATAATCAGCTGGACAACAATCCATTTAAATCATAATAATCATTGATCTAACTGCCCAACCTACATACATGCCTCTGGCTGGCTCCCAAAAACAACCTCATATAAACAAAATTCAAAACAATTAAAACTGTTAAAACAATTAACCAGATTTAAAAAAAAAAAAAAAACAGGAAATTGCCAAGCTACATAAGACTCATATTTCCTAGCCCAGAGTTCATCGCCTCCAGTGATAGATAGATAGATATAGATAGATAGATGATAGATAGATAGATAGATAGATAGATAGATAGATAGATAGATAGATAGATAGATAGATAGATAGATAGATAGATAGATAGATAGATAGATAGATAGATAGATAGATAGATAGATAGATAGATAGATAGATAGATAGATAGATAGATAGATAGATATAGACCGACAGACAGATAGGTAGTTTTATGATTTTATGTTTTAATTGTATACTGTCCAAAATTGCTCTAGGAGTATGATTGCCTGTTTACAGATCTGATACATAAATTAAAATATATATCACTACATAAGGCACTCAATACACAAATATATAGCCCAGGTATTATATATGCTTACGCTTCCTACACTAAATAGAGAGCCCACTGTGTGCACATTGACACACTTCTACACATGTGGGATTCACATATAAATGCAAATGAAGTTTGTGAAGGGATATCTAATAAACATTATAGTAGGTGCATACAAATATACAGGACAGATACTCTCCATATCAATTCAGTGATATCCACACAATCTATGTACATTTGCCCATACCTTATAAATAGGGTGTTTTTTTTTTTATTAAATGTCTGTACTTAAAAAGGCCCAATAATAGTATTTTTTTTCTAATGCTTTTGAGATAACATTTGCATCACTTGTGAGGGTTACTTTGTTGCAGGGACTAAAATAATGTTTCACATTTCAATATTGTTTAGGAAAGACAGCATAGAGAGGAAATGAAACATGTTGATATGTAACAGTTATTGCACATACACACATATGTATCTATAATATACATATACACAAACATGTATGGATATATATATGTATACACTATACCTGTACAGACTCTCTCTCTCTCTGTATATATATATTGTATAAAATAGTGTATGTGTACAGGTATAGTGTGTGGATATATTTAGCTGTATATAAATATATATGTCTAGATACAGATATATATAGATAGAAATAGTATATCTATAGATATAGTGTGTGCATAGTGTGTATACATTGTGTATATAGTGTGTATAGATATCTATAGTATGTGTGTGTATATACATATATACATATTCAAAATTTTGTGGCTGACAAAGAGTTAGTGGGAGACTAGTATAGCTATTTCAAGCTATATACACATAGATATATATACATATACATATACAGTATCTGTACACACAAACACACATATATATCGGATGTGGTTATAGAGATATAGTTACACAGATTCTACGTGCGTATCGACCTAGCTAGATCTCTCCACACACCTTCCACGCCCACGTCCATAAACAGAGGCAAACTCCAAAGGCACAAATCCACACGTCGACCACGATGTGCCCCGGAAACCCACGAGTCACAATCCCGGTCAGCTTTTACGGCCCGGGGGGGGGAGGGGGGAGGAAGAGCTCGGGCGCCTCCCCGCGCGTGCCTTTCCACGCCCGGGGGCCTTCCAGCCAGCCCCCTCCCCCGCCGGCCCACCCCACCCTCCCCACGCGCGCGGGCGAGACCCCCACCCCCGTTTTTTGCACCCTCCCCAAAGCCCGAGCGTGCAAAAAGGGGGAGCCCCCCCACTCTGGCCACGCGCGCCCACCCACCCACCCCCGTCGGCGCGTGCAGGGAGAAGGGCCCCCCCTCCGCCTCTCCCAGCCCTCCACCCCACGGGCCCCCTCCCCGGAGAGCAGGGGGGCTGCAAGCGCCCCCCCAACCCCGCCTGTGCAAGCCTTCCACGCTCTTCCCGGCCGCGGGTGGAAGGCAGCACCGCCCCGTTGGCCTCTGCCTGGCTGGGAAGGGCTGCCGGCCGGGGATCCGTCGGCCGGGCCGGGCCGCTGCCCATCATCCGCGCCCGGCTGGCCTTCCGGCTGGCAGGCCTGGCTCTGCCCGGCTCGGCTCGGTTCGGTTCGGCGCGCCACCCACCTGCTTTCTCCACCCTGCCGGACATGGCTGGGGCGCCGCTGGCTCGGCCGCGGAGGCCGGCTCGGGCGCTGGCGGACCCCGGGAGCTCCGCGCGGCTCCGCTGCTGCTGCTGCTGCTCCCGCCGGTGCCGCCGCCGCCGTCGCTAAGCAGGGCCAGCCCGGCCCACAGCGCGCCCTGCTGCCCGGCCGCCGCTCCTGCGGCCGCCCGCCCCGCCGGCTCCTCCTGCTGGCTCCGCTGGAGGGTGCCAGGTCCCATGGCTCTCCGCCGGGAGGACTCCAGGGCCCATGTGCGGGAGAGGCGGGTGGGTGTAGGGCGCTCTGCGGTTTCCCTCTCCTCTGGCAGAAGAAGGAGGGAGGGGGGGTTGTTGATTCGTCCGGAAGGCAGCCAGGTCCCATGGTGCCCAGCCGGGGTGGGATTCCGCCAGCCATCTGCCACAGAGGAAGAGAGAGAGTCCTGTGCCTTTCTTGGAAGGCGTTCACCCAGCCCGGGAGGGACTCCGTGCCCCATCTCCCACAGCAGAAGAGGGTTCCCTTCCCGAAAGGCACTAACCTCCCGTCATGTCCAGCCAGGCAAGGACTCCAGGCCCCATCTCCCACAGCAGAAGAGTCTTCCCTCACCTCGAAGGCACAAACCTCCCATCCGGCCCGGCCAGGGAGGGACTCCAAGCCCCATCCTGCACAGCAGTACAAAGAAAGAAAGAAAGGGTCAAGTCCTTCCTTCCTTCCTCCCTCCCTCCCTCCCACCCATTCTAATTTTCCTTCCTTCCTTCCTTCCTTCCTTCCTTCCTTCCTTCCTTCCTTCCTTCCTTCCTTCCTTCCTTCCTTCCTTCCTTCCTTCCCTCCCTCCCTCCCTCCCTCCCTCCCTCCCTTGAGTTTAGCATCTTTCAATCTTCTTTTCAAACCAAGGGCAAAACCAATGCCTGTCAGAACGCATTCCTTCTTCAAGGAAATCTTTGAAATATCAAAGATTTTGACCTTTTTTCAAAAAAAAAAAAAATCTCTCTTTGCTGCTACAAACAGACTGTTGTTAATATTTCAGGTCCTCCGAATGTTTCATAATGCTGGTCCCGGCGCATCCCAACATCAGATTTAAATGTTTAAGAGTTTGTTTCCCTTTTTTGAATTTTTTTTCCCCAGCTCCCCTCCCGAGATACACAGAATAAAATACAGAATAACAGAGTTGGATGGGACGGTCGAGGTCTTCTAGTCCAACCCCAGGCTTGAGCAAGAGGCCCTATGCTAGCGTAGACCTTATTCCCAGAGTATAATGTGAATATTTATTTTCTTGTCCTTCCTCGTTCTGACATCAAGTTTTAATTTCTTTTTTTTTTTTTAAGTTTTTTATCGATAATACAAAATTAAAAAAACATTGGACATAGATATGACATCACTGGTTCCATACATCTTCCGTCACTTTACAATACTATTACTATTCATATAAACATATAATTTTTAAGCTTTATTCATTATTTAAGCAAAATATCATATAGGATTAATACTTTCCCCCTCATTTCTGCATATTTATTTATCTCTTAAACATACATTTGTCTATAATAACATCTATTTTTTTGTTCTAACACTATACATTTGTCTTGGCTACCCTCTTGTTATCTATCCAATCATAAAATTGTTCCCAGATTTTGTAGCACTTAGTTTCACTTTTATCCTTGAGTTCCAAAGTGAGTCTGTCCATTTCTGCGCAGTTAAAAATTTTCAGTAATATTTCCTCTTCAAGTTTTAATTTCTCAAGACGTTGTCTTCTTCCTTTTTGAATTTTTCAGCCCCTCCCCCGATTTCCTAGAATTCAAATTGAATATTTATTTATGTATTCGTCTGATTTTATTTATTTGAGCGGCCAAAACGTAGCAGGCCGAAAGTAAGCGACCCCTAGTGGCTCCAGGTGGAATTTCCTTTCCTGCTCAGAGGAATTGGGATACTGACATTTCATTCGCACAATCTCCTGGCCTTGCCTTGTATTCTCTGTTCCTTTCAGCCAGGTTTGTGTTCTCACAACAGGCCCTCGTTCTCTTAGAACTTCAGCTGGGAAACGGTGTTTTCCCCTAGAAAAAAAGGGAAGAAAACTTCTATGTTGCTTGAAGATCGGTGGAACAGAAGTTGCCTCCAGAAGTTGTGGGTGCTCCATCACTGGAGGTTTTCAAGAAGAAATTGGACAGCCACTTGTCTGAAATGGCATAGGGCCTCCTGTTTGAGCAGAGGGTTGGACTAGAAGACCTCTAAGGTCCCTTCCCACTCTGTTATTCTGCATATCTTTAGAGAGGGAAGCTGGAAAAAAAAAAGATAAAAAGGAGACAAAGTCTTCAAAATTTACATTTTACGTTGGAAATTCTGTTATCCTGCTAAGATGAAACGGGGAGAAAGAATGATCTTGAGGAGCAGAAGGAAGAGGCACAGCCCAAATTATAGCTGGATACAAGAATTTCGAATACAGTCGGGGCTAAAACTGCAAGCTGAGAAAGTATTTCAAACGGGACCCTCCCAGGTTTTCACAAGGGGGGCAAAACTCACTTAATGCCTTAAAATTACACTTAATTTGGGGCTTAAGTGTTGGAGACCAAACTTCTTATTTCCTATAAAATTCTAGATCTGTCACCAGGGACAGAGAAGGGCCGTGCCTATCTTTGGCCACAAAATATATATATATATATTTCCTGTAATGAAACTCTAGAGGGCAATCTTGTCTAGAATATTAGAAAGAGAAAATGAATGCGGAAAAAGGATGGGGAGATAAATTGGTGTTTTGAATTCAACCCTGTTAGTATTCAGAAGGAGAAAAAAAAGTTACATCCATCAACTTGCGTGGAAATATTACAAATGGAAGGGATGCTTAACTTGGCTAACCTTTCCCCCCCAATTCTAATCATTGCAGTGACCTAAATCTTCTACCCAACTAAAAGTTCAACACTACTAGCCTGATTCCTCTTACTGTGCCTTTATTGGTTGGCTTAATATATTTTTATATAAATCTTTATACAGGTAGTCCTTGACTTATGACCTCAATTCACAATCCATAACTCTTCCTCCTCCTCCTCCTCCTGTTAGATACTATAGTAGTATTTATACAATAGGAATAAGAAGCTATGAACTCCACATTGATAAAAGCAACCAAAACCTTTCAAGATAGAAACTTTATATCAATGTAAATACAATTTCTGAGACGTGAATGGACAAAATATTCAAAGGGGCGCTGACATCGTATAGGTCGTGCCGGGTGTAACATTGCTCAGAAGTTGCAAAGTACACTGAATTGTTTCCAAACTGAAGAAAGTTTAGATCTTTGAGCTTAATCCTGTAAATAAAAAGGGGGGGGGGAGAGAAATATATCTACATTTATATATCTGTATATCCATTGCTGACTATCTATATACCATCTCTATCTATACTACCATATATATATAGATAGATAGATAGATAGATATGCTTGCATTTAGCATCGGTGTTTTATTATTGTATTATCTTTTACCTATCTTGGAAATAGACCTTGCAATTCTCTTTTATTTCAATTTTTAATATAGTAAGATCTGTCTATCATCTCTCTCTCTCTCTCTCTCCATATCATATCTATCTATCTATCTATCTATCTATCTATCTATCTATCTATCTATCTATCTATCTATCTATCTATCTATCTATCTATCATCTATATCTATCTATCTAATATCTCTCTCTCTCTCTCTCCATATCATATCTATCTATTTATCTATTTATCTATCTATCTATCTATCTATCTATCTATCTATCTATCTATCTATCTATCTATCTATCTATCTATCTATCTATCTATCTATCTATCTATCATCTATATCTATCTATCTAATATCTCTCTCTCTCTCTCTCCATATCATATCTATCTATTTATCTATTTATCTATCTATCTATCTATCTATCTATCTATCTATCTATCTATCTATCTATCTATCTATCTATCTATCTATCTATCTATCGCTTCTATCTATCTATCTATCTATCGATACGCCTGCCTCTCTCTCTCTCTCTCTCTCCCTCTCCCTCCCTCCCCCTCCCCCCCTTTCCCTTCCTCCCTTTCTCTTCCTCTCTCCCTCCCTCCCTCCCTCTCTTCCCTCCCTCTCCCTTTCTCTTCCTCTCTCTCTCTCTCTCCCTCCCTCCCTCTCTCTTCTCTCTCTTTCTCACTCATCTTTGTTTAAACTCTAAAGCACTGTATCCAGCTAATGAGAGAAGGCATCCCACTCTTTGACTTCCTGTCTCCAGTCGTGTCCAGGCTGGCTGAAGGAAGCTGGAAGGCCTGGCCTTCACAGCAGGGGGACGCTCCATTCATCATGCCACGTTTTTCGGCTCACCATTTCCCCCTTTCTCCCTAGACAAAGAAGAGGGGAGACAAAGAGATTTGGGAGGGGGGGGAAATTCCAGCGAACTTCAGGCTGTGAAACGTTCAGCTGCTGTCCAAAGGGTGCAATTGTCCACTTGGAGAATCCCTACTGCGAAGTCTCCAGGAGACTTTCCTCCCTCCCTCCCAGGGGAGGATCACTTCATTGAACCTCCAAAGGACTCGCTGAGATTCCTATTGTCCCATCAGAATATGGGATCTTAGGGGAGGCAGCCCACTGACATTAAGAGACAATCAGTCCTGACAAACTGGACCCACGACCCTAAAAAAAACTATCGTCCGAATAAAATCAATGGTTTCTCTGATGTGGCTAGAATTTTTCCTGGTGTCCAGCAAACTGTAGGGTGGTTTCTAAGTCTCACGAAGGAAGGCGACTCTACCTGTCCAAGGATAATGCTGCAGGATCCAATCTGGGTCAGTAACCAGGACCAGGGCTTTTGTCCTCCGAGCTTTGGGACTCGTTCTGGAGCCCATCCTCAGGGAACGTCACTCTAGCAGTGTGTGTGCTGTTCTGTTTCTGTTGGGGAGCATTTCATATTTGCAAATGCCGATAAAGGAGAATGTTTATAGCTCAGTGCTAGAATAGAATAGAGCTGGAAGGGACCTTGGAGGTCTTCTAGTCCAGCCCCCTGCTCAAGCAGTAGGACCTATACCATCTCAGGCAGGTGACTGCCTAGCCTCTTCTTAAAAACCTCCAGGGATGGAGCGCCCACGATTTCTGGTGGCAAGCTGTTCCATTGGTTAATTGTCCTCACTGTCAGGAAGTTTCTCCTTAATTCCAGGTTGCTTCTCTCTTTGTTCAGTTTCCATCCGTTGTTTCTCGTCCTGCCCTTGTTTCTTGTCTTGCTCTCTGAGCTTGGTTGTTTTCTCACAGACGTTTCATTACCCAAAGTAGGTAACCTCATCAGTGTTTCTTTCTACCAACTCTTTATAACTGTGAGACACAGTGAAAAAGTGTACTGATTGGGTTACCTAGTTTGGTAATGAAACGTCTGCAAGAAAACAACCAAGCTCAAAGAGCACCAAGGACCCCACAGTCCTCCTCCTCCTCCTCCTCTTCCTCCTCCATTCCACATACCTCACTCCCTTCTAGCACTGATGATGTTACCTAGTTTGGTAATGAAACGTCTGCAAGAAAACAACCAAGCTCAGAGAGCACCAAGGTCCCCTCATCTTTGCCAATGAATTTCAAGGCTGTAGGCATGTCAAGAGACTAGATCTGCATATCGGGATCATCCATCACCCTATTCAGGCTTTGCGTTTGTAGGAATCCAGCCAGTGGGTTGTGCAAGCCATAATTTTGATTGTGTGAACCCAGCTTAAACAAACCATAGTTAGGACAAACCAGAACTCTGGAAAAGAAAAGTCTTAGCCAGTGATCTACTGATGATCCTTTGGATGTTGAGCTGAAGGATTTTTGGGGGGAGCAGAGGACAAGACAGTGTATCTAGGATGTTGCTATTTTTCCCTTTCTCTCTTATAATTGTATTTTTTCATTTTGTGTCTTTAAAACATGACTTCAAAAGCAAGAGCCGAAAGAAAGAGGGGTGCTTCAAATAAATAATATGCAAACAAAATAACCCCGGGGGCAGAAGCCTAAATATTTGGGCAGAAGGCAAGCGTGCTAAACTATAAATATTCGAAGTAATGAAAAATAAAATCAATGCGCCCAAAAATAACTAGCTAGCCGAAAGGCCCCTAGTGCTGTTTATCGAAGGACGTTTTGACCTCTTGAGCATTGGGAGCTGTGCATCTCGGAAGAACGTCAACTAAATGGATCATCCATTTTCACCTCCGGTTGCAAATTCGTTTGGCGGTGCATAAGCGATGCCGGAGAAGTGTGGAAAAGTCCGAGCGAATGTGACACACTTAGTCAGCGGTCTGAGAGAGACAAAAAGGTCAGACTTCGAACGCTTTGCAGGTTTGGAGAGTGGCAAAAACCCCAGTACCGGCCTCTGACTTTGCAAATTTTTTACCAGTCCTAACTCCAGGGTGTGTTGCAAGCCTACTCCTGGGAGTGGGCGGGGCAGCAGGAAAGGTAGGCGTGGCCTGAAGGAAAAGTGGGCGAGGCTAGGTGCAAAGGAATTCTAATTTACAAGTAGAATCTTGCAAGTCTCGAAAGTACAAATCTCCCACCGTCTCTTTTTATAGCCTGAGCTTATGCAGCTTCGGGCTATTCTCTCGCTTACCTGAATGTTCTCTAAAGCTACATTAACAGACGTTTGCCAGGCTGGAGACACAAAATCAGCTTTGATCACCGTTGATAGAAAAATGATAGACTCTAGAAAAGCATGCAGAAAAGAGGAACAAAGATGATTAGGAGTTTGCTGGAATTGGGTATGTCTAGTTTAACGAAGAGAAGGACGAGGGGGGACATGATAGCAGTGTTCCAATATCTCAGGGGCTGCCACAAAGAAGAGGGAGTGAAGCTATTTTCCAAGGCGCCTGAAGGCAGGACAAGAAGCAACGGATGGAAACTAATCAAGGAGAGAAGCAACCTAGAACTAAGGAGAAATTTCCTGACAGTTAGAACAATTAACCATTGGAACAACCTGCCTCCAGAAGCTGTGAATGCTCCAACACTGGAAGTTTTTAAGAAGAGACTGGATAGCCATTTGTCTGAAATGGTATAGGGTTTTCCTGCCTGAGCAGGGGTTGGACTAGATGACCTCCAAGTCCCTTCCAACTTTATTATTATTATTATTATTATTATTATTATTATTATTATTATTATTATTATTATTATTATTATTATTATTATTATTATTATTATTATTATTATTATTATTATTATTATTATTATTATTATTATTATAGGCTAAAACATATGAAGAAAGCTTGCAGGAATTGGGTATGTCTAGTGTAACGAAAAGAAGGACTAGGGGAGACATGATAGCAGTCTTCCAATATTTGAGGGGCTGCCACAAAAAAGAGGGGGTCAGTTTATTTTCCAAAGCACCTGAAGGCAGGACAAGAAGCAACGGATGGAAATTAATCAAGGAGAGAAGCAACCTGGAATTAAGGAGAAATTTCCTGACTATGAGAACAATTAATCAGTGGAACGAGGAAGTTGTGGATGCTCCAACACTGGAGGGTTTCAAGAAGAGACTGGACAACCATTTATTTGGAATAGTATAGGGTCTCCTGCCTGAGCAGGGGGTTGGTCTAGAAGACCTCCATGCACCCTTCCAATTCTGTTACTCTGTATTCAGATTGTTGAAGAATTCACCAGTAAGAATGCTTTGAATATTGTGGGGGGAAACAAATTTAAATAAGAATTTTGTAAACGGGATCTATGACGAGGCAATCAAGATGATCAATTAGAAAACAAGCTTTATATCGATGTTATTATTTGCAGAAACATGAGAAAAATGTCTACATTTAATTGTCATTTATTCAAATAATAAGAAATGTATTAATTTAAGGTTGGCAAGAGAGAATATTATTGGGAGAAGAGAAAATCAAGCAAAGCCATTACATGGACTATATAGAATTATAGAGATTAATTGTTATCGATTGCTTTTTAAATACTAACCCAGACAACACGCTGTTTACCAAATATTAATGTTAAAAATCAATAAACATATTATTATTATTTTAAAAAAGAAGAGACTGGACAGCCATTCATTTGGAATAGTATAGGGTCTCCTGCCTGAGCAGGGGGTTGGACTAGAAGACCTCCAAGGTCCCTTCCAGTTCTGTTACTCTGTATTCAGATTGTTGAAGAATTGAAACTAGTAGAAGCCACTTAATGCACTACATTGTTTTAGATAATGAGGTTCCTTCATATCAGATTGAAGGGAGAAATCAGGGCATTTTAGAATAATTAAACACTACTCTTCTGGCTGGAGGTGTTCCTGCTAATGAAGTCGCTGGAGAGTTGGAACTCCTTGACTTGTAAAACGGATAATTTTTTTTCTAAAACTAGAGCCCCTGGTCCAGTTCTGTTGGAGGATGGAAGGAGAAAAGAGTGCCTTGAACAAATGTGATAATTCAGCCACAATTAGGAAGGCGGTTGGTGAAAGACATGCGTTCCCTTACAGAAATGAAAGAGAAGGGCACATCTGTAGGGCAGGAGAGGGCAATTAACTCCCAATTAAATAAAAATTGGGGACACGTTAAAAAGAATGACCCGGTTGTTGCAAGATGGCCGCCTCCTGAGATCTCAACCTTGCAAGTGATGGAGACTTTTCCAAAAAGTCTTCATCAGAAGGCTTCGTCCCCAACATGCAAACGCCAAACAAGGATTTGTTCTTTATGTCCAGCTCAGAAGCTTAGATGGCGGAAATCTTGGCAGGCCTGACTTTAGAGCAATTATGATTTGACTGGACAGCCGTTTATCTGAAACGTTACAGGATCTCCTGCTCGAGCAGGGGGTTGGACTAGAAGACCTCCAAGGTCCCTTCCTACTCTATTATTTTACGTTCTGACATTGAACCCAACCCAGGAAAAACATTTTTTTTAAAAAAACAACACCCTCCTCCATCCTCTTACTATGAACTCTACCATTAAGTGCAACCATTAATCCGGTCAGCAAATTCAGTGCAAACTAATGTTAGGTGATGTTTAAGCAGCGGTGAACAACTGCTGACTTTCAGCTCCGTCTCAAGACCAATCAATTAAGATTTGGCAAGATCTAGCTAATAAATAAAGAAGAGTTTTTGCCTTTGGGATCAGGAGAGAGGCCTATCTTTCAACCTCCTAAACCTTTATTGTCTCTCCGGTCATCGGTTTCAAGGGGAGATTAAAATAAAATAAAATAAAATAAAATAATAAAATAAAATAAAATAATAATAAAATAAATAAAATAAATAAAATAAAATAAAATAAATAAAATAATAAAATAAAATAAATAAAATAAAATAAAATAAAATAAAATAAAATAAAATAAATAAAATAAAATAATAAAATAAAGTAAAATAAAATAAATTAATAAAATAAAATAAAATAAAAAAATAAAAATAAAATAAAATAAAATAAAATAAAATAAATAAAATAAATAAAATAAAATAAAATAAAAAAATAATAAATAAAATAAAATAAAATAAAATAAAATAAAATAAAATAAAATAAAATAATAAAATAAAATAATAAAATAATAAATAAAATAAAATAAAATAAAATAAAATAATAAAATAAAATAATAAATAAAATAAAATAAAATAAAATAAAATAAAATAAAAAAAATAAAAATAAAATAAAATAAAATAAAATAAATAAAATAAATAAAATAAAATAAATAAAATAATAAAATAAAATAAAATAATAAAATAAATAAAATAAAATAAAATAAAATAAAATAAAATAAAATAAAATAAAATAAAATAATAAAATAAAATAAAATAAAATAAAATAAATAAAATAAAATAAAATAAAATAATAAAATAAAATAATAAAATAAAATAATAAAATAAAATAAAATAAAATAAAATAAAATAAAATAAATAAAATAAAATAAAATAAAATAAAATAAAATAAAATAAAATAAAATAAATAAAATAAAATAAAATAAAATAAAATAAAATAAAAATAAAGCAATTGGGATTCACCCACCCGAATATGCACCACTCTGCATTTTGCTTGTCTGCTGACCTGAACGTTTCTCCATTATCTCTGCCTCTCCCTTCCACCTCGCCTGCACCACCAGCTACAACTCAACAAATTTGTCCTGAGGGCTCATGATTAATTCCTGCCCATAAACTTTCTGATGAGTCTGTGGACTTACAACACGCAGCTACTCCAGGGAAGCAAAAGTGCTTAGCAGGCAAAACACACACGCGAGCGTGCACACACACAAATTGAAGTCCAAGTAACAACCGCCAAACCCTACATCCGCCTCTCCATTTTTCTACTTGCCGCAAAAGCCACAGCAGAGACAAGTAGTCCTTGATTTACAGCCATTCATTTAGTGACTGTTCAACAGCACTGAAAAAAGTGACATGACCTCAGGAGGGTCCTTGGTGCTCTCTGAGCTTGGTTGTTTTCTTACAGACATTTCATGACCCAACTAGGTAACATCATCAGTGTTGAAGGAAGTGGGGTTTGTGGAGAAGAGGAGGAGGAGGAGGAAGAGGAGGAGGAGGAGGAGGAGGAGGAGAAGACAAGGAGCAGGAGGAGGAAGACGACGAGGAGGAAGAGGAGGTCATCCTTGGTGCTGTCTCAGTTTTCTTGCAGACATCTCATTACCCAACTAGGTAACATCATCAGTGCTGGCGGTGTGGTTTGACCTCCAAGGATGACTGCAACTGCTCCATTTTTGTTCCATCTGAATATTCTCTGACTTCCTCTAAGCCTCTGTTTCATTTTCAAAGGATCTCAAGATCTTCATCTTCCTGTCTTACAATTTCAGGGGCATTAAATTTCAGGGGCATTAAATCTGCTGCACAGATTTAGAAGGCCTGGAAACAGGGGGGGAGGGGGGGGAAGAGACAAATAGCTTGGCCGTGGCAGGAAAAAAAACAAGAGCTCTAAATGGCTCCTGCAATTTCAACCTCCCACCTTTAGGGATCTGGTCTTCTTTTCATTTCCCCAGCATCAGCACCGATAGCGTTTCTCGAGGTGGTGACCCATATCTCAATCCTTCAATGGGGCTCCCTACGCAGTGGCCGCTTCATCCCGTCTGCCGGTAGGGCTGGGACAACCTCATTAAGAAACCGAGAACTGCTTCCATCCCCAGTCTGATTAACACTTGCCCTTTGTTACAATTAGATCTGCTAATGATGGGAAGAGGGGCCTTCTGTATTTGAATTAACACGGCCTTCAAGACGTGCCACGGAATTCAAATAGACCATCGGCTGCAAAGTGGGCTATTGGATAAGAAGAGGGAGCTGGATGTACACGGGCTGGGTGAGGGGGCTCGCCCGAAAAGGGAAAGGGGTAGAGAACTGGCGAATGTGCATCTCCCATCTGGCAAAGATTACCTGATGGAAACCAGTTGCAGAAGATGGAAGGGACTGAGATGGAGAGAAGGGTCCAAAATTCTGTTTAGTGTGATATGGTGTAGCTCCCCCTTGTGGATACAATAAAGCAGGGCTGCGTGTCAATTTTGAAAGAAAAATTAGGTTTCCAATGCAATAAAACAGTATTGTTCATGTTCATGTTAGCTTTAGAATTGCGTCATACGATGCTTTTGATCCCTGAGTTGCCCCCTTTTCAGGATATGAAAAGTTCCGGTGTTACAGTTTCACCAGCTCATGGATCCACTGTTCCATTGTATCATTTTGTGATTTTGGAGGTTGATTTAACCCAAATTGTGGGTCTTGAGGATGTCCTTACAAACCGCACATTAATTCTTTCTGCTAAACTGAGATGTTTCAACCATTTTGAAAGGTTTCTGAAGGAAGATTTAGAAATTAGACTACAGCTGGCTTTGCATATTGTTTTAAGCTACTTTCCCCAATTCGTTCATTTCTCTGGACTCTGAATCATGCACTTTCCACACAATTTGCACCGTGACAAAATAGCACCTCTACAGCACTGATGATGTTACCTAGCTGGGTCATGAAACGTCTGCAAGGAAACAAGCTCAGAGCTATTGTATATAAACAGGGAGCAAGCCACACTCACTAACACTGATGATGTTGCCTAGTTAGGTCATGAAACGCCTACAAGGAAACGACCAAACTCAGAGAGCACCCAGAATTCCACACAGTACACAATTCTAAGCCACAAAGGGAAATTAAAATAATAATAATTCAAGATTAAAGGTAACCTCATTGTCCCCGGTAGACCTTACAGGACTGAACAAAGAACCAATTGTGCAATTAAATTCCAAGCCAACGCAATCCAATCTCCACGTTGCATCTAACTTCCCTATGGTCAAAATCAAGCAAAATATCGCCCTTGCTTTGCTTCTGAATGGTTGAATTAAATTGAAAGTGGTTTTCCAATTCAACTTGAGTTGGATCCGATCCATCCTCGGAATTAAACTAGGTCCGATCCACACTTATCCCTGTTCACTGCTGTGTTGGGTTCACACGACCGATATTTGGTGTGTCAGCAGGAGGGTGTAGCTAAACTCAGATCCCTTTCCCCAAACCCTACACTCCCAAGCTGTCACTCAAAACTCCATCAACTCCGCATTCCAAAGAATGTCTCGCATTAAACCTCATGCTTTGGAGTTGGGAATCAGGGCTGGTTGATTGATTGCCTGATTAAAGCCGGCGAAACGCCATTGATCAGCCAGGGCCTCATCACCCTATCGTTAGCATTGACCCCCCTCCCCCCTCAAGGCCAGACTCAAGGATGCAAATGATGGGGATGGATTAAGAAAGCGCTGGGTGTCAGGAAACGATGGGAAAAATCTGTCAAAAAAAGAGAAGTCTGGGCAGGCGGAAGAGCGGAGCAAAGCTTTTGCCATGAAAAAAAAACAAAAACAAGTTTAATCATGGGAGCGTCGTTGTCCCGCTAAAGATGGAAAGGAATGGACTGAAATGGTATAGGGTTTCCTGCCGGAGCAGGGGGTTGGACTAGATGACCTCCAAGGTCCCTTCCAACTTTATTGTTGTTATTATTATTATTATTATTATTATTATTATTATTATTATTATTATTATTATTATTATTATTATTATTTAACCCTTGCGATCCTACGTGGGCTCTGTCTGAGTTAAATTACAGGTAGCCCTTGATTTACAACCACAGTTTAGTTACAGGCAGTCCTTGACTTAAAACAGCTCGTTTAGTGACCATACAAGGCCCTTTGAAAAAAGCAACTTTTTTTTTCACACTTACAATCCATGGATACGTGATCAGAATTCAGACTAGCAGGCCTCCAGGGTCCCTCCCAGCCCTGTGATTCTATGTTCTAAGCAGCCTCTCTCCACCTGTGATTGCTCCATCAGTGGAGGCTTTCAAGAAAAGATTGGACGACTTATTTGTCCAGGATGGTATAAGGTCTCCTGCCTCCTGGGCAGAAGGTTGGACTAGAAGACCTCCAGGGTCCCTTCCAGCCCAGTATGATTCTAACTAGGGCGGATTTGTTAAGCACGCTTGCACGGACAAAACTGCAAAAACAGAGCTTGTTTTTTTTTTGCCCTGGGGGTGGTCCTCCTCTTCTCAGATTCATCCCTTTGCAGGTTGAGGACACCCCCCCCCCAAAAAAAAAGATTAAGCCTACCTCTCTTTCCCCCAGCTTTGCTGATGTTGTCTATTTTAGCCCAGTGAAACATTCATTCCAACGCCAGGCGTAGGTCCAAACCCAGAACCCAAACTTAGAAGTTGTTAAAAGTCGCTTCAACTTTTTTTTTTTTTTTTATGCACACACGTCCGTCAATCGTGACTGACAGCGATCGGCAATGTTCTCTCCCTGGGTTGAGTCTTGAGTGGGATTTCCTTCTTTCGGGAAGACCTCAGATACAGGCGAGTCCTCGACTTGCGACGACAATAGAAGCGCCCAAAATTTCCACTGCGAGGCAGGACAGCTGTTAGGGTGTGTTTTGCCCCCCTTTTATGATCTTTCTCGCCACGGTTGTTAAAATGAATGTTAAACGAATCCGGCTTCTTCCCCATTGACTTTGCTTGTCGGAAGGTGGCCAAAGGGGATCGCGTGAGCCCGGGACGCTGCAACCGTCATAAGTACGAGTCAGTTGCCAAGCATCCGAATTTTGATCCCCTGTGTGTAGTTTGTAACTTTCCTCTCTGTTGGCTCTCGTGTGTATTTTAATAGCTTCTTGGGTAAGAGGCCCTTTCAAAAACTCACAAAAAAAAAACCAAACCGACACAAAAAACTTTCTAAACACCCAACACCCGACACAGAAAACACAGCAAAGCAATCTGCATATTAATGGAGAGCGAGCAAACAGCGCAGGCATCCAGGAACAAATAACAGGATTAATCAAAAAGGCTTTGCTCTTGAAATTGTTCTGAAGACCCCCCAAGCCCAAAGATAATCACCAGGTAACTTGGCCCTCCCCTTCGGAAGCAAGTCCGAACACGTGAACGCCAAATCTGTTCAGCGTTTGCTCCGTGATTAAAATAAAAAAAAAGGATATAATGATATTTCACCGTCTGACATGCACAGTCATCGCTCCATCTTTCACGCCGTGCATCCAATAAAGGAGCAGTGAATAAAAAGGAAAACTTTTAACAAGGGAAATGCGTGTCTGATTGTCTCCTAACATCGACAGGCGTCTGTCACAGCAGCCTGCGTTCCAAAATAGGACTTTGTTTTTTTTTTCCTCTCTCCCTTTTTAATCATCATTACGGATCGTCCTCAACTTACAACTGGTTCTTTAGTGCTTATAACCCGGTTCCAAAGTCCTTCTGACAGCCGTCCTCGGACCCCACGGTCCTGTGACTGCATTACAACCAACACTGACAGTGCAGGCCGTTAGAATATAAATGGAGAGCAAAACCCACTCCCTCCTATCACTGATGATGTAACCTAATTTGGTAATGAGACGTCTGCAAGGGGGGGGGGAACCAAGCTCTGAGAGCACCAAGGAACTCACAGTCCTCCTCCTCCTCCTCTTCCTCTCCACAAACCCCACTCTCTTCTAGCACTGATGATGTTCCCTAGTTGGGTAATGTAACGTCTGCAAGAAATCACCCAGCTCAGAGAGTATGAGAGACCCCATAGTCCTCCTCCTCCTCCTCCTGCTCCCCATAAATACAACACTCTCTTCTACCACTGATGATGTTCCCTAGTTGGGTAATGTAACGCCTGCAAGAAAACCAGCCAGCTCAGAGAGCATCAGGAACCCCACAAACTTGGCATTGTCCAAAACAGGTCAGCCTTATTCTAGGGAACATAATCTAGACATCCTCTTTGCAATTTAGTAGGAGAAGCTAAAAAATTGCTTCTTGGCTCTGGCCTTTTAATATATTCATGTTCCCTGACTTTATCGGCTTAGCCTTTTAATACGTTCATATCTCTCATTTTTAATTATGGCTCAATGATGCCTTTTTATTGTATTTTTAGAAACTGCCCACTGTTGTTCGGGGAGTGGACTGCGCATAAATTTTGTAGATGAAAAAAAAAAAAATCCATCCATCAAGATGGTTGAGCGCGAGGAAGGAGGGCAAGAAAAACATGCACACTTAGCATGTAGTGCCAACAATAAATCTGCAGCATTTGCTTTGCATATGCATTATGACACAATTTGTTTTTGTTTTTTTTTTCCCCCGAAGAGACGCCACCATAAAAGAGAAATGTCGTAAGCAGAGGAGACGACGCAACTCGGCAAGCATTTTTTTTTTTTTTTTTTTTAAGAAACGCTGGTCCTCTCCTTTATGGGATGGAGTTGGAATATTCCAGCTCTTCTGTTGGTTGAGGAACTTTTTGGGTGTCTTCAAAACATGGTCTAGATATCCATTCGGGGGCTCATATTCCAATTTTTAGTTTTGGTCACCGTGATATATAAAAAAAAGGTTGAGACTCTAGAAAGGAAGCAGAGAAGAGCAACAAAGACGATTAGGAGGCTAAAACGTATGAAAAAAACGGTTGCAGGAATTGGGTATGTCTAGTTCAATGAAAAGATGGACGAGGGGTGACATGACAGCAGTCTTCCAATATTTGAGGGGCTGCCCCAAAGAAGAGGGGGGTCCACCTATGCTCCAAAGCACCTGAGGGCAGGACAAGAAGCAACGGATGGAAACGAATCAAAGCGAGGAACAACCTAGAACAGTGATGGCGAACCTTTTAGAGACCGAGTGCCCAAACTGCAACCCAAAACCCACTTATTTATCGCAAAGTGCCAGGGCTGCATCAGCATTGTGGTGCCCTCAGGGGGGGCGTGGCCCACTGGGTGGGCGTGGCTGCTGTGGTCACAGCAGACTGGATGAGCGTGGCTGGGGCCAGTCCCTCACCATCTCCAGGGCATCCCCGGGAGGGCCAACACCTCTTGCTCGCTCACTTCCTGCCCTGTCGCTTCCAAACGTCACATGCTCGCTACTCTGGCGAACTCTGCTGGGGCAACGGCGTGCCCACAGAGAGAGCTCTGAGTGCCACCCCTGGCACGCGTGCCATAGGTTCGCCACCACTGACCTAGAACTAAGGAGACATTTTCTAACAGTGAGGACAATCAATCAGTAGGATGACTTGACTTCAGACGTTGTGGGTGCTCCAAAACTGGTGGCTTTTACGAAGACACTGGACAGCCATTTGTCCGAAATGATATAGGGGTCTCCTGCTTGAGTAGGGGGTTGACTTAGAAGACCTCCGAGGTCCTTCCAACTCTGCTATTCTGTATTCTGCAATTAACCAGTGGAACGACTTGCTTCCAGAAAGTCGTGGATGCTCCATCTGGAGGTTTTCAAGAAGAGACAGGACGACCATCTGTCCCAAATAGAGTAAGGTCTCCTGCTAGAGCGGAAGTTTAGTCTAGAAGACGTCCAAGGTCTTGTTATTCTACGTTCTAATCATGATGGACATTTGGGCAAGCGTCTGAGGATGATTTCTCTGCCGATGGCCAAGAGTCTTGCTGAGTCATCTTTCCTGGTTTGCTTTTGATGAGTGAGCATCTTTCAGAGGCTGCTTCACCTTTGCCCTGTCCACTAACTTGTGTTTCAATAATGAAAGGCTAGCATTGTCGCAGAATAATTTTATGTCGGCAAAGGCAAAAAGGGGACTTCTTCGACCGACTTCTCCTGTTTTGAAAATGTGCCTCTTTACACCAAGGGTTTTCCTGACAGATAACATTTTCTTTTCGATGCTTCGGTCTTAAGATACTTTTGTACTAGGGTCTTTTTCTTCACGTCTCTCCTTTCGGGAAATGAGAACGATTTATGATTGTCGTTAGGATGACAATTGTGAGAACACCCATAATAAAAATACACTCAGAGCCACCACTTCCAACACCCTCGGCATTGACACATTTCACCATCTGTCAATTGCAAAAGGCAGCTTTACTTGGAACAGCTGAAATCCTGCGATCAAACCTTATTCAACATCCACATCTGTCTATCCCAGGTCCTTGGGAAGGACTTGACAGGTAGACAAAGTTGCCAAATCCAGTCTGAACATCTGGCTGACTCTGCAATGAGCTATTTTTGTTTCATCAAGGAAAAATACAGAGGAAAATATATATATATACACACACACACACACACACACACACAGGAACACACAGAAATATATATATATATCTTAGGTTGGTATTCCTTGGAAATTCAAATTCTACCCAGGATTGTTATCTAACCTGTCTAATATAAAAGTACCCAAAATGTTACTTATTCGTTCAGAAAGTTCACTAAATGAACTGTTGTAAATTGAGGACTACCTGTACAGAGTTTGAGTCCTGTCAGTGTAAGAAACCATAGCATCCTTGATTTTATTTGGGCCCAGAAGGTTGTGTGATGATGGGTGCTCCATCACTGAAGATTTTTAAGAAGAGATTAGACAACCACTTTCTGAAATGGTATAGAGTTTCCTTCTTGAGCGAGGGTTGGACTAGAAGACCTCCAAAGCCCCTTCCAACTCTCCATATTTATGTCATTCTGTTAACAACATCTGGAAAACTTCATAGTGAGCATCCTGGAAGGTTCTACAAACCATCACCCGTGCTTTGACTGCTGCTGGGAAAATTAGTTGGTAACCAGCATAGACCCCTGCGCAGGTCTTCGAAGGAGTCCATTGGTCCTGTCTTCGTCTCCTTCCGTCTTCTGCCAGGAGGTGCTTCTTCTCTCCTCTGTCCACATCCACCCCAGAGAGTCACTGATGGATTAATCTTCTGCAAAGATCGATCAATAATTTTTGCTGAGCTTTTCACTCCCCAGAGGGATTCAGATTTTCTTTTGACAAGGCAAGGCACACCTGATTAAAACCCAGCGCAGAAAATTACAAATGGGAACGGCCCCGGCCGCAAAGAGAGGGTGGGTTGAAGATTTTATCGGGCCATCAAGCAAATCCATCTTGGATGGGTGCAGATCGATTGCCTGTTTAAAAAGAAGGTGGAGAAACACTCTGGAGTATCCTGTTGGCCAGTTTAACAGGACGCATTAAATGTTTTCACGTCTCCCGGCTTTAGGATGTCCCTCCCCTGGTTTTGATCACTCCTCCTCGTGTCCATTAAGTGAGTTGTATCCAATTTTATGACTTTCCTGACACTTTTTTAAATTGAGTCATACGGTTGTTAAACAACTTTGAATCTCCCCCCCCCCCCCATTGATATTGCTTGTCGGAAGCCAGCTGGAAAAGTCACAAATCCCGATCAAAGGAAGGTGGGACAGCTGCAACTGTCGTAAACATATGCCATATGCAGGTTGCCGAGGGACTGAATTTTGATCCTGAGATCGTGGGGAGTGCTGTGACCGTCATAAATATCTGGTCGTTAAGTCTTAAGTTATTTCAGCACTGCAGTAAATTTGAATGGTGGCTAAATGGTCTTAAAGAAAGAGTGATAAGATAGATGACGGATGGATGGATAGATAGATGAGACAGAATGGATGGATGGATGGATGGATGGATGGATAGATAGATAGATAGATAGATAGATAGATAGATAGATAGATAGATAGATAGATAGATAGATAGATAGATAGATAGATAGATAGATAGATAGATAGATGGATGGATGGATGGATGGATGGATGGATGGATGGATGGATGGATGGATGGATGGATGGATGGATGGATAGACAGACAGCATGGACAGCCAAACGAAACAGTCTATTAGCAGAATATAAGCATTCCTCCCCCCCTCCACGTCCCATCATTAGCACCCCAGCTTTTAACCAAACAAAAGACCACGCTTTCTTTGGTCTCGTCCTCTATTTCCATAAAACCTCCCCTGCTCGCAAGGTGACTTTGCCACCTCTCCCTCTCTCTCTCTCTCTCTCTCTCTTGCTTCTGAAAGAGAGAAAAAAAAGAAGACCTTCTATTTTTGATATCCATTATTAATCTACAGGACCTTGGCGTCCCCCACTCCAAAACAGTTCTCTGCCTCTGCGATCTTTTTCATTTAAAAGAAAAAAAGGGGGAAAAAAAAACAACCCAGCATCCTTTTTTTTGTTGTTGTGGTTGTGGTGGTGGATTTTCTTTTCTTTTTTCCCCTCCCTAACCCAAGTCTGCTCCTGGCAAAGACGGAGCGTTTTAGAGCACCCACCGAAGGAGGACCACGGGGCCGGTTCGAGGCGAGAGAAGCGATCCCACCAACTGCAGGGCTGGGAACTTCGTATCCTGCAACGGCAGCTTGTTTGAGCTTTGATTTTCGCTTGACAGCCGGCTGAAGGATCGATCCCAGCGCCAATACATAATGCATGAGCCTTCGCTCCCACCCACCCACTCACCCACCCAGGCGCCCCCTCCCCTCCTTCGCCGGCGCAGCTGTGCACCTCGAAAAGTGAAACCCTGCATCGCTTGGAAACTATCGCTTTGCAAGGATCTATTTATAAATACAGCTTCTCTATTTATACACGCCTGTCTCTCTGCAGGCCTGTGTGTGTGTGTGTGTGTGTGTGTGTGTGTGTCACTGAGGGATATCTGCAAGTTTACGTACAGCTTAGTCCTCGACTTACGACGCAACCGGGACCGGCATTTCCGGGCGTAAGTAGGGAGAAACTTCCTGACAGTTAGAACCATTAACCAGTGGAACCACCTGCCTCCAGAAGCGGTGAATGCTCCAACACTGGAAGTTTTTAAGAAGAGACTGGACGGCCATTGGTCTGAAATGGTATAGGGTTTCCTGCCTGAGCAAGGGGTTGGACTAGATGACCTCCAAGGTCCCTTCCAACTTTATTATTATTATTATTATTATTAAGACGGTTGCGAAGTCAGGGGTGACCGGTTTCTATGCGGTGGTTTCGAAGTGGGATGCAGAAAAACCTGACAAGCCTACTTGATTTTACATGTGATCACAGTGGCAAGAATTATATTTGCACCAACCTGGAAGAAGGAAGAAACGCCACCAGAAGAAGGAAATAATAAAAAAAAAAAATACGAGACTGTGCGGAAATGGACAGACTTACTTTAAGGTTGAAAGAAAAAGAAGAAACAGTTCAAACCTGGGACCTGTTTTATCAATGGTTAGAGAAAAGACTTAGGGATGAGGAATTTAATTTGTGTTAGTGAATAAGACAGTTCTTGCAAGCTACTGAAATGGTCCTTCAGGTTGAAAAGAAACGCTTCCCCAGAGAAATCAGGGATCAATTTCCTCCCTCCTGGCCGGCCTGAAATTCACACCTTTTTTGCCCCAAATGTGAGAAACCCTTGAAGCGATGGGAAGATAAATGACGCCTGTTTCTCCAGAGCTTTGCCCAAGTTCCTCGGGAAGAGAGTTGAAAGGGAGGAGAGCCTGGATCCCGCTGCAACATTTTGTTGAGAATTTTTTCTGGCCTCTGGAAAAAGAAAAGAAAAGAAAATCGATCAGACTTTTTGGGGGGGTGTTTGTGTGTGAAGAAGAGGCTCCCGACAGCCCCTTTCATCTCCTTTCACCGGGCGATTCCCTCTCCGCTTCAGCCTTCAAGGGGAGAGCGGTTAATCCTCGTCCATTGGAAATCTTTAGGCGATCAAAGGAGGCCTCTTTTTACAACAAGCGCTTTGGAGAGGAAGGGGCTTCAGACGCCGACGCCGGAGCGGTTCGGAAAGAGAAGCTGGAAAAGGAGAAGACGGACCCACTGCCAAGACAGGCCAAAAAACGCATCCCAATATTTGCTAGCAGAAAAGCAAGAAGTTGGTAAAACAAGAAGGTTCAAAGACACCAGGATTTATTTATTTTTTTTCTTTTTCTTTTCTTTCCTTCCTTTCTTTCTTTCCTTTCTTTTCCTTCCTTCCTTTTTCCCTTGTCTGTCTTCAGCATCCTTCAATCCTTCCTTCCTTTTTTCCATCTGTCTTCAGCATCCTTCAATCCTTCCTTCCTTTTTTCCGTCTGTCTTCAGCATCCTTCAATCCTTCCTTCCTTTTTTCCGTCTGTCTTCAGCAATTTCAATTCTTCCTTCCTTCCTTCCTTCCTCCCTCCCTCTTCCTTCCTCCCTCCCTCTTCTCTGCGGCATCTCCTTAGATATTGGAAGACTGCTATCAGGTTTCCCCCTCGTCCCTTCTTTTCATCAAACTAGACCTACCCAACCGTCCTTCATATGTTTGAGCCTCCGGTCCCCTAATCATCTTTGTTGCTCTTCTCTGCACTCCTTCTAGAGCTTCGGCATATTTTTTTTATATCTTGGTGGCCAGAACTGAACACATATTTTTTTTAAAAAAGCGCATAAGTTGGCCTGTGTCTGGATGTTCTTGACGTTAGTTATGGAAGCCCACCACAAAGTTGCATTCTATCTTCCGTCGAATGCCCATCAAAAGGGCCAATTTCCAGCTCTTCTCTCTGTTCTCCCCCCCCCAAAGGAACCTGGTCTATTTAAAAGGCTGTAGACCGTCTCTGTCAACTTTCTGACTTCCCCACCAGCTTTCATTACTGGTTAAGGGTCAACTTGCTGGTTGTTGCTTCTATTTGAGCTTCAAAGGCTCAGTGAGAAGAAAGATCACCCCAAACCTGGCTGCCCGGCATTTGCGCTCCACCAAAGAGCAACGCAGAAATAAGAACGTTGCGTTCTCTTTTGATCACAGGCCTTTTGAAGATGGTTTGTATGTGTGTGTGTGTGTGTGTGTGTTGTTTAAAAACAACAACACAACCCCGATATCCGCTTGACGGAAAGAGGAAGAACATTACCCCCTCCAAAGTTCTTCTGTTTTTTGGCAGATCGTAATAACTATTGACATCCCTAGCGTGCCGCACCGGGAGAAGAGACAAACAATGGCGCCTGAGTCTAGTTTTTGAGATAAACGGATCGTGTATTCGGCTCGTGAAATTAACCCAAGCATTTTCGCAATGCAAATGAACAATTTGGAAAACAAAAAACAAAAAACACAACACCCGTTGTTTTTCTGTTTAATTTCCTTTAGAATAATCAACCCCTTTCCAAAGATGCTAAGTGAATATTGAGGAGGCAGAGGGAAGCTTTGCGGTACCGAAGCAACCTGAATTTAAACTACCTTCCAGAGGAAAATTGTGTTTAACCTGGATCGCGGGAGCCCTCAAAAACGACTAAAATGCCAACTTCAGTGTGACGCTGTTTCAGACATCGCAAATCTATCCCGTGTCTTTATTCAAAAGTCAATCCTATATATCTATATATTTATAACACTTGGGGCCTTAGTTCCAATCAAGGAACAAACAACTCAAACAAGCTAACAATAAACAACGATTTTATCAAGGAAACACCCAAGAACACTCCCACCAATGCTGAGAGGACAAGCTGCTAGTGTATAAATCGAGAGCAAACCCCACTCCCTTCTAGGACTGGTGATGTTACCTAGTTGGGTAATGAAATGTCTGCACGAAAGCCATTAAGCTCAGAGACCACCAAGGACCCCACAATCCTCCTCTTCCCCTCCATAAACCCCACTCCCTTCTAGCACTGATGATGTTATCTAGTTGGGTAATTAAATGTCTTCACAAAAAACCACTTAGCTCAGAGAACACCAAGGATCTCAGTTTTCCTCTTCCTCCTCCTCTCTACAAACCACAATCCTTTCTAGCCCTGATGACGTTACCTAGTTAGGTAATGAAACGTCTGCCAAGAAAACAAGCTCAGAGAGCACCGAGGACCCCACGTCTAATTTTAAAAATGGAAAACGCTTGTTCCGGGTTTCTAGAGTCAGGGATACCCGGACTGCTGAATTTAAATTCCTAAACTGAGCCGGGGAAGTGAGGTTGATGGCCTCCAGGGTCCTATATTAACTCCTTTCACAGTCCTTGCTTCCAATATTCCAAGAACAACCAAGTGAACATGTTCCATCTGCTTCCCTGCAGGAGATGTACAGGGCTCACTCTTTCGCGGAAATAATTTATGCAGGGTGGAAGCTAGCTTGCAGCCGAGAAAACTACAATTCTAGAACTCCTTGATGAGCCGAAAACAAACAGATCGCAAGGGGCAGGTGGCACCCGTCCAAGGAGTTTTCAAGAAGCAAACAGGAAACAGCAGACCGTCTGTCAAAAATATGTATCGCATCTTCGAAATTGTCTTTGGGACCGGAGAACTGGATAATGGCCAACGGCAAGGCTGGGGTTTTTGTTGTGTTTTTTTTTGCTTTGTTTTTGGAAAAGAAAAAAGAAAAAAGGAAAGAAATAGAACTCAGATCCAAGAAATTACATGGCAGTTTCCTCTTCGTTTGGTCTTGAGGAAGGAAGGAAGGAAGGAAGGGCTTTTTCTGAGCTTGGAAGCCACCATTTGGGTTTTGGAAGCAACCCCAAGAAGACCTTCCGTGGAAAATGGGCGCGGGAGGACCCTACATGGCTTTAGATTTAGATAGGATGGAATGGAATGGAATAGAAAATAGAATGGAATGGACTAGAATAGAATAGAATAGAATAGAATTGAATAGGAATAGAATAGAATAGAATAGAATAGAATAGAATAGAATAGAATAGAATAGAATAGAATAGAATGGAATGGAATGGAATGGAATGGAATAGAATGGAATAGAATAGAATAGAATAGAATAGAATAGAATAGAATAAAATAGAATAGAATGGAATGGAATAGAATAGAATAGAATAGAAAAGAAAATGGAATAGAATAGAATAGAATAGAAAATGGAATAGAAAATGGAATAGAATAGAATAGAATAGGAATAGAATAAAATAGGAATAGAATAGAATAGAATAGAATAGAATAGAATAGAATAGTAGAAAAGAAAATGGAATAGAATAGAATAGAATAGAAAATGGAATAGAAAATGGAATAGAATAGAATAGAATAGAATAGAATTGAATAGGAATAGAATAGGAATAGAATAAAATAGGAATAGAATAGAATAGAATAGAATAGAATAGAAAAGAATAGAATAGAATAGAATAGAATAGAATAGAATAGAATAGGAATGGAATAGAAGAATGAAGAATAGAAAATAGAATAGAAGAATGAAGAATAGAATAGAAGAATGAAGAATAGAAAATAGAATAGAATAGAATAGAATAGAATGGAATGCAATGGAATAGAATAGAAGAATGAAGAATAGAAAATAGAATAGAATGGAATAGGAATGGAATGCAATGGAATAGAATTAGAGCAGAATAGAAGAGAATTAAAGTAGAGTAGAGTAGAGTAGAAGCTGGAAGGGACCTTGGAGGTCCAGCCCCCTGCTCAAGCAGGAGAACCTATACCATCTCAGACAGGTGACTGTCCAGTCTCTTCTTAAAAACCTCCAGCGATGGAGCGCCCACGATTTCTAGAGGCAACTTCTGTTCCACTGGTTGATTGTCCTCACTGTCAGGAAGTTTCTCCTTAATTCCAGGTTGCTTCTCTCTTTGATCAGCTTCCAACCATTGTTTCTCGTCCTGCCCTCTGGTGCTTTGGAGAACAACCTGGCCCCCCTCTTCCTTGGGGCAGCCCCTCAGATACTGATAGAGATAATGATCAGCAAGTCTTATTCCAGGCTCAGTCACTGACGTTAAGTGGAGAACTACCTGTACTTTTATTAGGAATGGATGACTTGAAATCTTTGGAAGGATTTCTTCTGTTTGTTCATGCTATCCTTGTTTCTTTATGAATCAGTATTTTGGTGTTGTTGTTTTTTTTGGTTTTTTTTTTTAAATGCACAACTGGTTGTGAATACAAAGGGCCTTTACACAATGTGTTCTGTCTTAACAGCACGTATCTGTAAGCATTTTCTCATTACAAAATCTGCATGTTTAACCGAGTGGGTGCTTTAGGGAGAGGGGCCAGGCAGCATTGTAAAACACAGAGAAGGGAGAAATGCAAAGGATAAATTATATTCTAAACAGGGCATCAGTTTGGGAGCCGCAGAGGAGCTGAGTGGAATTCCCAGAAACAAAATTATCGGCAAAACAAACAAAATTTCCCCAATGAATCTTGCAACTTCTTAATACGTACAATAGGCTGGAGGCCACTCTGGTTTTTAGCAAAAGAAGGGAGGGGGAGGAAAAAAAAGAAACTTGATAATTCATTTTTGCCGAAAGAAAAAGGGCTGCAATTGCTTATTCTACCTCCAGAGCATCATGCTGTTTTGGCTGAGTTCCCACTGCTCTAAGACGCAGTTTAGGGAATAAACCATAATTCCCTGGGCTCACACATCACCTCAATCCATCGGTCTCTTTTCCTCGTCTTTAGAAGGAGAGATTTCCTATCCTAACTTTGACTTCCTTTGTTTTCCCCTTCAACTCAGTTGTCTTGGATGGAAATGGAGTGCTAAATTTAGCACTGATGAGATTACCTGGCTGGGTAATGAAACGTCTGCAAGAAAACAACCAACCTCTCTGAGCTACTGTATACAAACAGGGAGCAAGTCACACTCACTAGCCCTGATGATGTTACCTAGTTGGGTAATACGACGACTGCAAGAAAACAACCCAGCTCAGAGTTACTGTATATAAACAGGAAGCAACTCACAATCACCAACACTGATGAGGTTACCTAGTTGGGTCACGAAACGTCTGCAAGCTAACAACCCAGCTCAGAGAGCACCAAGGTCCACACAAATCAATCGAACAATACTAGCAAAAAACCACAAGCAATCCAGCCCAAATCAAACCACAATCTGCTTAATGGGATGTGAGAATCCTCCGAATCAACAGTTCCACGAGACGCCTCCTTCTGAACTTTGCAGGGAAGTGGATAAATGAGAGACAGATTATTTTCAATGCGGTCTCTTGTTTTAATAACAAAAATAAACAAAAAGGGGAAACCGAAAAGCAGGAATGAGCTAACCACGAAGAGTTCGATCCATTTGTCTAGCTTGAGTTTTGCAGGCGAAATAACACATAAGACAAATGTAAAGGGACGGTTCATGGAGCCTTTCCACTGGGGATCGATTGGTCCCAAGACTGGATCCAGGAGAGATCTTGAGAAGGTGAGGAACAGGTTTCAGAAAGCATGAAGAACACCTACCCTTTCTGAAGCTAAGTAAATGAGATTCCTTTTGAAGCACCAGGTTCTGATCGGCAATCATAACACTAAGATGGAAAGTGAGGTGGGAAAAAACCCCCCAAAAAATAATTGTAGAAAAGGGACAGAAAGGTAAAAAGAAGAAATGAAGAGTGAAAGGATGAGTTTTTATTCGTATCAGCAGATGTTCAAGGGCAGACTTAGATCTTCTTGAAAGCCATCCAGGAATTCATATCAAGCCACGAGGCTGAGTTTTGAGAGATGGACTTCTCGTTCTTGGTTGAACAAGGTCATTATCATGGAAGCGCTCACGATGGGCCACCCAAACCTGCATTTAACCCTTCTGACGTTCATGGAGATATTGATCTCGGTCAAGGAGAAAACAGAGCTTGTAGCTCTACAGAAGGTTGACTTCTGTCTTGGGTTTCTTCAGATCCATCTTCTACTTCCAGATGTTCTTATTAGCTTCTAGGTTGGGTTATTGGCGACAGGTGTCATGAAAGGCTTCTAAGGTCCGGAAATCTCTCCAGGTTGGGGGGAGGCCATCCTGCAGGAATTTCCCACAACGTTGGCATGGAGCTTGGAACAGCTTGATGTAACTCCTCAGCCAGGTCTGAAAAAGAAAGCAGAAGAAGACTTAACATGGGCCCACTCAGCATCCTTGAGGAAATCCTCAAGCAGTCCTCAAGTTACAACAGTTCATTTGGTGATCTTGGTTTTGACCACGTGACCACGGGGAGCGGCGCAACAGTTGTTAAGTGTGAAAAACGGTCATAGGCCACTCTTTCCAGTGCCGCTGCAACTTCAAACGGTCACTAAACGAACTGCTGTTAAGCTGAGGACTGCTTATAAATAAGATCACTTTTCGTCAAAGGAACAAAAGAGAAAACAGAAACCATAAAGAAGACTGGTTAATAGGGAAAAATAGAAAAAAAAGGTGGGAAAGGGGTTATATTTCCACTCTTCTCGACAGCAGTCACCGAAACATTTGCGCTGTGCCCTCTCTCTCTCTAAGGTTACATCACAATTTCCTTCCTCCGTAAGCTAAGCCTTTCTAATCTTCAGACTCATAAATCACGGGTTCCATTTTTCTTCTCTCTCTCTCTCTTTTTCAGCAAAAAAAGTCCATGGGGCTTTCCGGGCGGGCCTAAAGGTAGCTGTTGATCTTTTTTTCTAATTAAACTGATTAATTTTGCCAACTCCGCTCGTTCTGCGTTCTGCTGTCTTCCCCAACCGTTCCTCTCCACTTTCAGAGCCTCTGACATATTGCAGTCCACGAAGAGAAAGGGAGCCACGGTGATTTTAGCCCTCCCCATCCTTTACTCTCCTTTGAATCCCTTCAGCTTGTCAGGCAGACAAGGAGAATTAAACTGATCAAACGACTGCGGGCGGTACTCAACTCCTGCCGCTAAGGGAAACGTTTGTTAAGTGAGTTTTCCCCCGTTTTACGACCTTTCTTGCCGCAGCGGTTAAGCGGATGGCTGCCGTTGTTAAGTTGTTAAGACACACAATTGTTAAGCGAGCCTGGCTTCTCCCCCCGTCGGCTTTGCTTGTCAGAAGGTCGCAAAAGGGAGTCGGGTGCCCCCCCCGGGACGCTGCAATCGTCATAAATACGAGTCAGTGGCCAAGCGTCTGAATTTTGATCACGTGACCCTGGGGACGCTGCGACGGTCATTAAGTGTGAGAAACGGTCATGAGTCCCTTTTTTTCAGTGCCGTTGTAACTTCAAGCGGTCACCAAATGAACTGGTGTAAGTCGAGGGCTATGTCAACGCTGTGACAATTAAGACCAATTAAGGTTTCATCTATCGCAAGCATGACAGGCTACTTGGGTGCGAAGAAAGAGAGGAATGCTAAAGATGGCTTTCTACGGTTATCGAAGGTTAAGGCTTAAATGGAGTCTTCTCATCCAGACTGAACTGCGGGCTCAAGGAGATATGCAGCAAAAAATAAACAAAGCAAGTTTCTTGTTTTGCCAACTTTCTGGCGCAATCAGATTCGAACTCGCCACAGGGCTCATGAATCTTCTCACGAGAAGTCTGGGTGGATTGTATCGATCAGGGAAAATTGCTCTCTGAAGGCAACGCGGACTGCCTTTATGAAAATGAATTCCTCGGTCTGGATTGGAGCTGCTTCTCTCTCTTTCTCACTCTCAAGCAGTCAATAGCTTCCTCTCGCCTCCTCAGAGTATTCTCTGAGTAGACAAATCAAGGAGGAGGGCATTCAAACCGGACGGGCCAATGGTGGCTTACTCGAGCTCCATCTGACTGGGCCTCGCGTTCATCAAGAGCCTGGCGTAGAGACCGTACCGTCCTTTGTCTGGAATGGTAGAGAGTCTCTGATATTCCGTGTTCTGGAGTCTCCTGCTCAAGCAGGGGGTTGGACTAGAAGACCTCCAAGGTCCCTTCCCACTCTGTTATTCCGTATTCTGGAGTCTCCTGCTCAAGCAGGGGGTTGGACTAGAAGACCTCCAAGGTCCCTTCCCACTCTGTTATTCCGTATTCTGGAGTCTCCTGCTCAAGCAGGGGGTTGGACTAGAAGACCTCCAAGGTCCCTTCTCACTCTGTTATTCTGTGTTCTGGAATCTCCTGCTCAAGCAGGGGGTTGGACTAGAAGACCTCCAAGGTCCCTTCCCACTCTGTTATTCCGTATTCTGGAGTCTCCTGCTCAAGCAGGGGGTTGGACTAGAAGACCTCCAAGGTCCCTTCCAACTCTGTTATTCTGCATTCTGGATGCGCTAGAGGAAAAAATAGAGGCAGATGGCCTTTATGGAATGTTTGTGTTCCTGTGATTAAAATCAAATCAAAAGCACAGGGAATCCTCTATTTACAACCGTTCATTTAGCAACTGTTGGCACTGGAAAAAAAGGGATTTATGACCAGGCACCACACTTAAGATCAGTTGTAAGTCACTTTTTTTCAGTGCCATTGTAACTTTGAATGATGGAGGAGGAGGAGGAGGAGGAAGAGGAGTACTGTGGGGGTCTTTGGTGCTCTCTGAGCTTGGTGGTTTTCTTGCAGACGTTTAATTACCCATCCAGGTAACAGCATCAGTTCTGGAAGAGAATGGGATTTGCAGAGAGGAGGAGGAGGAGGAGGAGGAGGAGGAGTACTGTGAGGTCTTTGGTGCTCTCTGAGCTTGGTGGTTTTCTTGCAGACATCTGACGACCCAACTAGGTAACATCGTCAAAGTCGCTTTATCGGTGAGACGGACAACATATCAAAGCAATAAAGAAATAAAACCTACCATAAAGGACCGGACAACCACATCAGGCATCTGTGGGAGCTGGTAATGCAACAGGGCTGTGGTTGCGTGATCCGTCACCTGCCGTGGAAAGCAAGAAAGGAGAGCTATGAAACGCCAACCCAAGTCATTCCAGCGACTGCTATATTACAAGATCAAATACAGGAAGTCCTCCACTTATCACTTACCACGTCCTCCACGTGATTAAAATTCAGACAAGCTTGCCAACTTGACTCATATTTATGACGGTTGCGGTGTCCCGGGATCAGGCGATCCCCTTTTTGCGACCTGATGACCAGCAAAGTCTAGAGCAGGGGGTCTTCAAACTTGGCCCTTTCATGACTTGTGGACTTCAACTCCCAGAATTCCTCGTGCCTGGCTGAGGAATTCTGGGAGTTGAAGTCCACAAGTCATGAAAGGGCCAAGCTTGAAGACCCCTGGTCTAGGGGGAAAGCCAGGTTCATTTAGCAACCCTGTTCCTAACTGCAGCGACTCGCTTAACAAGGGTGGCAAGGAAGGCCGTAAAAAGGGGGCCAAACTCACTTAATGACTGTCTCACTTAGGAAGGGAAATTTTGGGGTCAAGTGGGCTCGTAGGTCGAGGGCTCCTGGCAGATCGCCTTTAGAGCTGGTCTAAAACCCAGCAGGGTGTTTTGTGTTGTGGCTTGCGATGGCCACTCCCAGCACAATTCCTTTCTTTGGGCGCCCTAGAATAGCCGCAGGTTTGCACGGGGCCAAACCGGAAAGGGAGCAATTGCGCTGCGGGCTGAAGAGAGGCTGGCCTTCAAATCTCTCAAGCCGGCCGAGGCAGGTCGGGTGGCGCATACAGATGGTGGCCTTTCCTGCCTGCTTATCGCCCTTCAGCTCCTGTCAATTTAAATGCCGGCCCTGATGCTGGGGGTGCTACGTGCAATTCATCAGTGGGAGCACGCACACACACACACACACACAGACACACACAGACACCGGCCTTTGGCTCTGCTGTAGGGCAGGTAATTTTCTTCTCTCGTGGCTCGTCAGAAATCTTTGCCAATCCTCTGCTAAACAGCCCAACGTCTCCCAGCGGCCGTTCCCAGCCGGCGTTAAGAGAGTCATGCAGGATGGGAGGTTTTGGGAGGAGACGGTTGGGAGAAAGAAAAAGATATTAGTTTGTGAGGAAGGAAGGAAGGAAGGAAGGAAGGAAGGAAGGAAGGAAGAAGAAGGAAGGAAGGAAGGAAGGAAGGAAGGGAGGGAGGGAGAGAGGAAGGGAGGAGGGAGGGAGGGAGGGAGGGAGGAATCTAGTTTATAGGAAGAAGGGAAGGAAAGAGGGAGGGAGGGAGGAGGAAGGAAGGGAGGAGTCTAGTTATAGGAAGGAAGAAGGGAAGGAAGGAAGGAAGGAAGGAAGGAAGGAAGAAGAGGAGGAGGGAGAGAGGAGGGAGGGAGGGAGGGAGGGAGGGAGGAATCTAGTTATAGGAAAGGAAGGGAGGGAGGGAGGGAGAGGAGGGGAGGGAGGGAGGATATAGTTATAGGAAGGAAGGAAGGAAGGAAGGGAGGGAGGGAGGGAGGGAGAGGAAGGAAGGAAGAGGAGGGAAGGAAGAGGAGGGAGGGAGGGAGGGAGCAGGGGGTTGGACTAGAAGACCTCCAAGTCCCTTCCAGCTGTTATTCTGTATCCATCACCAAGGAGGCTACTACTACTACTACTATTACTACTGCTGCTCATAGTAGCAGTAGTAGTACAGCTACACTACTACCGCTAATTTGCTTTGGAGAGAAGCAGGCGCCCCCATTAACAAACTGAAGTCGGGCGCCCGGCACACCGAGTTCCTAATAGCTGGCTAATGAGATTTTGCTGCAAGCTAAAAACTTTATAATCATATTTTCCAAACGGAACAAGTAGCAGCTTAGAGGAGCAGAGAGAGAGAGAGAACGCCATCAAAGGAGACGCTAAAGAAGGAGGAGGAGGAGGAGGAGGAGAAGAGAGAGAGAAATCGCCCCATCAGTAACAAACAGGCTGGGGGGGGGGAACCCCAAACACATTCCAGCTTCGTTGCCCCCCCCCCCAGAACGTGGACTTCTTTCAAGATGCATTTGCTTCCGACAAAGAAGGAGCAGTTTAGGAAAAAAAGAAAAAATCAGCCTCCACTGAGTTCTTTACAAGATCATTAGTTTTCCGGATCACGGAGAGGCAATTTGAGATATTTAATTTGCTCGCCCCAATTTTGGGAGGCCGTTTTGACGGGTGCCTCCCACCGTCATCTCCCTTTCCCAACTTGCCGTGCCTTTTAATGCCGTCCGAGCTTCTACTTCCAAAACTTTTCTTTTAAGGGTGGTTCCGATTTATTTATTTACGTCGATAGTTTTGTGGTTCTTTAATCGCCCGTCTCCCTCAGGGAGAGGGAGATTGTGTGGGGGAAGCTCTTACACAAGCGGTCCTCCATTTACGACCACGATCGGGAGCGGGATTTCCATGACTTGGGCCAATTTTGTGGCCATTTTTTACCCCGGCTCTTGCAACGAATCACGGCACCTGTTAAATGAATCGTACATTCATTTAGAGAATCTGTGTGTGGGAGTGTGTGTGTGTGTGTGTGTGTGCGCGGTGTTTGTGGATGTGTCAAGGGGTTGTTTTAATTTGGATCCGCTCCCTAGCAGATGGATGGCCTCAAGGGGCCCTTTCAAGGCTGATTCCAAATAAAATGGCCTCTTGAGGAAGAAAAGAGAGAGCCAATCTAGTCTAGTGGTTAGGACACCAGGTTAGAAAGCGGGAGACGGTTGAGTTCTAGCCCTGCCTTAGCCATGGAAGTTGAGTGGGTGACACTGGGCCAATCATCAGGAGACGGTGAGTTCTAATCCCACCTAAGACATGAAAGCCACTAGGTGATTTGGGGTCAATTACCAGGAGGCTGGAAGTTCTATTTAGGGCACCAGGCCAATCACCAGGAGATTGGAAGTTCTAGTCCTGCCTTAGGCATGAAAGCCGGCTGGGTCATTTTGGACCAATCACCAGGAGACTGGGAGTTCTAGTCCTGCCTTAGGCATGAAAGCCGGCTGGGTGACTTTGGGCCAATCACCAGGAGATAGTGAGTTCTAGTTCTGCCTTAGGCATGAAAGCCAGCTGGGTGACTTTGGGCCAATCACCAGGAGACTGGGAGTTCTAGTCCTGCCTTAGGCATGAAAGCCAGCTGGGTGACTCGGGGTCAGTCCCTCTCCCTCAGACCAATCCACCTCACAGGGTTGTTGTTGGGGAGAAAAATAGGAGGGGGAATCAGTTCACCACCTTGAGTGATTTGTAAAAATAAGGAAGGTGGGATACACATGAATCAATTCGTTAATAAAATAAATAAAAGCAGCTCCTTTTCTGACTAACGCAATTGACTAAAGGGCAACGGCTTTTGTGCCCTCCACCTGGCTTCACGTCGAAGGAAAGTCTCCCAGTTTTGGGGTGAACTGGCCGATGATCAGCCATCCAGCACAAGGCCATTTCTTATGCCAATGGGGGGACTCAAAGACTCCTAGCGACAAAGACTCCCCTTTTATTTTTATATCCCCCCCCTTTTTTTTTCCGTTCCGGTCGATTTCCATTTTAATTTCTTTTGTTTCGTACGCGGTTGCTGTTTGGGGTGGGTGGAGAGGAGCGAAATTTTCATCTCCTGTAAGCTGCAGATTAAAACCAGGAAAGTCAGGAGCCAAGGCAGAGCACGGGATGCCTTTGAGGACCCACCTTCTCCGTCTTCTACCTTTTTGTGGGTTTTTTTTTTTTCCCCTGTCGTTTTATGGTGAAACTTAATTAAAAGTTTACGATTTAAAAAAAAAAAAAAAGGGGGGGGGGGAGAAAGGGCTAAAATTGCAGCAGGCCAGGGGGCAGTTTAACCGGCTGTCCTTGGGAGCAGATCCTCGCTTATCCTTTGCGGAGGGTGGAGAGAGACGGTCCATATTGAGTAGCTGATTATGCAGGCCTTCAGTACGCGCTTTTCCCCGGGAGATTAATGACGGAAATGCATCTTCATATATTAGGATACTGTTGGGGTGCCCTTGTGGCGCTGGGGAATGAAGGGGAGGGCTTGAAATGGCCCGCTTCAGAGAGCGGAAGATTTTGCACCCAATTTTAAATTTCGATCGCGTGAAGGGTTAAATGCCACTTTATATAACGCCTTGCTAAGACCACGCTCGGCACGCTGCGTCCCATTTTGGTCACCCCGACGTGAAATAAAAATAAAAATAAAAGTTGAGACTCTGCTACGAGCACCTTCTGCTTAACGATGAGGTATCTTGCTTTTTCCATTTTTTCGAAAGCAAACGTTCACGACGCCGTCGGGGGGTGGGGGGAAGAAAGAAAGAAAAAAAAAAAGAGGAAGAAGGAAACGTGAAAAGCCACCAAGGGAAAAAAAGAATCTTGGCTAAAAAAACATTCATCAAAACCAGACAATCCTCCCAAGCTTGAAGGCCCAGCTGATGGATGGTGAAAATAAAATGATATAAAAGGAGGCTGAGCATCCTCGAATCCGTCTCTATCATCTCTACACCACCTCCCTCGCTTTCTCTTTTTTAGTATTTGTGATCAATTTCTCAAGCCCGAGGCGGATTCAACTCCTCCAGCTAGTCTGCCAGGGTCGTCTTGAGGGAGGGGGGAACGGAGTGCCAACGCGATGCTATTTTGGTCGGGCTGTGTAGGAAACGGCAGAGCCACTGGGACTGGACGAAGCAGCGTTTTTTTTCTTCATCAAATGTAGAAAGAAGAATGGCCACCCAGCATCAGAAGCGGATTTGGGGGCCCATCAGACCTCTCTTGATAGGGATGCTGAGATGTCTTGCTGAAATCTTTTAGTTCCTGGGCAAGTTAGCTGCTTGCATGTGAGTGTCCATCTGTCCATCCGTCCATCCATCCATCCGTCCCTCCATTCCTCCCTCCCTCCCTCCACCCACCTATCCCTCATCCATCCATCCCCTCAACCATCCATCCATCCATCCATCCATACATGCATCTACTCATGCATCGCCTCAACCAACCAACCATCCATCTATGCATCCATTCCCTCATCCATCCCTCAACCATCCATCCATTCATCCACTCATCCATCCATCCCCTCATCCATCCCCTCAACCAACCATCCATCCATCCCCTCATCCACCCACCCACCCATCCCCTCATCCATCCATCCATCCATCCATCCATCCCTCCACCCCTCATACCATCCCTCAACATCCATTCCATCCATCCATCCCCTCAACCACCAATCATCCATCCATCCATCCATTCCCCTCATCCACCCACTGACACCATCCCCTTCATCATCCCCTCATCCATCCATCCATCCATCCATCCATCCATTCCATCCATCATCCATCCATCCATCCATCCCTCCAATCCATCCATCCATCCATCCATCCATCCATCCATCCATCCATCCATCCATCGTAAGTCCCTTTTTTCAATGCCATTGTAACTTTAAACGGTCACTAAATGAACCATTGCAAGTTGTAAGTTGTAGGGCCAGCTGTACAATGCCTTGATTTTTCTTGGGCTAGCCGGCCTTTGCTGTAAAATGCCACGAGGCTATTTTAGCAACCAAACCAAACCAAAATCAAACCACACCACAACGCCCCACACCCCAACGTGAGGATATGAAATCGATCAATATTGCAAAAGCCTTTTGTAAGAGGCGGCCGGCCTTTGGAACGGAGAGAGAAAAGGACTCGGCCCACCTCAAGAGTTCTTTCCCTTGTTTATTTCGGCACGGGTATTTATTTTCCTGCTTATTTCAGCGCTCGGAGCTTTCAGACAAAGGTTAGAGAGATCATCCCTGCTTCTCCCCCTGCCGCGTTGAAAATGTCAGGAAGAGGCCGAGAGGCCTCAACTTCCCTCGGCCCTTTTGTGATGATGCTCTTTAGCGCGTCCGACTCGCGTCTGGCGGCTCCATTCTTTCCGATTCTCCCTGCTGGTTTGCCGAGGCGAACAAAAGCTCAACCACCCTGCACGGCAGCTCGGGAAAACCTCTGGGGGTGAACTTCGGTGAAAACCTGAACGCTTCCAACTATAATGGGTCTTCGGGGAAGCTGACCGCCTTCCTCCCCCCACCCCATCAAATTAAACACCTCTGTGGAGCTTAATAGCCCAAGAAAAGATCTCGACCAAGTTTGCAAGCGACGAAGTGAAAGCAGAGCTGAGTCCCAACGACAGGGTGGACCAGAAGCGGCAGATATTTGCAGTTTGAGAGAAACAGGAACTTTATCCGGTCCAGATGTGGCTTTTAGGCAAATGGGGGGAAATTTTTCAAACTGGGAGGGTGGTTTGGGGGACAGCGAGTACCTCCTCACCCCCTCCACGTGTGTTATGGGCAACAATCGCTCAGAGTCTTCTCCTGCAATGTCTTTTTTCCCACACTTCTGAGGCTAGCCTAAGGCTGGGATGATTTTTGGTGGACATGCACCCCGATGCATGGAGTCCTCGACTTACGGCCACAATCGAGCCCAGTTTTTCTGTTGCTAAGAGAGACAGTTGTTCAGTCAGTTTTGCCGCATTTGACCCCCTTTCCTGCCACAGTGGTTAAGTGAATCCCTGAATCCCACCCGGTTGTTAAGTGAATCTGGTGTCCCCAACTGACTTTGTTTCTCAGGAGGTCGGCAAAAAGGGGGTCACGGGACCCCGGGGATGCTGCGACCGTCGTAAATACGAGCCGGTTGCCAAGCGTGTGAATTTTGATCACGTGAACCACGGGGATGCTGCAAACGGTCCTAAGTGTGAAAATCGGCCACAAGTCACTTCTTTCAGCGCCCTTGCCACTAAATGAATGGTTGTAAGCTGAGCACTATCTATACTAAGCTGGACTCTAGTTGTTGTTGTTGTTATTATTATTATTGAGATAAACCAAGGTCAACGCAATGCAGCCAGGAATCTGGTCAAAGGACCAAAAAGGCACAAAAACTCTTTTATGAGCTCTCCAAGGTGCTGAAATTCAGTTTGAGGTTACTTTCCTATATATTGGGAGTCTTCAAACTTGGCCCTTTTATGACTGGTGGACTTCAACTCCCAGAATTCCTCAGCCAGGCACGCTGGCTGAGGAATTCTGGGAGTTGAAGTCCACCAGTCATAAAAGGGCCAAGTTTGAAGACCCCTGCTATATATTGTTGGTAGTCCTTGACTTACAATCATCCGTTTAGTGACCATTCGAAGTTACGATGGTGCTGAAAATTGCGGTTACCACTGGTCCTCGCAATTACGGCCGTTGCAGCCTTGTCACAGTTTACGCAATCAAAATTTGGGGTGCTTGGCAACTGGCATGTATTTATGAAGGTTGTAGCATCCTGGGATCACGTGATCACAGTTTGCGACCTTCCCAGCTGGCTTCTGACTAGCAAAGTCAATGGGGGGGGGGAGCCGGATTCATTTAATGACCCTGTGATTCGCTTAACAACCGCGGTGATTGGCTTAACAACCCTGGCGAGAAAAGGTCATAAAATTGGGCATGACTCATTCAAAGACCGGCTTACTTGGCGATGCAAATTCTCGTCCCCATGACTACCTTAATGTCAGGCAGAAAAGCGTGCTGAGCATTTGGGCAAGGATTAATCCCCATCAACAGCACTGCAAAAAGTTTCGGGGGGGGGTCTTTCTCCCCAATTTTGGCAGCACAATACGAAATCGACTCGGAGGTTTCGGGGCGAAGCAGAATAAGGGGATCTGGGATCTGCAGGTAAAGCTTGTTCGTCTTAATTCTCTTCCCACCCAAAGGAAAGACAACCGTTTCTCCTTTTGGAAACCCTTTTTCTTTTTTTCGTAAATCAAGTGAAGTTTTAAGGGACCCCTTGAAATTATTAATAATAAAAAAAAAAAATTAAAATGACATCGTTAATCATGTCTGGAGTGGCAGGATTCTGCAAAATGTTCAAGCATCCTCCTGATTTATTTGTCTCTGAGTTATCTTTGCAGCAGGAGGGGAAGTGAGCTTATAATAGTTTTATTTTATTTCTCTCCAAGTTCAAAACACCCACCCACGCGCAAGCAGCTATATGGATACCCAGGAAAAAAGAAAAAAAAAACCAATCCAAACCAAATAAACCAGTTATAAAAACTTAAAACTTAATAACATCGTCTGCCAAGGTAGCCATCGATCTCTTATAATCAAGACACAGGAGGAACAGTTGACAATATTTGTTATACACGTTTGCGCGCACGTCTGCGACAAACCCCAAATAAACCAGGGGCTGATTTCCCCGGGAAATGAGGTAAAATAGATGTAATTTATCTATGACAATGCTCAAAGCCTGGGGAACAAACAGGGCGAATTAGGAGCAATAGCACACAAAGGAGGGTTTGACATAACAGAAACCTGGTGGGACGAAACCCATGAATGGAAGGGACTGATGGATGGATACAAAATGTTCAAAAGAAACAGGTCTACAAAAAGAGGAAGGGGAGTTGCACGATACGTAAGAGAACACTACATATCCGCAGAAATGCACGTGATCAAAGATAAAATCTCTCCAGAAGGTCTATGGGTCAACGTAAAAGAGGGAAAAAAAAGTGACATTGCCATAGGTGTACATTACAGGCCACCCAACCAATCAGAAGAAATAGATGAACTCTTGGTCTTTGAATGCGCAAAAGTCACTTTTTTTTTCCCAGCACTGTTGTAACTTCGAACGGTCACTAAACAAATGGCCGTTAAGGGTATGGATTTTCAAAAGAGGTCCAAGCAGGGGGGAAAAGTTTTTCACAGCCCAAGCAGTTTCATCAGCTGTAACAAGTTGGAGGCATTATTGATGAAGGATTATCACCGTGGCCTCTGTTCTTCGGCTGCTTTGCATTATAAAAACCTTCTCCCGTGCATTTTGAGAAGGGAGAAGAAATTTTTTAAAAAGTGTCTAATCCTTTAATTCTCACCCTGTCTCCGGAGTAACAGACTAACTAGTGTGCTATTCTGGTTTTAATGCTAGTTAAGGACTGGGCGGTTTCAATACCTCCCCAAAGCTTTCCCTTTTGATCTGAGAGAAATTTTCCAAGGTCAAACTTTTTTGCATGCCAGGTTCAGCTCCCAAAATAAGAATCCTGGGGATTTCAGTTCAACAGGATCACCTCATTAGTTTAGCAAAATCCAATCCCATTTCTGTAAACAAGAAGTCCAGAACCTTACCTTCTGGAAGACTTGATAGCTGGACTTCGACCATATATCAAGCTAGGGGAGGAAAAAAAAAAAGAATCTGTATTAGCATACTTCTAACAACTCAAGATCCATTCAAGCTTTGGTAGGCTTATTTTACGTCCCGTTATTCCTGATATGCCCACAGGGTACAAAAAAAAACTTAACATTTTCAACTTTATAGGAAGGCTTGGGCTAAGGAAGACTGGAGAGTTGGTTAAATGTGCTTAGATGTTCAGGATGACTTGCAGGATTGCACAGTTTGAATCTCTTTCCTTGGTCCTCTAAAATTGACCTGTGCAGAACGCGGTTAATGGATAACTTACTCTTTCCGTTAAAAAAACAACAACGCAATCCATATTTTCTTTCGATAGGAAGACTTCAAAGACAGATCCTTCCCCATTAAGAACCAGAGACAGACTGTCACTGGAGCTACTGTCTGTTCCAAACAACCATCATGCATTTTTAGATACCACCCAACTTTCAAGTCCCTTGGACTGCGATCGATCGATCAACCCTGACTGCCCTTTGGAAGGACAGATCCTGAAGCAGAAGCTTAAATAGTTTGGCCACCAAATGAGAAAAGAGGTTTGTTTGGAGAAGACCCAGATGCTGGGAAACATTGAAGGTGACAAGAGGATGGGGACCACAGACCCCCAACAAATCTCCTATCTATCTCCTAACTTCTCTTGACCTTGCATCCAAGACCAATTAATCTGATGGTTCTTTCAAACAAAACAAAAAATGGGAACACAACATAAACCTAACTTTTAAACAACCAGGTGAGGTCTTATCAGTATACCCAAGGCCGGAAGATGAGGATCAACTTAGAACTAAGGAGAAATTTCCTGACAGTGAGAACAATTAACCAGTGGAACGACTTGCCTCCAGAAGTTGTGGGTGCTCCATCATTGGAGGCTTTTCAAGAAGAGATTGGACAACCATTTGTCTGAAAGGACATAGGATTTCCTGCCTGAGCAGGAAGTTGGACTAGAAGACCTCCAAGGTCCCTTCCGACTCTTGTTATCCCGTTGCCTTCTTTGTAGCAGGAGCTAAAGGGCCAACTCAACTCTCCTTGGCCTTCAGCCCTCCCAAAGTTTATCCTGGAGTGACATATTCCTGGGTCCAGGATGAGCTCACTCAGGCGGGGCCGCTGTGATGTTTCGCAGTTGCAAGATTGCTTCAACTCAGTTGGAACAGATTGTGCTGATCCATATGAATATTTAACAGCCCCAGAACGGTGCTTATAACAAGGGCATCTTTCAATGCTTTGATGCATCCTTGTGTCCACAACATAAGTAATTCAGTGACAAGTGACACAGAAAACATTTAGCTGAATTAAGGCAGAATTCTGCCCTGCGGGAAGTAAATAAAATAACCCCCCCCCCTCTCTGCTAAATATTACATTTAGATCCGGAGATGGGAGGTGAGGATGGATATTACGCCCGAGTTAAAACTCGGGGAACAAAGTTATACATTCTCTAAGTTGGATATTTTCAGATTATAATGTCAAGGCCAGAAACCTTTATCTTGATAAATGGGATTACGGCGAGGGCAACATTAGACAATTAAATTAGACATGGCTAAGTAATTGTGTGCAGTTTAATCGCCTATCTTTCCCTTCGAGTGGGGAGTAAATCAAGAATAGCTTTTGTTCACCCCTCCCCAAAATATTGGATAACATGGATTTCTACGTCATAATTTGGAGTCCTGCTGAGCATTTATCCCCAATAAAACTATTTGCATTTCGTAAGATGTAACCAAGAATGAAATATAGGAGAGCCGCTTGTGATTGATACGGTGGGAAGTCAAATCTTATTTAGAAAATTCTCAGCTACGTTCTTTTACCACTCGATCCAAACTTTTTCAGGTAGTCCTCGACTTCTGAGCCCATAGGAGCCCAACATTTCCGTTGCTAAGTGAGGCCCCTGTTAAGTGAATGTTGTCCCATTTTACAACCTTTCTTGCCAGCGAATCGCTGCAGTCGTTAAGTGAGGAAGACGGTTGTTAAATGAATATGATTTCCCCAGATTCTGGTTTGCTCGTCAGCAGGTCGCAAAAAGGGATCACGTGACCCCGGGACACTTACAACCGTCATAAATACGAGCCAGTGGCCAAGCCAGTCTGAATTCTGATCACATGACCAGAGGGAGGCTGCAACGGTCGTGAGTGCGAAAAACGGTCAAGGTCACTTTTTTTCCAGTGCCGTTGTTACTTCGAACGGCCACTAAACGAACTGTTTTAAGTCGAGGACTACCTGTACCTATTTAAGCTTACAATTCCATTTACACAGTCGAAAAATTTTGCGACATTTCCACCGCCCGGTTATGCAACCCTCTCCCTCCCAGTCAAGACGGGTGGCCTAATTCTTTTCACATTCCAAATATCTGAGAATAGCGCGGTGCTCTCCATTCCTGTCCAGAAGTACGGCTCAATTAATATTTTAGTTATTGCTATTATTTATTCATCAAGCTCTCCCAAACGTGCCTGGCCCTTGACAGGCATACAAGAACAGAGGTCACGGGCAAGGAGCCCTTGCGACCGACATAGGGGGGGAGACGACGGAGAGATGGGAGATGGGAGGCGGAGAAAACTGCCCCGACAGACTAAGGGTGGCTCCCCACCGTCTTGTCAAGCCTACGAGGTGGATCAGATTAGGAAAGGGACTCCATCCGGAGACTAGAATTCTACTTTCTCCTGAGAGTTACAGCAAGAGGATCTTGCAAGTCTACTTGTGCTTTTATGTTCCCTCCGTCTAACAGGGCATCGAATCGTAGGGGTGGAAGGGACCCTTGGAGGTCTTCTAGTCCAACCTGCTAAAGGGATGATGGTTCTCAGACAAATCGTTGTCCAATCTTTTCTTGAAAACGTATTCATAGATGATAGATAGATAGATAGATAGATAGATAGATAGATAGATAGATAGATAGATAGATAGATAGATAGATAGAGATAGATAGATAGATAGATAGATAGATAGATAGATAGATAGATAGATAGATAGATAGATAGATAGACAGACAGACAGACAGACAGATAGACACAGACAGACAGACAGACAGACAGACAGAGTATGGATA